>JARKIC010000534.1:0-246679 GCA_029378375.1 Mycena olivaceomarginata
TCTCCTTCGAGTTATCCGCCAAGTAAGATTAACTGTAAGCCGGCTAGTCGTCTCTACTTTTGAGAATCCTCTGTACCTCCTCCCTCGGAAGCTCGCTCGTCCTGTAATCTCCAACATAAGATCCTCCCACTCCGTCTGCTCCTGCGTCCAAAAGTAGCACGCCCAATCTCTCCCCACACCTCCCCCTCCAACCCAACCAGCCTCCCAGCCTGCAACATTTCAACCATGGCGCCTCCACGCGATTCCTTCCTCCGATCAACGCGCCCCCTAGCCCAGCCTGACACGCTCTCCGCCCACAGCTCGCACTCCGCGTGATCGCCGGCCCTCCAACGCGGTGATGTGCCCGCGGTACAGGATCTGCCGCTGCAGGATGTGCTCCGCGAGCCGTGCGGCGATGCGCCGGTACAGCGCCGTCATGACAGACTGCGGGACGCGGCGCGCAGGTACGTGAGGTGCGTCGAGAGGAGGAGATAGGCCTAGGAGGTTTGGGAGAGCGCGAGGTCGTCGGCGGCTGTCGGGCGGTTGGGGTTGGGACTGTGGCCGTCGCACAAATCGCATATCAGCGGACGATTCGAAGCGAGCGAGTGGAACTTACGATGTGGTCGCTGCGAAGTGGGCCTTCACACCCTCCCTCCACCTCGCCGCACACCTGCGCGACGATCATGTCCTCCGCGCGGTTGCACAAGGACCCGATACTGCGTAACCAGCTCCTCAAACACCGTTTCTTGAGGGACTGCTGATTCCCGCGGCGCGGGGATCGGGTAGAGAGGAAGCGGCCAACGCCTGTGAGCGAAGGGACGCTCGACGGTAATCTCCGTCCAAAGCTCAAGGAAGAACTGGAAAAAATAAACGTCATCAACAATCCTACTTTGCCCAGAAACAATTAAATCAAATGAACCCACCAACTCTTCTCCCCACCCCTCCATCGCCGCCTCAACGTATCTCGCGCTCAGCCACGCCTTACACAGCCGCTGCACGCCCTCGACCACCGTCCGTGAGCCGCCGCGCGTCGACCTTGACGCTGCCGTCGTCCCGCCCGAGACTAACCGCCAACGCGCCGGGCACCGCCCTTACGAACGCAGACGAGAGCGTCTCGAACGCGTCCAGCGACGCTAATATCCGTCCGTAATAATTCTCCAGGATCGGTATTTGGACGTTGATGAGGAAAC
The DNA here is from genome assembly GCA_029378375.1 of Mycena olivaceomarginata. Classification (NCBI taxonomy): domain Eukaryota; kingdom Fungi; phylum Basidiomycota; class Agaricomycetes; order Agaricales; family Mycenaceae; genus Mycena; species Mycena olivaceomarginata. The sequence continues at coordinate 1,170 of JARKIC010000534.1, forward strand.
GGGTGCGGTGCGCAAAGTGCGGGAGCGGTGAGTAGCGGTCTATATCGCATTTTAATCAGTTGGGTGATACGATATCGCCGACTGATTAATGGAAGGGCATTACCAGTGATTTGTTCAACCAAGGCTTTAAGTCTCCGTGCCGAATTTGTTGAACGCAATTCACGTAGATGGCTAGCTTCCTCGTTGCCCTCCCCCTCTTCATCCGCGATGTGCCATGCATCAACGGCCGAGATGATTTCGTGGTACTGATCCTCCGCAAACTGCGGCACATATGTCAATATATACGAAATTGGAAACGAGCAACATACACTGCTTCTCCCATCCATCCACGCCGCGAACCACTCCTCCTTGCCCAGAATCACGTCGCTCACGCCGTTCCACTTCTCACTAGCAGCAGCGGACGTCCCCCGCCAGCCCAAGCCGCTCTCGGCCACAGCAGCGTCAAAGACGAGCGCCTGGTATATAGTATTGCGCGAGGACTGGGGGATGCGGGAGAAGCGAGGGCATCGACCGCCGGAGTTTGCGCGCAAGGAGGGGAAAGAGGAGGAGGGTGAATTCTCGCTATGGACGATGGTTAGTAGGCGTGAATGGGATGAGATGTGCATGTGTAGGGCCTACCCAAGCAACGATCCCTCGATTTTCTGTGGCAGAGAGTAAAGGCTGGATTACCGCCTCCATGAAGGGTCGGTGCTCGTGCATGACGTTCAGGACGTGGGTGAAGTACCACTCCGGCTACGACGTGATATTTAGTTTTGACTTCACTTGTCTCGGAGAGACGGATTAGCGCACCTTGTCCGTCCGGTTGGTCTGCCGAGTGCCCTCGAAATGGTATTTGAAGCGCTGGGATATCGGTTGTATTAAGGCTTGCAGGGGATACAGACCGTCTTTTTCGGAGCGTTCCTTGAGATTCGGGGGCCGTAGTTTTTCGCCGCTAGACGAAAGTAAGATTGAGTAAACGCGGAGAGAGACGCGGAGGTGAACGAACATGTTTTGCAACTTCAAAAGATCACTGAAGGTTCTCTCGAAGTCTTTGCGGTCCTGTGGTGCGGCCGCAAGATAATCGACCGGCATGGGCCATCCCAGACGTTCGGAAGCCACGAGAAGAGATCTGGGGGTAAATAATTATATGTCTCTGAATGAAGGGGAGAGAACACGTACGAAGAGAGAGACCCTTTGATGTCCGACCAGCACTTGTCCCGAATTTTCTCCAGAATAGGACAAGGTTCAGCGTCTGTTTCCCCGTAGCATCCTCCACCCCCGCACATGCGTCGGAAACCTTGGACACGAATTCTTGGAGAGACTGGTATTCGGTCACTGAGGCAGATGAGAAAGGTTGCAGCGGAGGGGGAGGAGCGAATCTGGTGACAGGCCGCTTCACTGAACGAGATTCAGCGGAATTTTTGGAGAATTGTACCAACCCCACCTCAGTTTCAACGCGTGTTCGATGACCTGGACATAACCCTTTACACTCTGCAGTTCCTTGAGATTTCGATGCAAGGTCTCAATGTCCTCCAGTAGCGTGGATTCACTGTCGCCGTCGGACATGGCCGACGTGAGTTGGTTAAACAGATACGACAGTTCATCGTTGAGAGAATGACGTTGCAGCGAAAGGCTCTGTGCGGTTCTGGTGTGGTTCTGCGCGGCCTCCCGGGTCTGAGAAACTAGAGCATCTACGCTTGCTTGAGATGTCGCCAGCTAAGCTATACAGTTAAATCAAGGTGTGGCCCAGACGAGGGCGGGATTGGCGCACATTCGCCTTGAGCTGTTCGTCGCGTTGTTCCGCTTCTGCCACGGCATTCTCGAGCGCATCGAGGTCGTCGAGGGTGTTAAATCTGCTGTTCAGGAAAAACACGGCCATTGTGGTTTGCCTCTTGAATATTTGGAGGCGCGAGCAGCGTGCGGATATGGACGGAGGTCATGGTGGTGGGGTAAGCGATGGTCTAGACTCTCTGATATACACCGCCAACTGGCACACACGTTGGCTCCAGGTGGAGCCGAGATATCTACCACATGTCGGTAGAGACTGGGGACCACCCGACACAGTCCTGGTTCCCAGCCCACGTCGCAAATGGGTCCAGCATGACCCCCAGGTGCGGCTGGAGGACAGCTGGTCCAGGGGGCTGGTTTTCAGCAGCTCTGCCAGCCACTGGCAGTATGTTCGGCGCTTTTTAAATACTAGTAGCCAGTCGCAAATGAAAGCCACAATCAGATATATTCAGAGTATGTAAATAACTAGCTACGCTGCAATCGGCGCTGCCCCCGAGGTCGCCGTATTCAGCGTGTTTGCATCGATGACATCATCAACTTCCTGCTGAAGCTTTTCGACGGCGCTGTCCGCAATGCTGTAGTCCGCCTTGACGCCGTGAAGATCTTGATCCTTCTCGAGAATGTGACGAAAGGCCCCGCACCAACACAGCGGGTTAGTTTGCGATCAAGGTATTAAAAAAAAGTTGTGGCACGCACCGCGCAATCATCTTGACATCGCCGCTTGCTTTGGCGCGGATTCCGGCAAGGGTTGAGTCGAGCTTGTCCCAAAATTTGGGACCATCCTCTTGGAGATAGACTTGACGCTACAATGGATGTGGGTGGATGGAATAAAAAGGAAATCAAGTAATAGACTTACCATCAGTGCGATACGTGCACAGAGCTCGACGGTTACGGTGCATTGGCTACCTTCGACAAAAATCTGGGTGAGCTTGAAAATGTTTTGATGGTCGCAGCTCGCCGCCGGCTTCTTATCGGTTTTGTTGAGCTTGAGACTGGCACCTAGCTACAACACATGTAAGGATATCGTCGAGATGGGACATGGTAACATGACACACCGATTTTTTAAATTTAGCACGTAATTGAGTGAAGGCTTCTTGGACGACAGCGATGACTTTCCCGAAGTCGGCGGCGTTGGTCTCAATACCGGGCGGAAGGTCGAAGCGACGAGCCTTCACAATAGCCTGACTCCACATTAGATTAATCCTAGCTCGAACAATCCATGAGAATGACATACCAGTAAAGTGTTCGTCGGAACAGTGCCCTTGTATGAGCTGATTTTGCTCGAGAGGAGTACGGCGGCAGCATATGTTTGAATATTTTTCTAGACATGTGTAAGTAGATTCATTCAAGATGTTAATAGGATATACCTCGAGATCCGGCGAGACAGCATACGGCGGCGCCGCCGTTACAATGCCATCAAGCTGGTTAGATACATGAAGTAAGTGCACAAGTAGTTTGGCATCGCGAACAGGAGCCGGATCCTTGAAAAATAGTCAGTAAGATCGAGAGAAGAAAAAAGATCGTGCTGACCTTGATGAAGACATTGAGCTCGGTGATCTGCTCAGCACGGAGCCATTTCCTCTCAGCGAAGCGCTGGACAGCTTGGATGGTGTTCGGATTGGAGACGGTGAAGGCGGGAATGCTGCTGTCGCCTTCTTTATCGGAGCCAGGGTCGATGTCGTCATGGGGCCTTTTTTGAGCGGTAGTAGGGGAAGGTGCGACCGGAGATTCTTGTACCATCGCGCTAAAGACGTCGCTGAGCGGATCCTCCAACCGAGTGGGCGTGGAAGGGGGAGACGAGGACATTTTCGAAGGGGACAAAGCGAGCTTTGATGAAAATCCAGCACTATATGGGCCGCGCAGGCGCATCATTCGTGATCTCGCATCTTTGATACGAATGCAGTTATTGCAAAATGGCGGGCATGGCGGTGATGCATTGGAGCACGTTATGCGGCGGAATGGGGCTTCGGCAGTTCAGGGACCGGGCGCAGTGAGTAATACTTGTGATTTCTGGGAGAATCATTGCTTGTCTCCTTGTCTGATGCCGCCGAAGGGAAGTGGAACGAAACTGAGCGAGGAGGGTAATGGCGCAGATGAGAAGAGCATTATCTTGACGCTAACGAGTCCCGCAGACTTTATAGTCGACCCAGATGGCACGAAGGTCGAGTGCAAAGTTTGTTCGGCCGGAATACCAAGCGAGCGCCGCGTGAAGATCGGTATCAGAAGCGCCGCAAAGCATTTACAGTCGATCGAGCACTTCAAAGCGGTAGAGCGACTTGGGAACGCAAAAAGACAACAGGAGAGGCTTGAAGACGAGAGACGAGCCGAGTCCGCGGCCTCAGGAATCCAGGACTTCACATTTACACATGAGCACATTTACGGCCCCATTCCAAGCGGTTCTTCGAGTTCCGGCCTACCCAGTGCAGCAGAGGTCGAGATGTGGGCGAGATACGAAGCCGATGGTGCCGAGTTTGACGCCGGAAACGATGCTGCAGACGTGAATGTGCACCACGCTCGCTTGCAGAAACAAGCTGAAGTCTTCAGCCTGCTGGATGCAGAAGGTGTTGCAAAGGCACTAGGGTTTGGAGGCGATGATGTGGCGAAGGAGCTGCTTGCCGAGGACGACGAGGAGGACTTCTTGAGCGGGATTATGGCAAACATTGGTGAGTCGAGTTCAGTGTCGTCTTGATGGTTTGGTTTCGTCCAAATCAGGACAGTTGCTCGATCACATGACTTGCGCCTCATCGCTTCTTCCACGACGCGTCGTTTGTCTGGAAGCTGCTCGATGGCGTCGTCCCTTTCGATTTATTTATTTTTGGCTCTGAATATGTCAACTGATGGCTAAATCAACACTTCAAGACCTGGATGGGGGACCTGACCTCGAGAACAATGCCAACACCAATGCGGAAGGCTCCGAGTCGCCAGAATGGTTTCCGTATCCAACGAGGATGGTGGGCCCGTTTCTAGATGCTGGATACCGGATAGCTGACAGTAAATTCCTAGATGTTCCTGCTTGATACTTTGGACAATTTGCCGAGGTTGCGCATTTCAAACTCGCTCATGAGAGTGTTCCTCTGGATTTTGAAGGAAGCAAAATGCAAGAATGTTCCTTCATTCGATGCTCTACGCCGGGTCCAGAAACGAATCAGGTCTGAGACCGGTATTCCCAGTATTCCGTGCAAATCTCCACTCGGGAATGTGTTCTTCATGAATGATCCCCGCGCCATAATTGCTCAGGTGAGTCAGCCCTCAGCACGGATGGACTCCACTCATATGTTTTCAGGACTGGGCTAACCCCACAACACGAAAACTCCTCCACGTCTACCCAGAAATTCCGGAAGATGGAATCATTCGTGAGATCTGGCATTGCTGACAAGTGGCGCAAAAACATGGATCTTGATTCATTGAGCCCGATGTACGATGCGGAGGGAAAACACTATTATGTGAACGAGCTCGCTCGTCTCAAAGGTGGTGACCTTGTTATTCCTGTTCGTTGGGTTATGTTCCGCTCCAAACTTCATTGCGATGCATACACGGTCAAGTTGAATGACGAGGTTATATTTCTTTGGACTTTAAATTAAATTTCTGACCCAAATATTAGAACGAGGCAACGATTGTCAACGAGAAGACCACCCTCATCTGCGCCAATGATCTTGCCGACAATTACTTCGACCTTCAGCACCAAGGAACACTTCCAAAATGGAGTGGTACGCACCTCAGGTCCTTCAACAATCGGTATCTGATCTTTTGTAGCTACTGCGATTGGATCTGGGTGCCCCGAACGAATGCCAAATCCCAAACGGGAGATCGCAGGAGGTAATCCCTTGTACACCAGCTTCGTTGATTATTTTGGGGACGACGTGTCTGGAAATCGGACAAAGTCCTGGAACAAGCATTGGAATGCCTATATGACACACCGGAACTTACCTCGCAAGCTTCTTCAGCAGGAATTTCATGTCCATTTCGTTTCAACGTCGCCAAATGCCAGCGTCTCGGAACAGTTCCGAGAGTTCAAAAGCACGGTGGAGTACGGCTTTTTACACAGATTCCAAACAGCCGATAATTCATCTGGGCAGATCCACACACACAGATCCAGTGCGGGTTCAAGACGAGGAGGGAAACACCACCTGTTTCTGCATCCATGTCAACGCGGGGCCATCGGATAATCCGATGCAGAGTGAAGTATCGGCGCACATAGGGGGAAAGGGCAATAGGTTTTGTCGGAAGTGCGAAGTTGGCGGCACACAGAAGGAGAAGGCGACGAACGAAGGGTACCATGCATTATTTGAGGTCAGTATCCTTCCCAGTATTTATTTTTATCTTTCTCATGGTTGCGGGAATATGTCTGACCTTATACAGGCTGGTGTTCCCCGTACGAAGGAGAAGATCGTTGCCGAACTTGAGAACCAGATAAAACTCGCCTGTTCTGGAGTCCTCAAGCCTGTGAAGGATTCTCAAACTCGAACAGGAGTCAAAGATATGTATACCCAACACTGGATCAACCACTTACTGTCGAGGTTCAGTGAAATGAAGACCACAGAACCAGACCGATCGAAACGAAGAGATCACAGCCGAATTGGTGCAGTGGACACTCGATAACCGCGACAGTATTTACAGCGCATTTCTGACGACTAAAGGTACATTTAACTATTCCCATTCTCGGATCAATCTCGCTCAAATTTGCCAGGCTTCGACCCAACGAAAGACACACCAGTCGAACTTCTTCACACCATTTTGCTAGGTGTCGTGAAGTACATCTGGCACATTTCGCATACACCTTGGTTGCCAGAGAAGAAGAAAGTGTATTCGCACCGCCTTCAAGCGACGGCCACGGACGGGCTGTCAATTCACGCCATCCGCGCAAACTATATAATGCAATACGCGGGTTCCCTGATTGGACGACAGTTCAAAACAATTGTTCAAACTAATGTCTTCCACGTCCATGGCCTTGTGACCGAGCACCAATTCATGGCTTGGAAAGCGACCGGAGAGCTGGCGGCTCTGCTATGGGTGCCAGAGATCAGAAATTTGGCAGAATACTGGGTAAGATTCTTACAAGTATTGTGCTCAACACTGATCTTCTAATAACAGCGTGATATTCGAGTTGCTGTTGCCAATGTCCTCGACATCTTCGCATTGATAGATCCGTCCAAAATCATTACCAAGATCAAGTATCACTTGCTGGCGCATATCGAGGATGATGTTGTTGAATTTGGACCTCTAATCGGGGTTGCAACCGAAATCTTTGAGTGTTTTAACGCCATTTTTCGTTATTGTTCCATCCTTTCAAACCACCTTGCACCAAGCCGCGACATTGCTCTCCAGCTCGGTGATCAGGAAGGCCTCAAACACCGCTTGACCGGTGGCTGGTGGCTTTCCAATCAGGGATGGCGGCGAGCTGGTACGGGTGTTCGTGGGTTTATGTCGGCACATCCCATGTTGCAAAAGCTTCTCGGATGGACGGAGGAGAAGCTTCTGAAACACGGTTCGCTATTTGTGTGTTGTTTGCGTTGCGGCTGGAACTGATGTGTGTTCAAGGCGATACAAAACTTCTTCCTCTGAAGCGTGGTCTGAAAGTCCGCCCTCCTCTTTCCCTCAGGGATACGACCGCTGCGCATGCACTCAACTATGGACATTACACTCCTGAACCGAACTGGATCCGCTGCACTTCCGTGGTGAGCGAATCATTGGATGAGTGCTTTGTTGGGTCGTGGATTTTTGCGCAGTCTGCGATCGACAAGGTGAGTAAGGCTCAGCAGGCTGCAATTTTTTTTACAACAGACCCATAAGGATTCCACAATATCAGGACATATCTCCGACATCTTAACGAATGATGCACGCGCAACTATTGTTGTGCTGGAATTGTTCCAAGTTCTGTCGGTCAGGGATCCCCTCTATGGCATGCCGGTTCTGGTTCGCCGGAACTCTGAAATAACATTCCAAATTGTTCCCTTCAAGGTATTTAGTGTGTTCAACACAACAATTATTATTTAAATAACAATGGCTGATTCCCGTACACCACTGCAGAACATCAAGTTCAAAATCAACGTTCAACACGACTGTTATACTGCGAAATGTGAAGCCACCGGTGAACGTCTCCGCATGCAGGAGCGCGTCGAGTCGGATAATGTCGAAAATTTCATCGTGCATGGATCCCTCGACAGGTTCATTATCAACTCTCATGCCTTTCACAACGCTCACCTTCTGCGCGCCACACTCCCCCGAGATTTGCTGGCTCCGATTCCTCTTTTTGAGGATCGGAAGGAAAAGCATGACGAATTTGCCGAGGCACTTCGCCAGAAATGTGCGACCAAGATTGCGAAAAAGAAAGCTCAACCAGCAGGTAAAAAGAAAGCAACGACAAAGAAGCGGAAGGCTCCCCCGCCGCCTGGGAACGAAGATGAAGATGCTGCCACTGCTGCCGCCGCTGGTCCGAGCAAGCCCGCTAAACGCTCACGTCGAGCCTCACCACACCCGGAACTGAACAATCAGCCGGCTGTTATCAGTACGACTGCCGGTGATGTTCAACCCTTTCCAACGCCGGTGGACGAGCCAGGGTTGGCAGGTGGTCGCACAAGGAGAACAGTTACACGCACCAGAAGGGCTGTCGAGGCTGAGGAAAATGATCCGGGGAGCAATGATGGTGGCGAAGAAGATGGTTCTAGTTCGGATGACAGCGACATATTCGACTCTGAAGACGATTATTCAGATTGATAAATTTATTACTGTTTCACATGTCCGCCAGAATATGTCAAGACTGGTAGCAACATGGTGGGACAGCTGCCCACAGCTGGAATATCCGGCTGGAACAGAAAGCTGGTATCCAGCCTCCCTCCAGCTGTGCCCAGAATCAAGCTCAGCTGCGACCAGGTGACTGTTCCAGGTGGAGGTGACGTGCGGGTACTTTGGCGGTGTACCGCGTGCTTTTTCTGTGTCTTGCTCTCATGTCGTGGCTCAAGTTCAGGTTTAAGTCCAAGTAAATTTACAAGTCCACCGAGTCCAAGTCCAGCTCAATGCTGCTTCAAGTTCACTGTCGCGCTTACTCTTCGCCATGACTCATCCTAATTCACGGGACCAGCTAACGCTTTTTCACTCACCGCGATGAAGATACCACAACGGGCCCTGTTCACTTCTAGAGCAACATTATCCACTCCGGCACGACGTTTTGAGCGGTTTTCCTCGCGTTTTGCAAAACATCAGCCCACCGGAGATCCCCCACAGCTCCCTATCGCCCTCCCTCCTACAAAACGCCTCGCAATTGGTACGCGCCGAGCTTCGGATCTAGTCTGTGTGCTCATAAACGCAGTAACATGCATGGACGCGCGAATTAACCCGTTCAAGCAACTCGGTATATCGGAGGGCGAAGCACATATCATCCGCAATGCAGGCGGCATGGCGTATGTCTTTTCTTTACTCTGTAGGCTGAAGTTTCACCAACCCCTGCCAGAAAAGACGCCCTGCGGAGCCTCATCATCTCCCAGCGGCTCCTTGGGACGCGTGAGATTGCCGTTTACCACCACACAGGCTGCGGTATGGTCACCTTTCGCGGCCCCGAACTCAAACGCCTTGTCAAGTGGGCGAATCCTGGCGACGATGCCTGCGCTGCTCAAGTCGACGCGATTGACTTTCTGGAATTTAAGGATCTGGAGGAATCTGTGAAGGATGATGTTAAATTCTTGAAGGAGAGCCCGTTGATTGTGGAGGGCACCCGGATTACGGGGTGGATCCATCATCTGGAAACTGGAGAGGTGCTCAAAAATTCATTCATCTTTGCAACTGGTCTGACTTTTTCCCCCGTGCAGCATACTCGAGTTATATAGCGCATAGAGCTCGCAGTAGGCATTGCTCCTGAATATACCATTCCGCAAGTCAAAGTTCGGTATTACGACAATTGCGTGTCCAAGAGAGGTTCTCGTTTGAAGTCTGGCCATTCACCTTCAAGTAAACTGCCTCTGTATACGCGAAACATCGCCCGGAAATCCCCCGTCTCTGTCTCGTTCGAACAACGGACAATAATTCGGACTCTCTGTACGCCAGAAATCGATGCATTAATCGGGCGGATCTCAGGTTCTTGGCATAAATAGTTCTATGGGCTTACAATTTCTTCCGAAAATATAGTACAGGTACTAGAATCTCTAGCACGTTGACTGTTGGTTTTCTGTACGGCGGTCAAAGCGACATTTTGTGACGGCGGAACATTCCGATCAATCTCTGGACAGCGCGCCTCCGAAGACAGCTTGTCGGGTGCGCGAGCGAGTCAGGGTTACTCAAAATGGGCTTCATAAACTCGAGAGACTGGCAGTCAAAGATACCAAGTCGACCGTCACCACCAATGCATCAGTCGCACAACATCGCCTGGGACTCCCTTACCTCGAATCTCACCTTCATCGCCGAAAACCCTGCAGTCACACCCCGACGAACAGACTTCTTCCCTCGCGGTCTGCCTTCGCAGGCCAACTCTCTCAATCATTTTGCGAGGACCGTCGCAACGACCATCCGCACGTTCTCAGACACCGAGCGCGCCAAGTATCCTACAAAGTTCGATGCCCCTCTGCAAGGGAAACTCTTTCCCGACTCCATCCTCGAACGATATTCGAGCATCCCCTGGTCCTCCGTCACGCCCAAAAACCAGTTGATCGAGCACTGGATAAAACGCGCCGGGCCGACACCGTCGTACAACACCGGCCAGGGCGACTTGGCCGATGTGGTGAAAGTACTGCTGGCAGAAAAACCGGCTAGACCAGCTGCTGATGCTCGCGCACCACCCACGCATCCCGTTGCGCGGACTGCACAGTCTCTCCTGGGGGCACAGCTTCGGGTGGGACCACGTCATGCAATGGGCGCTTGAAGCCTACATACTCTTCAACGTCCTGCTCTCCAAACCCGAGCTGCACGCCGACGGCCGGTATAAATCGATGCAGAGCTATACTAACACCCTCCGCCGATTGACCCACTCGACGGATTATGACGCCCAGACATATCCGCATCGTGAGTTCTTCTTCGGCGCACTCGACGATGCTGGAAATGTGGAGCGTGCCGATCCACTGGCGGATTTTAACAAACTGCACGAGTACCTGAAGATGTGCTTCCGGTTGTTGTACCGGTATGATGTGCTGGCACGCGAATGTGGATTCGGTCTGGATTGGGAAACAAATGTCGTACATGCTGTTGGGCGGATGAAGGCGGAGTACATAAAAAATGGGAGGGACGGTTGGATTATGCGTTTTGTCTAAGACACAGTTAGGGCACTTGTAAAATGCAGAGTAGAATGCCGTAGCGCTGATGGAAAACGGAGTTAGTCTTCAGTCAACATCAGTGCCATTCTGTCAGCTCCTCAGTCTGCACGCAGGACGTGAGCTCAAGCTGAGACAACACCGACGGTGAGAAGGCTTCCAACGTTAACGGCTGGGTTATCAAGACGCACCGTTTTTGAACACCAATTAGCCGGCGTAGAGCATAAATAGCGCCAATACGAACGACAAAGAGCACACACCAAGCAACATGAGCACCCAAGAATTCAATCAAGCGAACGAAAAGTATGCTGCCAATTTTGAAAAGCCCGACCGGAGTAAGCTGTTTAGAAACGTGATTATTAGTTGGTCCCTGTCGTTATCCTGGCTAGTTCGAGGAAACTGAGGCGGGCATCATAGTCTCTTGCATGGATCCTCGCGTCAAGAAAGCAACCTAGGTTTTTTTTTCGAGGTAAAGATCGCCCGGAATTCGAACAAGGTACAGGTATATACTAGTAAGATACCCACGGTCTACCACAGTCCAGAAGAAAAAATTATCGATGAATCGTCCGCGTCGCGTCTATACGAGCGCGCCGGGAAGATTCGGACTCTGCGCGCCAGAAATCGATGCATTACCTCGTTAAATTCCACAGAAATCGAGCGAATCTCGGGTTCTCGGCATAAATAGTTCTATGGGCTTACAATTGCTTCCGACAATATAGAACAGGTACTGGAATCCCTAGCAGGCGGTCAAAGCGACATTTTGTGATGGCGGAACATTCCGATCAATATCTGGACAGCTTGTCAGGATCGCGCCTCCGAAAGACAGCTTGTCGCTCTCGTCGATCATCGCGCACCCGAGCGAGTCAGGGTTACTCAAATTGGGCTTCATAAACTCGAGAGACTGGCAGTCAAAGATATCAAGTCGACCGTCACCAATGCATCAGTCGCACAACATCGCCTGGGACTCCCTTACCTCGAATCTCACCTTCATCGCCGAAAACCCTGCAGTCACACCCCGACGAACAGATTTCTTCCCTCGCGGTCTGCCATCGCAGGCCAACTCTCTCAATCATTTTGCGAGGACCGTCGCAACGACCATCCGCACGTTCTCAGACACCGAGCGCGCCAAGTATCCCGCAAAGTTCGATGTCCCTCTGCAAGGGAAACTCTTTCCCGACTCCATCCTCGAGCGATATTCGAGCATCTCCTATTCCTCCGTCACGCCCAAAAGCCAGTTGATCGAGCACTGGATAGAACGCGCCGGGCCAACACCGTCGTACAGCACCGGCCAGGGCGACTTGGCCGATGTGGTGAAAGTACTGCTGGCAGAAAACCGGCTAGACCAGCTGCTAATGCTCGCGCACCACCCACGCATCCCGCTGCACGAATTGCACCAGCTCTCCTGGGGGCACAGCTTCGGGTGGGAACCACGTCATGCAATGGGCGCTCGAGGCCTACATATGCTTCAACGTCCTGCTCTCTAAACCCGAGCTGCACGCCGACGGCCGGTATAAATCGATGCAGGGTTATAAATTCGCCCTCCGCATATTGACCAACTCGACGGATTATGACGCCCAGACATATCCGCATCGTGAGTTCTTCTTCGGCGCACTCGACGATGCTGGAAATGTGGAGCGCGCCGATCCACTAGCGGATTTTAACAAACTGCATGAGTACCTGAAGATGTGCTTCCGGTTGTTGTACCGGTATGATGTGCTGGCACGCGAATGTGGAGTCGGTCTGGACTGGGAAGGAAATGTCGCATGTACTGTTGAGTATATGTGGAAGGTGAAAACGGATTACATAGAAAACGGGAGGAACGTTTGGATTACTCGTTTTGCCTAGAACATGCGCACTTGTAAAATTCAGAGTAGAATGCCGTAGCGCTGATGGAAAACGGAGTTAGCAGGATTCCCTTCAGTCAGCACTGGTGCCATTTTGTCAGCTCCTCAGTCTGCACGTGTACACACAACGGCCAGGACGGCGAGCCAGAGCTGAGACAACACCGACGGTGGGAAGGAGACTTCCGACGTTAACGGCTGGGTTATCAAGACGCACCGTTTTTGAACGCCAATTAACAGGTGCAGAAACATAAATAGCGCCAATACGAACAACGAAGAGCACAACCCAAGCAACATGGGCACCGAAGAATTCAATCAAGCGAACGAAAAGTATGCTGCCAGTTTTGAAAAGCCCGACCGGAGTAAGCTGTTTAGAAACATGATTGTCGGTGGGTTCCCGTCGTTATCCGGCTATTTCGAGAGAACTGAGGCGGGCAACATAGTCTGTTGCATGGATCCTCGCGTCAAGTAAGCCACCCAGGGTTTGTCTTTCGAGGTAAAGAGCTGATGAAGCAACCAGTCCATACGACCAACTCGGCGTGAGGACCGGAGAGACCATCACAATTCGGAACGCCCGGGGCTCAGCGTAGGGCAATGGAAACCGTCACGGGCGCACATCGAGTTGACCGTCAAGCCATATAGCAAAGAAGCACTGCGTAGCATATTGTGGCGCAGGCATTTCATCGGAGGTTGATGGCGAAATTGCAGTTTTTCACCACACGGGTAGGCCCAATGCGCTTTATAAGTGTCGCAGAACTTGCGTTGAATTCAAATTGAACCTCTACAGATTGTGGCATGTCCAGAACGACGACAGACCAAGTGCGCGCTCTCGTGAAAAAGGCGAATGCTGGGCGAGACGATATCGCGGAGACAGTCGACGGCATTGATTTTCTCCACATTACAGGCTCGAGGAGTCAGTCAGGAGCGGACGTTAAGTTCTTAGCGGAAAATCCGTTGGTGCTGCGAGGAACGAAAATCTCTGGGTGGATTTATGATGTTGAGACGGGCAAGGTGAGTACCGAATACTGGGAGAGTTGATAATATAATACTGAGGAATCTCGCCAGATATCCAAGGTTGTCGAGGCTGATCATGAAGCGTGAATTGCTTGTGACATTCGTGACCGTGACAAATTGAGCAAACGATTGGGGAGCCATTATTCTACTGAGAAACCCGGCTTTCAAGAGAAAGCCCTGATACAAAAATTACTGTTATTTGGGAGCCCAGAGGCTTGAGGCTTCTCTATATTCTAAGTATTTGATGCTGACGATTGCTTCTTCATGTCGTTGTCGTATTCTCCGTCCACCCGACGCGTTGTTCTTCTTCTTGGCGCTGACATTCGCACACACGCCCGCACGGCACCCACGCCCACCCGCACTCCGATACCTGTTCAAGCCCTCGGGCACCCCAAGCCGGGAAGGCACCACGCCCACAGGCACCGACGCCGACAAGGCACTCAAGCCCGCAAAGCACCGTCGCCCACCCGGCGACCCCCACCGCCTCGAGGCTTCCCTCTTATCTCCACCTCCACCACACGACACTCGCCGGCCACGACGAAGGACTTGTGCAGCGTTGTTGAATTGTTTTGACGTGTTCTTGCTTTCTGTTATTTTGTTTCCTTGCTTTCTGTTGTCTTGCTTTGTCGTTGCTCTGAACTTTTCGCCTGCTGGTTGGGTTGTTTTCAGAACATGTTTGACCCCTTGAGTGCTCCGAACTAACGCAAACACGTCTATTAACTTGTCGAACACAGAATGTTGGTAGTATGTATACTTTCGAGGTATCACTACCCCTTCGTCTCCAGCCTACTCAACAATTGTGCCAGCAACTCCTCTACCCTCGTCATTCTTCCCCCCACCGTCGCCTCTATGCGCTCTAACCTCTCCTCCATATTCTTCTCATGTTTCCCAAACCTCTGCTCCAGCTCCATCAGCCTTTCCTCCATCGAAAAGTCTAGTTCCCCCACGAGCTCCTGCACCCTCACCAAATCGTGCGTGTGGAAGTCGTGCTCGCCGAACGCAACAGCCACGGGATCCTCCTTGGCATCGCACTTCCAGCAGATAAATGTCGCGCCCGCCCACCGTACGCAGTACCAGCACGGCTGCGACACGGGCTTGTTGCACGCGCTGCAGGGCGGGTTGCTGAACCCTGCGTCGGGCGGGGCCGAGACAGCGGAGGTGAGGAACATAGAAAGATGGCGCGGCGTATCTGGGATCATCACGGCGAGCGTCGGCACGCGTTTCGCATGGACTACGGGCGTGTGCCCTTCTTCGACCTCCGTGTCGCTTGCACTCCCATTCTCATCTCCACCCCTGCTCTCGCTGTCGAACTCAGTGTTTGCATTCGGTTGAACGGTTTTGAAAAACGTCCGCGCATGCTTGAGCGCCTCTTTGGCGCTCCTATAGGTAGTTCCGAAAGTGCGCGTATGCAGCTTTCGCCGGACCTTCATGAGATCGTGGTGGGGCTGATGTGCCCTCTGCATATCATTCCGCGAGACCCGATTCTCTAAAAAAAGTGTAAGATTGATGTGCGCCTGTTCTAAAATGTCTACATACCTGCCAGACAAGGCAGACGATACGCGCACCGCCGATACTGCCCCCACAGTTGTCGCAGTATACACTATACCACTAAATGAGAATCAGCTCAAAAAAAAATAAATGCGGAAGACTAACCCGTGGTCGGTCGTTGCCCGAATCTGCTGATCCGCAAGTGAATGGTAACATCACTCATCTCCGCCGCCATTGCGACCTCCTCGACACCATCTACTGCCATCATCCAGTCCGCCTCTCCCTCCCCCTCAAACTCGGCCGGTTCGTCAACAGGTTCGGGAACGCGGATTCCGCGCGCAACGATAGGGTCAGAGGGACGATTTGACATGCTACCACGACCTTCCAACAGGTCTAGCACACGCGCGCTCGGTTTGCGCACACGCTTCGTGGGGATTCGACTTGGGGTGGAACCACGACAACGGACAGTTCTGCAGCTGGAATTGGCTCGGGAGCAGGCTCTACCACATCGGGCAAAGGCGCAGGGACGACTGGAGGAGGAGATGGTGAAATTGGGAGCACTAGTAGGAGCAGGTAAGTCATTCTGCTCTATAATTTCCCACTCGTCATCTTCGAGCCGCTGCCTGGAGGCCTGGTTCTTGTCAAACCAGACGTTGCGTTCCACACGAACGCTGCGGTTGTCTGGGTAGTACACCCGTGCCTCATTCTCGCTGCGCTCGTCGATTCCCATCCACCGTGCTTCCCGCACACGACCGCTGCCGAGTTTGCTACCGCCGCTAACTCGCACCCAGCACTTCTCCCCCCACTCATGCACACTCCGCAAGTCAGGCTTACGCCCGTACACGGCCTCGTACGCCGTCATGCCATCCACCGCCTTCGTCGTGGTGCGATTCAGCAGCCAAACGACGTGCCGCGCTGCCTCCGACCACAAATTCCGTGGGAGGCCGCTCACATGCAGCAGCGCGCAAATGCGCTCGATGATGCGGTTGCGGCGTTCCGCAACACCATTGTGTTGGGGGGTATCGTGAACGGCGAGTTTCTGCTTCGTGCCGCGTGATTTGAGGTGGAGAATGAACTCCTTCCCCAGGTACTCGCCGCCGCGATCCGAGTGCAAGACCTTGACATTGGCCTTCTTGTGTGTTGACGCCCACGCCTCAAACTCTTTGTAGGCGCTGAAGGTCTCGTTCAGAGGGCATCATCGTCGATATCTTCACACACACGAGCCCCCCACAGCGGAGATCTCCGGATGGGCCCGCCAGTACTGGAGCTCGAGACGCTTGATTGTAGAGAATCCAGGGTATCGTCCGGCCTCCACATCGTCGAGGGTGAGGTGGGGTTTCTCTAAGAGGAAGGCTCATGAGTCGGTCAAGTAAGAGAGGTGGTACTCACTCGTTACCGCAGCATCCTGAAGCTCATACACAGTGAGCTGAGCTTCGTCGTCTGTTTCGAGGGCACCCGCGTCCTCGATTGGGCCTTCGACGTCTTCCTGCTTCCCACCTCCACGCCTACCGCCGCCGCCGCTCTTACTGCCGCCGCCGGGCCCACCGTCGCCCCTACTCCCGCCGCCGGGCCCACTGCCGGCGTCCTTCCTGCCCTTCTTTGGCCCGTCGTCTGTGTCGTCACTGCGTTTCCGCTTGAGGTCTCCGCCGCCTGAGCCCATCGACTTCACGGTTTGCTCCAGCCTAGGGCCCCAGAGCTTGAAGACGTTCCAAGCAAAACGGACGAATAGGTAGCCACGGCGGATTCGTGTCGGAAAACGAGTCTTTCTGAAATGGTAACGGGAGGCAAGGTCTGGGGCCATGTTGTTGACGAACACAGCTATCGTACTATCTGCGTAGGGGACGAAGAAGAGGGCTTGGTCGAGCCCCTGCCCATTCAGGTCCGCGCGGAGCGTCACCTCGTTGCGCAATGAATTTAGCTCTGCGCCGGGGTCCCCCCCATATGCCTTGAGGATCTTGAAATGGAGGCCCACCTAGGATTCGTGACGGATCAGATTGGGGACGACGACAGTGTTCTCGGAACGCACCCAGTTTGCTTCAGATTTAGGCACCAGGTGGCTCGCCTGAAGAGCCGTGGTGGCGCCCGTCACGATACATGCCTTATCCTCGAACTTGACTGCCACGCTAACGTCGGTCATGCTCGGGAGAGGTGGAGCGTAGTTGGCATCGCCACCCTGCCAACGGGCGGGTATGTTGACAGGCGGCGTCCAAGCGGCAAAGAACGTGCAAAGGTCGTAGTTGTAGTCCAGCCCCCTTTGAAAATGTCAGAATGACAGAATCCGGAAGACCCTGACGGCATACCCTCCGTCCTGGACGACTACAAATTGATACTCTCCTGGCGCCAGCAGCTCGTCCAGGTCGGAATCGTCTCCGGCGACCCGCTCCTGCAGCTGAGCGGAGAGGTGAAGCTGACCCCTCTGGTTCCCTGCGACAACGTAGCAGGCGTCGAGGACGACGCCCAAGGGGACGCCGCCAAGCACATCACCGTCCGGCTTGGAGGAGAAAGCATCAAAGCTGAGAAATGGAAAGCTCTCTGGGAGCCTCGGGTGGTATATATCAACGGTACCGCATGTATCGACTTGCTTTATAATCTCCTCCAGCGGACAAGGGGTACTAGCGGGGACCAACGACATCATTGTCCGACATGGAGGAGAGGTGAAGTCACCGCCATCACGTGGCCTCGCTTATCACGAGGTCTTCAATCTCGACTCTCCCGCGGGGATGACACACACTGAGGTGCATCTGGCGCGGATGGAGGAGCTGCTAGGTCCGTTCCCTGCCGCCTTTCTCGAGCGATCCAGCAAGACCCGCGAGTTCTTTGACGCGCACGGTTGTTTCATCTGATCGGCCCAAACGACACTATGCTCACATGCTGTGGACTGGGATTGGTCGGGACGTCTTTTAAAACCTCTGGCAAGCTTTTTGGACCCGGTGGCAGGGTTCCCTCCCAACGGAAGTCTGCGCGAGCGCCTCGAGCAAGCCCACCTGAGCGGTGCAGAGCTCGATAGATGCGAGGCCTTCTTCCGCCGCTGTTTCCAGTTCGACCCGGAGTTGAGGCTGTCCGCTCAGGATATGCTCCAGGATCCGTGGCTTGCGCCTGAGTCCGCGTAAGACATGTAAGACTTTGTTGTATAGCTACTCTAGATGTAAAGTACCTCCACTCACAGCCTAAATATAAATTGCCTCCACTCACAATCGTGTATACTAGTAGCTGAATGTAACATATACACTCACAACCCCCGAACGCGAGATTTGAAAATTGCCAGGCGTCCGCTGAAGAAATAGCACGGCATGGGATAGATCGAGATCGTTCAATGCGACCCGTGATATTGGCGGCTGAAGACATTCCGTCTCAGAGAATTGTCGCTAGAATGGGACTGCACTGTTCGGAATCATTGGCACTACATATAAAGCCCGTCGTCGAGAGTATCAACTTGGTCGATTCAGCCAAGTTGGAATCTCAATGGAACACACAAGGCTGCGATGATTTTTGGTCATTCAATTCATTGTATCATTGGAGTCATCGAGGCCATAAGCTAGTACTATAGGAGTTACTAAGCGGAATGAGGAGGGGAATGCGAAGTGGATAATGCGAAGTGAATAATGTAGACACAAATGCAGAATGGGGGGGGTTCGAGTTCGTGGTAGGTATCGCGTAAGAGTCATGTGTACTAATACAGTAGAGAGTCAACCCAAGAAAGCAAGGAGAATCATGACCAGGACGCTGGCCCGAACGTCCCGGTCTCGGAAACGAGCAGGGGCACGCCCATTGCGTCGTTTGTGTTCATCCAGACTGTGTTACCCCCACCAGTCGATGGAGGTGCCGCCGTTCGGGTACTGGACCGCGAAGAAGATCACGATGAGGGCGATGGCGACGCCAGCGTCGAGCGCAGCAGAGAGGATGTAGTTGTAGCGCATCCACCAGCGGAAATGACGCCGGCGGACGACGTAGTTGAAGATGAAGCCGGTGAGTGCCCATGCGGCGTAGTTGTAGGCAGACGCGGCAGGGATGGCTCCTACACCACCGCAGAAGACGGGGATGTTGATGTAGCGCCAGTAGGAGAGAGGGAAGCGGCGAGCAAGGTAGTAGAAGGGGATGGGAGCAAGAGCACCGAAGAGGAAACCGTAGAGAAGGGGGTTGTACCTGGACAAACGACATCAGACACAATGGAAGAAACGAGAAAATATGAAGAGGACGTACATTCCACCAGCGCTGAAAAGGCGGGCGGGCCCGATGCCTCCCAAGTCAAAGACGCCGTGGCGAAGACGTTGGTCGACGGGCAGACGAAGCTGTCTGGGGCATCAGGTGTGCAAATCCCGGCGATGTTGGAGAACATCCAGCTCTGCACAACGGTGACAACGAAACAGGTGACCAAAGCAGAGACGAGCTGGATGGTGAACATCATGCGCGGGGGAATCTTCATGTAGTGTCCCAGCTTCAGGTCGCCGGCGAATGCCACTCCTTGCGCAGGTGCCGGTGTATGCGATCGCTTTGAAGACGATGTTGGCGACAGGGCGCCCGGGAAGCGCATATCCTGCAATCATCTCCTCGACAACCTGGAGCGCGACGTGCTGATTTGTTATCGCCTGAAGCAGCGATCAGAAACTAGACACGGGGAGAATGTCTTGAAGCTTACCTGCAGCATGGCGAGGGGAATGGCAGCTATCATTGCAATGGCGAGAGCGAGAGCGGCAGCCCAGATAGGGAGTCGCGTCGGGAAGATTTCGATGGCGACGAAGATGAACACTGTCGACAAAACGCCGACGAGAATGTACCAGGTGACGGGGACCTCGGGGTACGCTTGCATCAAACGCGAGTGAACATCGCGCTCGTCCTTCAAGCTTGCGCGGAAGCGGCGAACTGATGTCCCGCCCGAACCACACTGCGAAGAAGATTAGCGTATGAAGCAATTTCTTGCGATGAAGACGTACGGAATGTGTGGGTGAAAATAGGCACCGAAAGCTGCGAACGAGACGAAATACGCCATGCAGAGGGCCGCGGTCATGAAGATTGGCGAATACGCGGCATACAGCTCGGGGTCAAACTGGCCATCACGAACAGTCGCGGAGATGTTGTACTGGCATCCCAGTGTTGTCGAACGAAACGTACGCAGACAAGGGCAAGTACGCGGTGTAAAAGACGTTCTTGACTGTTGCAACGTGAATAGGCGTTCCGCAGTACAAGTTGCGAGACACTCACAGTACATGATGGGCACGACAAACCAGAAGCAGATGAAAACCGAGGCCATGGTGTTCATTTCGGACCACCACTAAACATCGAAACGTTGAGAAAATGCCGCTGCGAAGGACAAAATAAATGACGCACCGGCGTAACGAGCGGCGATCCAATGAAAGATATTTGGGCCCAATCGAATGTTACAGCACTCATACCAAGACCAGTGAGGGACCCGAAGACGATGTTAACCTTTTTGTTTGTGGGCGCAATCCAGCAAACTGGGCGTTATAATTAGCAAAAAGCGAAATATGGTCCGTCAAACACATACCCCAGTTGAATACGCTGAGAGCGGTGAATAGGTATCCGGGGACCCAATACCAGACAAAGCTGCAGGCGCAGACGATGAAGAAAAACTTCTCTCGTGTCATGTGGCCGCGGTCGCGCTTGCCGTAGTTCTTGTGCAGGGTGTTGAAGAGCGCGGAGTTGACCAAAGTGCTCGGCCAGATCATGGATGCCGGCCAGACGACGAATTGTCTTAAGATTCCGCCGAGCGAGAAGCCAAAGATCTGGGTGCCCAAGATGAGGAGAATTTGGTAGCTCCAAGGGGAGGTGCTGGTGGTAGTACATTTGCTGGGTGGCGAGCACATCCGTGGCGTAGGCGCCGATGTACGCAACATTGATACACACAGTGATGCAAACGTGCTCCTAGATGGAGACGTTTGAGTGCGTGCCCGACTGAATTTGCAAACAGCCCAACCTTGATATTGAAAGGCCCAGGATTGAATGACCAAACGTAGTTGAACGTTTTAAACTGCCTCGTGGGGAGAACCCACTCCAGGAGCTTTCCCAGCGGGAGGGAAATTAACTGTCCGACGATACCCGTGATGAAGACGGACGGGGCTGGCGACACGATGAGAACGTTTCACAAGAGGCGAGGAAAAATTCAAACAAACCTCTGTATTCGAAGATTTGATTCACTCCAGCCAGCAGGATAGTCAAGGAAATTCCGAGGAACCACATTCGGAAGGTGTTGACCGGCATGGATGGATCGTCTACGCTGGAGACCGCTGCTCGCACTTCGGGGATATGGACTCTCGCTAAAATCATAAGAAAAATCAAACTTAGAACCCGAGCGAAAACAAAACATACTCGTCAAACTCAATTGCGGTGGAATCTCTCGAAGCCCTCGATGGAGCAGAGTGTCTATCTGACGACTCGGCATCAACATCGGAGTGTGCGTAGGTCTTGTCTGCCCTGTAGGATTCCGAGCTGACGGGTTTGCCCATCGGCTTCTTCAAGTCGATATTGGGGTCGTTCAGATGCTCCATCACGTAGTCGACATCCTCGGGGACATCGGGAACATTGCGACGGCGAACATACTGAGGCAGCTCTTCAGTGGAACTCATGTACGGCTTCAGATCGCTTTCGGACATGGCGAGAAAAAGTCGTAAATGGGAGGGGGACCGCGGTGAGGTAAAGATTCCACTGGCTTCATTGCTCTTTTAATTGCATCGCTTGAAAGGAAGCGTCGGAAGGTTTTTCTTGTCTCGGTCACGATCGGATCCCAAAGGGGAAATGAACGCTATTGTCTAATTGTCTTTGAAAATTGAATCTCTGCATATGGATCGCTGGAATGATAAGAGACGTCACGAGAAGTCTCACCCATTGTTCGAGGCCCTGAAACTATCGGACCGGACGGAGCAAGCACAACGGTGAAGCAGCATAAAAATTCGAGAAAAACGTCGGCAGGACGAGCGACCAGTACTCAGGACTAGTATTGATTCACTTGGCCAAAAGTATAGTGCACCGTACGAGGGGCGGAGATATAGAGTATAGAGCCGCCAGGAACGTCCAACAGACCGGCTCAGGAGTCGCTTTTATTGTATTGTGGAAGTCGAGTCATGGGTTGAAGAGAAGAATAAGATTAGATTAGGGGATTGATTGTGAAAGATCTTTCCCACGCGTTATCACATCTGTCGTCTATTGCTTGGCTAGACCATCGATGGCGCATCATCGGGCCGGCGCGCCGCGAACGGGGCTCCGATTTAACGATCTTGCGAACCATCACGAGAACTGAGATGGCGAAGTATTGCGCATTCCTTACACAAGCCAGGATATATAAGCAATAGTCTCCACAAACCATGTCTTTCTGCCAACATGTCGCAAACCATTACAGAAACTCAAAAGGTCGAGCCTCAGGTTCCCGCAACCCTTACTCTCCAAACTCCTGCCCCAGCTACTGAGGATGAATACCGTTACTCTCACCTTCTGCCTGTTTTCTCTCAAGACACCTATCCTCCCTTGACCCCGTTCTCTCATTCGGACCCTGGTCTACGTGCACTGAACCACCCTAACCCCCGCGCATTTCTGAGCAACGCGACCAGTGTTGTCGAGCTTACGCCGCGGCTGGGAACAGAAGGTATGTTCCACAGGCGCACCATGTGCAAGACACTTGCTTAATTTAACTCAGTCCACGGCATTAATCTGGCTGAGCTCGACTCTGATGCTCGCGATGAACTGGCTCTCGAGGTACTTCAACTTTTCCTGCGATAGAACTAGTATGAAAACAAAACAGGTCGCTCGTCGCGGACTGGTTGTTTTCAGGGACCAGCACGATTTCATAGACCGCGGACCCGACTTCTATAAGCAGTTTGGTGCTCATTTCGGCCGCTTGCATGTTCACCCGACCTCTGGACATCCTGCGGGTTACCCCGAACTGCACCTCGTCTATCGGTCCGAAATTTCAGCGCCCGGTGGAATACTTCCTTACTTATATTTTCTCTCAGTGACGCCAACTCCACTTTCAATTTTGAAGTCAGCGATAGCACCACCTCCACCGTCTGGCACTCGGACGTTTCATACGAGCTGCAGCCGCCAGGTCTCACGACTTTCTTCCTTCTGGCGCAGCCGGATGTCGGCGGCGATACCCTCTTCACGTCGCAAGTTTCCACCCTACAAAAGTTATCGCCTCAGTTTGTTGCCTTCCTGCGCACCTTGACGGCAGGTGCACTCGGGTGTCGAGCAAGCTGAATTCTCTCGCTCTGGGAAGCGGGGTGGAATCGTGCGCCGAGAGCCCGTCGAGAACGTCCACCCCTGTCGTCCGGAAACATCCTGTGACCGGAGAGGAAGCCCTATATGTCAACAGACAATTCACCCGCCGCATCGTCGGCCTCAAAAAAGAAGAATCTGGTCCGTATCATGCCCTGTTCGATCTCCCCACCGTGTCTGACGCTGGCCCAGAAAACATCTTGCGATTCCTGTACGACCATATCGACAAGAGCGGAGATAACCAAGCTCGTTTGAAGTGGCAGCCAGGGACCAGTTGCTCTCTGGGATAATCGCATCACTGGTACGCCGCCATTCTTCCTGCGGTGACTCGATACTGAACAGACGCACAGCCCACAGTGCGATTGTGGACTACGGGTCCAGCAGCCAGCGTCGCCACGGCGCAGCGCATTACTCCGCAGGCCGAGAGGCCCATTCCCGCGCTTGACGGATTGAAGCTCGAGTAGGAACGCAGTAGATGAATTAGTAACTGTATTATAAAACGTAGCGAATATAAACGCGGTACATGTTCAAGTGCTAAGTAAAACAACATTCAAAGCATTCAAGCTTTCGAACAAGAGTGTAGATATCGGATAAACTTAGAGAGTGCATGGCGGACCAAATTCCGCCTCGTATATGCGGGTCGTAAAAGATAAATAGCGGTCACACCGCGCTTCCACGGCCCTTCGTCGACGGGGTGTCGAAAGTGGTGAGATCAGTGCCCTGACTGTCTGCGTGAGGCAGCGCGATGCCAAGTTCGAAATTGCCGCTGTCGTTCATCTGTCCCTTCTCGAACTCGGTGATCGAACACCTAGGACGGACACTGAGGCGACGGTGTCCTTGGACCATGCCTTTCCCATGGCGACACGAAGGATAATGAGCTGCGGCGAAATTGCCTAAAGGGGGGCGTCAATGATAGTTTGAAACCAGTTGGAAAATGCTGCAACGAACACAAAAGTCGGCCCAGATTTGGAGGAAGGCGAAAGAATACGGAGAGTTCCGAGCGTACGAGATGACGTAGACGATTCCAAGGATCGTGAACGGAAGCGCAGACTCGAGCAAAACCTGCAACTACTCCTACCAACAATCAGCCAAGGCAAGAATCGGCCGGGCAAAAAAAATCAACCGGTGTATGTATGGCAGTACTGCTCGCCGAGAATCGAGCGCACTCTGCTTCGTACAGCAAGTAGCCGGCCGCAAATGAGTGAGGTTGTTATGATGTTCAAGCTGATCGTCATCCAGAAATATGGAACGCCAAAGGAAACGGAGTCGCCCGCGAAAAAACTCGCGCCGGGAATGGCACTCTCGTAGATGAGGAGAATGGCCATTGCTGTAAGACATTGAGCTTGGAATTTGCGTTGCGTGGTGGGAGGACTTACACATCGCTCCAAAATAGAGAACAATTGGCAAGGCTACGATCCGCCATGAAGACCCCCAAATCACGTACGCCCGATACAGCTGGTTACTGTTTGAGGATGCGGGGAGAAAGAAAAAGAGTGAACAATCACCAGGAGGCCGTCTGCCATAAAGTTCATGCAAATTCCAGTAACCGTTCCGAGCGTGTTGTACCAGGCCGAAAAATTATCAAAAAGGTATTGAGCTGGGCCTCCCAAGACGTCCCGGTGGATCGATCCTAGTTCCAGTGGATTAGACTCGCGAGTTTTTGAGAGCCGATACTTTTTTTTTTACCAGATAAGTTGCCCAAAGACCGCATTGCAACTCGAGGCCACGGTCCACAAGATTAACATCACAGTGCCATAGAAGATGTAGAAATAAGACTCCTTGCGAGCATCGGTCGAAGAATAGAGGAGGAAGTAATTCGATAAAAAGAACATGAAGAGCTGCATCCCTAGAAAAGAAGTCAGACATGAGGCAGAATGGGGCCGATGAAAAAGGTACTGACCGTAGAGGATGGCGGTGACATACGAGCCAATGTAGAAGGACCGCTCGAAAGCGAGCTGCGCGGGGGTGTCCAGCTGCGATTGCAAGCTATCCATGGTGGACTGGAAGTGAGATTCACGACACAGGCGAATACGGAGCACTTTAAGTGGACACCTCCGGCGTGTCCCGGCTCCAGCCCACGCCGGGAGGCGGTTTGGACGGCCAGCCGCTCGATAAGATGCAAGCCTGATGGCTTCATTTCGCAACTTGGCATTCAAGGTACCTAAACTAGCGCCACACTGAGCTTTTAGAAGCTGATCGACCACTCGGTATTACTAAAGAAGGGGGAGCCCCGCTGCTGTGTCGTGTGGTCCCGAATACCAACAGGTACGCGGACGTCATTGTCTGGCCAAGAGAATAGAGCAAAAAAAACCCCCAAAAAATTGCTGGGAAGAAGTCGAAAGGGTGGATCACTAGGTGATTTTTTGGAGGCTTTCGACCATGCGAGGATGGCGGACATCGAGATCTTCGGGACTTGTCTAAACTAAGCTCGCCGTAAGCAAAGCAAAACAAGCGAATGGCGATGGGGCACTTACAGCGTGCATGGGAGTCAGCGCAACTTCGATGTCCTTTTCGGTCAACGCACTGCAAAACCCCACCGGTACAGCCAGTTGACCTCATTGCAACAATGCGGTGATGATTTCCCCAGATGTCGAGATCGAACAGTTGGTTCAATTGTGTTTGAGGGCGTACACTCCAGGTAATTGAATGCGACGCCGAAGATTCATCAGGCTGATTGTGATTGAAGCGGAAACCTCGGTGCAGACCATCGTAGGCGGCGATTTATCTCTGCTAGATGCGATTTTTCAGCGCTAGTATTCGAGCTGGCATACTGGGTGGCGATATCTACGTCGCCACCGAGGAAACCAATGAGACTATGATCCGAGGGATGGCCTTGTGGTGGCGCCCAGGCGTCGAACCGTTTAGCACGTCAGTGTTCATCGAAAGTTAACCGTGCCCGCAAGTATTAAATATGTTTCCAGCGAAGAGCAGCAACGAGAATTGCATCCGTTCCTGTCGAAGCTTGGGCCTGAGGCACAAGAGTGGCACAGCACTATCGCGAGTCCATCCGACTGTTTCCCCATCCATACATTGACCCTTGCAACTCAGTATCGTCCAGACTTTGCGAACCTGACAGAAAAACTTTTGGGGTCGCGGGGAAAGCTCGACTCGTGGTATTTGAACTTGCTGGCCGTTGACCCAGACCATCGAAGACGAGGAGTGGCAAGAGCGCTTATCGACACCATCCGGGAAAAGGCGAGTATTTTATTTCGACGTGAGAAGAGTTTTTTGAATTGAATGCGCTTGAGCTTCAGGCAAATCCCTCGGAGCTTACTCTTGCAGCAACCAACTGAAGTAAATGTATGTGGCTAGTACTTGGCCGGAGATCCAACTCGAACTAGTCCGTAGGTTGGGATTTATCAACGCTTGGGTTTCCGAGTGAGAGGGTCCATGATAATGCCAGGGCCACAGGGAGAGTTTCCGGTCTTCGTTCTTTCGCAGAGTAGCGCAAAAGCCAGTACGCCCTAGTAATAAACATCACAATTTGGCGCTAGAGCCGAGGATGGGAGGACCGCAGGTCCCAACGGTGCGCAACCAAACTGCTAGACAGCTGGGTCCGAGGGAAAGAGAAGGCGATGACGTCACGCGCTGCCGATCCGGAGGGTTCCGCACCGAGCGGTTTAAACCACTCGAATTTAGAAACAAATTTCGCCAACAAAAAGGCTACGGGAAACAACAGTAGTCTCGTAAATTATGGCGGAGAAAATCGTCAAGGAATATTCAAGTCGTCTGGGATAAAAATCGTCATGTCCTGCATCGCGCCGGCGAAGTGCTTCTTGCCCCACTCCTGAATCTTCTCAAAATCTCTGCACGTATGGAGTATGTCCGATCGCTCCTTCGCCTGCCTGAGATTTCTCCGACCATTGCCAAACCTTGAAAAAATATTAGCGACGCCAAAAACGAGGACTTAGGAACAAATATACGATGGTAGATATATCGGCAGTACACATTATTGATTGCCTCAAGCTCGAGAGGCAATGGTGCATGTGGTTGGTATTTATACCTTCCGAGGTGTGAGGATAGTAGTCCGGATACATCGCCTTCCGTATTTCATCCTGCGGCAAGATTGGTCATTGTGCACAATTCGAACTTGAGAAACTTACGAGACAGTGAAGCTCATGAAAAACATCTAAAGCAAGCATATACGTCGCAGGATTGTCTCCGAGAATCGGATAGGTCTTATTGGCGAGGCGTACTGCTTGATTTCGGGGAATTTTCGAATACGCGACTAGAAAAAAGTAGACAAGTTCAGCATCGGAATTATGGTGAACGTCGCTCCTCATTCACATTCATAGAGACCCTTCCCAGGCCCTGTCGACTTCATCTGACGGGGGCTGGTCGTAGATAGGCATATCAGGTCCAAACCCGCTGTGAAATTTGACCGATTTGTATTCGAGAACGTCCTGTGCCGGTGCTGCAGGAAACCGAAGCGGAGTCAATGAGACGGCAAATATAACAAGAGAGATACGAACAGTACAAGGCTTGAGGAAATAACGGGTTGAAAGGGCCGTTTGAATAGAACCAGATGTAGAGAGTCGCAAAGTTGAGCGAAACGGAAATGATCAACCACCCTGACAAAAGCAAAAACAACCGGTGAGAGACTGTTCTTTGTTCATGAGCAGAATCTTGAAGAGAAATGGTCGAACGGTCTCTGAGCGCTGTATATGAGAACTTCATAGAGAGCTGCCGAAAGCCTACAAGCAGTGGGTTAATCTTCGAAATAGTCAAAATACACGGCACTAGGTGCGGGGGTGAAGAAGTCCGAGAGGCGGAGTCTACCGAGAACGCGGCGAGGCAATAATGGAATTCCGGAAGCTCTCGGCATATTCTTATCGGGTTTAGGTAGTATGGAATTCCCGTATAAACCTGGAAGAGATGCGAAAGCCAGAGAGAACCGGCTCGGACTTCGGAGAGGCGCGAAGGGCGGTTTTTTTTAGTTTCGGTTAATGGTGTTCTCGATTTAGATCGTAGATACTATACCGTCCGAATCGCAGCCTGGATGAATGCCAGGAAAGTCCATTGAAAATGCCGTTTCCGACGCGTCGCGGCCGGAATCAAGTCGAGTTGGGGTAACGTGACCAGTCGCGTTCTTGCCTTCGCTTCGTCGATCTTTGATCTCGTCAGCTTGGGACTGGTGTACTTCGCGGCTTCCTTATCGTCAAGTCAGAGCGTCCGAAGCATTTGGGAAGTCCCAAATTTAATTTTTAAGTTATGGAAAGTCGTCTGTGCAGCTGGAAATGGGGTTCAATACCACTGGTTCGATCCTATTCGACTCGATATGCAGCCAGAAAATCGTCTCCCTACACGTCTCCGCGGGCTACGCTCTGTCTTCCGAGTCCCCGTTTATCGACTCATCTCAACCCGATCACCCAGCTTCTCAAGCGAAGTAGCGTCGCTTGACCTCACAAGCCAGCCACATTGCAGCGAATAAGGTCACGACGGAACCCTTTTAAGATTCTCTATATAAGAGTCTTTTACTCTCTCTCTGCGCCGTCCTTCTCCTCAAACAATTATGCTGGTCTGTTCACTCAAGTTATTTTTCTTCCTCTGCGTTGGTTTTGTGGCCGCATTTCCGATCCCCGCGACTGAACCGCGCCTCAGAAAATCTGTGCCGTCCTGTAAGTGATCCACTGGCTTTAATTCCAACAAGCGCTGATACAGTAATGATCCACAGCGGTTGCACAGTCAGTGTCTATTCGTGTCGATACAGTGCCCTCGGATCTGAACTGTTTCTGTTTCTAGGGTCGAATCACGCCACACCGAACCAGCTGGCCGGGGTAACAAGATATTCGCGTCTGCGCAGTGGGAGAGGTACTACCCTGTTTCACGTCGGGTTGGCAGACCCTCCGTTGAACTCCGAATTTCAGGAGTTTCCCTTCCAGAGTCCGCGAGGCTCGTGATCCCCAATCCACGATATTTAACCACAATCAGTGGGACGAGTACGCTTGGAATCTACTCTCCATATTCACCGCAGCTCACGGACTGCATAGCCCCGACCAGACCGAGACTGCTCCTCGATCCTCATCCCTAATATTTGCGCACGCACAGTGGGAAGAGCGAGGAAAAAACGAGTACGTCAAATTTTCTACACGGTTTTCATCTTGTCTTCCTAATTAGCATCTCTAGTAGGGATACACCGCAAAATGACGCCGAGCGCAGCGGTAATGACGCGCAATTCGGGCGAAAAAGGTGAACCACACCGACGCAATTCCATTGATACCACCTCATTATAAATTGCAGAAGAGACCCCATCTCAGAAGGCAACGCTGGAACGGACGTAGACGAGCGCAAAGATATCTCCACAGGCCCTGTTTTCTTCGCTCATGGGCAATGGGAGGAGACACCCTAGATAGACTCTTCCCGAGTCTCACTGCATTCCCTTGGAGTATATTATACGTACATAATTCGTTCTTGGCGTAGTTTGGGCATTTTGCATCTTTATTTTTGCTCGCGTTCTTCGACGCGTCGAGTTTCTTCCTTTTCCCTCGATTCGCGGGTACGGCAATCTAATTTGCATCTAATCTAATCACGACCGGCCATCAACTCAGATTCATCTCTTTCTCTCCTCCGTCACTGGCAAGGTCCAAGCATGGCGACAGCGTACACTGTATTCGTTGGGATTTCCATATCCCTACTGAAGGAATTCAACTCCGTAGTCTCTGAACCGTACATGGTACTACTCTGCCGCCTTGCAGGGATTCGACGTGTTGATTTGCTGGCACCCAGGATGAACCGTTCCATATCCCCCAGGCGCAAGCATACTGCCGGGGAGAATTCGACGTCTGGGATCCTAAAATTACGACGCCTCCGGGACTGTAAGCCGCCACCGCCATCGTTAACTACGGGCTACTTTTGTTTATTCCTTCTGTCTCTAGATATATGCTGAGTCTGCTGCTGAAGAAGATGTTCATGCTGAAATGCAATGTCCCAATGCTCCGGCTCACTACAATGCTCCCGCTGCTCGCATTACCTCCTGTCCTTACACGCTTAATGTGTTTTCATCAACGAGACCGGCCGTCTGCGCGGATTCTGGCGCCGAACCTCGACGCTATCGTTCTCTCTGGGTTTCCTATTGCGTGGTTCTTTGGTTTTCTCTACTACACGGAGGTTCCGAGCCTGCTTTTTGTGGTCGGAACTGTTGTCGCCGCAATGCAAAACAAGCACTGGTTTGCTGCTTTGGTATGTGTTCTTTCTGCTGGGTTCCCGAGGGCCTAATTAAGAGTGTCAGGGACGGTAGCTAGGGTTAATGAGCTGCACGTTCCGCCAAACGAATGTGATCTGGGTTCTCTACGCGTATGCATCGAGCCAACTCATGTACCTGCGGTTTAGACGGACGCCGCCTGGTGCCAAGCCGTTAAACCAGCTCCACGACCCTCCGGCGCTCTCCGCGGGTCCGGGTACGTATAGTCCTCTCCATGTCGTGCCACTTCCTCATTTTGTTTTAGGTGATCTCGTTCAGTCTGTATTTGAGCGCACCAAAAATCCTTGGAGATATCCTCCCGGCTTTTGTTCCCTATGCCCTGGTGCTGGTATTATTCGGCGCCTTTGTCGTGTGGAACGGAGGGATCGTGTTAGGTGCGAACTCCTGTTTCTTTCCTTGAGACGCCAACATAGTCTGTTCAAGGTGACAAATCAAACCATATTCCCTCCCTCCACATCCCGCAAATATATTATTTCTTTGCGTTCTCTGTCGCGTTCGGGTGGCCTGTCCTCATCAGTGGCGAGGGGGGTGCGCTTGGCCTTCTTGGTGAAGTACGATCACGAATGTTCGGCACCAAATTGTAGGCGTGGATTGCTCGTTACATTATACTCCATCTAACCCCGCTTGTAGACGTATCTTGAGCACCGTATTGACATGTGCAATCATGGCTGTTACCGTGAACCTTTTCACGTCTGTCAAGCTCTTTTCTAGGTTTCCGGCTCACTCTTACGATTCGTAGCATTCATCACCCGTTCCTGCTCTCAGACAACCGCCATTATACGTTTTATATATGGCACAGAATCTACATGCGGCTACCCGGCTCCCTACCTCCTCATTCCGATCTACATTGCGTGCGCCTGGGCATGGTTTCTTCGTGTTGGTATGTGCAAAAACCGATCACTTGCTGTGGAGTGACCTCTGAACAACATTTATAGGTGCCGAGCAAACGATCCTGCAGACATTGGTTCTGCCGATCTTCCTGCTCCCCACTCTGCTGCCGACCCCACTTCTTGAGCCTCGGTACTTCCTCATACCATACATCCTGCTCAGATCGCAAGTTCCGAAGACGCCAACTTGGTCACTGATTCTGGAAGGTGGATGGTACGCAGCTATAAACGCGGCGACAATGTGGGTATTTCTGTACATGCCACGGGAGGGAGTAGGACGGTTCATGTGGTAGATGTAACGTCGAGTAGACTCGGTCGAATACACAAGCTATTTATGGGGTTATGAGGGATCAAAAAGGGCCGATCAACAAGTTCAAACGAGCTGTTACGTTACCAGCCATTTTCAACTTGCACCCGAGTCGCAACGGTCCTTCGGCTCATCGACTGAGCAAGACTGGACACGACGGCATCGTTTCACCACTTCCTTTCCACCGCGTCCCTTTCTTTCTCAGAGCATCATGCCCGCCGCAGCAAGCTCTAGTACCCCATCTAAGCCTACCACCAGGAGTTCCATCCGGCATTCTCTCGGTCTAGCGGGAAAGGCTTTAGCAGAAGTAATAAACAAGGACTCGGATAAGGCTGCAAAGAAAGGAGCGAAGGATACTGCTTCTCGCCGCCTTAGTGCGGTCAACGCGAAGCCTGCAGCGCCACGAGCGTCCATTGGGGACGGCTATAGGCCTTCCTCAATCGCGTCGCGGCGCACGGACACCCCGGACTCCAAGACGATCACCCGTCGGCGCATGTCTGTGAATGCAGCCAAGCAGTTGACGGACGAGCCCACAAAGCCTACCGAGGCCACTCCTGTAACAAAGCCCAGTGAGGCTGCTGCAACAAAACCCATCGAAGCTGTTCCGCAGGGCGCGGTCGTTTCCAGATCGGCTTCGCTCAGACCCCGTCCCGGGGCATCTAACCTGCCCAAATACCGCCCAAAATCTGTCGCGGGGGAGTCTTTGAAGCCTCCGTCGCCCGGACCAGTCACTAGAGCGGGCGTTCGTCGGCGTCATAGCATTTCCGATGAAGAGAAGGAGGAATCAGCCCCGCACGAATCCGCTGCGGAGAAGAGTCTGCGACCCATTAGCCCTCTTCCTCAAAGGGCTGCCTTCAAAGTCAACCTTACCAGCGTTATCAACGCCGCCAGCCCACCAGCACCGACAAAGGCTAGGCCTGCGCCATCATCGTCTAGCAAGGCGAAGGCTTCTCCCGCACGGCCCACTAAAACAGTGAAAATGGCGGCCTCCTCCAATCCCACCGTCCCCAGGCCAGATTCCTCCGCATCTTCTTCCAGCTCTTTGCCACGCACTCCAAAATCCGCCGGTGGCAAGGCGGTGACTGTGGCACGGCGGTCAGATAGATCTCAGGCTACTCCGTCGCCAAAACGCGGCCATCCTGAATCCCCCCTTGCTCGACATTCGAGAAAGGGATCACAGCTCGCACCACCAACACCACAAGATGTCGGCAATATGTCTCACATATCCGAAGGGAATAGCGAAGACAGCGAGACGGAGCACGTTGAGCTGTTGCTCGCGCCCGTCGCGGCGTTGGGTGCTCCGACGCCGGCGATGCCTCGCATGGTCTCCCGCCAGCGTCTACGCGGTGGTGCTCCCCAAACACCCAGCCGGTCACAGCTCCCGTCCCGCTGCCAATCTCTCATATCTGTCCCCTCTACCGCCGGACTCCGATAGTCCTCCGTCACTCAGGCCTCAACCGGCGGGGACAAGGCGCGAGCGCGGGGCGGGGGTCCATTATGTCCTGGGAGCAGCTTGCGAATGAGTCGCAGACGCTTGGGGAAGGATGAGATTGCTAGCATGCTTTCCTGAAATGCCCGCACCCTTCCGCCCATGGGGCAATCTCGCCCATCGGACATCTGGAGGTCCCTGAAAGCCCGTGCCTCAGCGCCATGAACTCCCCTGGAGAATACGGGTCCATCTCCCAGGTCCTCCTCCCGGAAGTGACGCCATCGCCCGCCGTCCACGACTCATCCAGGTACAGCACCAACTCAGAGGCCCCTGTGGTAGGACGCCGCTCTTGTCACACTGTTACGTCTACAGCTCGTCTCCGCCGAAAGCATCGCGAAGGACCGGCTGCTTCTCATGCAGTCGATGGAGGAGGAGATTCATAATCTGAAGCAGGCACGATTACACGACGCGGAGGAGCTGGAGAAGCAGGTCGGGCAGCTGGAGAATGAGCTGCGGGGGGATTTGGAGATGCGGGACCGCACGGAGGAAGATCGGGTGGTGCACATTGCGTCCCTGGAGGAAAAGCTCCGACGCGCGGAGGCCTATCATGAGCAGGCGATCGGCGATGTCATTGAGCGGACGCGGGAGACTGCGCAGGATGAGGCAGGACGCGGAGTTGAGGTTACAGACTGCGAAGACGTCTGCCTTGTGGTCTGCACGTGTTGCTGGGACGCAGTGGGCGTTTGTTCGCGATTTTGCTGAGAGCGAATTGGACGCTATCCAGGGCGACCGGGAGGTGTTGTCGGCGCTGCTCGCTGATCTGGACGAAGTGCAGAAGCGAATCTTATCTTCCTAAGTATGTGCATTATAATTCTCCGAGTGAGTCGACTTTGCCCCTCTGTCCGAACGAGTTGCTGATGTTCAATAGGTCTCTCATACCTCTGTCCTTTCGTTTGCGATACCTGCGAACTTTGTATACCATCTGGAATTGTATTCGTATATTTGTGTTCTGTGTATATTATTCGTTTCGTTATACGACCACACTCGTCTTTAAATACATTGTCCGGTCATCAAAGTCCATTCATCAACGCCGTTCTTCCATCCATCCAACTTCCTCCACCATGACTTCAACATTCAATATACACTTTTGAGGCACCTAGATGAGTACCGCTGCCAAAAGGCCGGCACCGAGTGTCACTGCCAATGCCTGGCCTACGGCGCCCATGGAACGCGCCCCATTGGGCGCGGTGGTCGAAGGAGCGGCTGGACTGCTGCTGTCGGCGCCGGAACTGCTGGGCACCGGCAGGGTGAGACTGGGAGAGCTGTGAGAGGTGGGTGGTGCTGTTGCGCTCGATAGTGGAGACGATGCAGAGTCGGATGGGGGCGCGCTCGAACCCGGGGCGGAGGTCGCGCTCAAGGAGAGGGACGTCACGCTCAAGGAGAAGGACGGAAGCGGCCTTGTGGTGATGATGGAGAGCGGGAATGAGATGGACCTGGGGGTTCGCAATTTCGTCAGAATTGTTGCGCGAAATTCTGAGATGGCAAGAGACCTACCGACTGGGAGGGCCAGGGGTCGGAATTATTGTGGGGAAAGACTCGATCTGCGGCAGAGCGAAAGCGGACGGAGCAAGCGTCAAAGCAGCGAAAGCGAGAGCAGTAGAGAATTTCATGATGAGAGCAGTGGTGAAAAGATCTGGGTTTAGTTCACAACATTGACGTTCTTTATACACCTCAGACGGCCTATTTATACCGGGGCATGTGGAAGAATCACATTGAGGTGGAGATATTTTGGAGTCGCTTCGAGGCGGTGATTGAGTGCACATGTGAAATAACTGGCTTCCAATGACGCTCCACGAGCAGTGTCTGTTCGAGCTCTGCAAGGCTCTGCATTTGTCTTGACTGCTCCAAATTGCGCCTTGCATGCCTCCGAGATGTGCATTCTTGCGTCACAATGAATTTCTGTTTCTTCCTTTTCGAGATGCGATCGTCCAATGTCCCCGAATGGCTACGCCGCCGATCTTTGAAATCAGCAATTGCAAGTTCTCATAAATTGTCTACATCTACACGTAGGTGCTACAAATAGGTCGAAGAAAAGAAAAGCAAGAAAGTCGTCGAAGATAAATTACAATCAATAGAGCTCTTGGGCACCTATGCAAGCATCCAGCAAACATCCGTAGTTGTCCGGCGCTCCGATTTGATCCAAACGTTCCGACAGGACAGTAGAAATGGATGATTGGCTAGTAGAGAGGGTCAGCAGAGTCCTGCGGCGAGACAACGAAGAAACATACTCGATCGCGCCATAAATGACTTGGATATCATGACGCAGAAAACCAATGGAAATAGGCCACCGGGAATAGGTCTCGGGGGAGAAGGTGAAATATATGTACGCTTTGGCTTTGACAGCAGGGAACATGACAATCGCCTTTGCTCTGAATCCCTGTCCCGAGGGGAGCACTTCGATCTCGACGGGGGTACTTGATGGTGAGCTGGATCAGCTGTGTTCGGACCTGGCTGCAAGCGGACCAGTAATCCACCAAAGATTCCACAACCTGTGGAATAGCGTTAGATATTTGCTGTGTGATAATGAGCCGCGAGACACACCTGACGGGTTGTGATCTTGCCCTTTGGGATCTGCCGCGCGGCGTTATCCAGGAAATACTTGCTGAGAACCGGAAAGTCGTCCGGGAGGCTACGTGAAGACTGGAGGCGCGAAATCTCGATATTCGCAGTAATTGGCGCGAAGTTGCGACATGGGACGGACACTCGGAACTGGGAGGCGTATTCATACTCGAATAGCTCGGGAAGGACCTTGGTTGCGCGGAACATGTGCAGATCTTGCAGATTATTGAGCTCCTCTGCAGATGGCAGATGGTCATCAACGGATGAACGAAAAATTCAGAGAAGGAGCAGTTTTACCTTTGAGTCTGGAGAGCTCAGCATGTGTGCTGTTCTTTTGAATGTGCAGTATTCGATTTGCGTCAGCAATCGCTGTTCTTGCCCCCCGCTTTTCCAGTTCCAATTCTTCTAATCGTTCTTGCAGCCATTGCAGCTGGGCGTCGCTTTCTGCTACCTCCGCTTGAAGGGCTTCTACCTCCACGCTATTCAAGGATTAGACATACATTTATATTCCAAGACAAACCCTCACTTTTGCTCGGCAATGGACGCCTTCAACTCGGTCAGGTAGTCTTGGTCGCTGTTTTCGATCTCAGCGACCTCAGCCTGTTGCTGCTCCAGCTCCCGCATGACCTCCTCGTATTCGCGTTCCAAAGCAGGGAGAACCTTCGTCGGGCATCGTCCGTAGCTGTTCGATGGTGGCGGCATCCTAGACGCAACAAACAATTAGTAACGGCGCCGAATCGAGGTGTAAAGAGTGACCCACCTGACGCAGCGCTTCCAGACCCTCATCCGCCGCCTCTCGCAAGCCCTCTATCCAGCGCAACTTCCAATCGTACCAGTCCGACTTTGCCAATCCTCTCGCATTGGTGCGGATTAAATTCAATTGATGCTAATAAACTCGAATCAGCCTGTGCCGCGAATAACGAACGGACCTGAAAGACCCACAAGCAACTCAGCCTGGCCCTCCTCGTCGGCGCGCATATACTCTGTGAACAACTCAGGCGTCATCTCGGCTGCCTCCTCCTCCGCCTGTACGAAAACGCTCTTGCTCTTATCGATCCACCCCTGCAGGTCGGTCGATACAGCAGAGTACAGAACGAGCTCCGGCACGTTGATCGACATCGCGACAGCGTATTCTGCGAGAGGAATCTCGGCGGGCGGTCGAGGCTGACGTGACGGCTGGTGGATGGATCGTCGCGGCGCATCGAGTTCATCCATGAACTTGATGCCTGTTAATTCGAAGAATTGTTCGATGGATATTCGCTAAGAATGAAAAAAAAGTTTGTCAGTCCAACGGAAAATACTCAGACAAAGAGATCATTACCACTTCCTCCTCTTCCGGGAAATCTGCTTCCTCAACGCCGTCCCGCCATTGCTCTGTCGGGTCGACGTCTATATTGGGCGCGGCCGCGCCGAATTCGGGTGTCGACTCGAGCAAAGTTGAAAGGTCTATGACGGGGGAGCTGACCTCAGCCGATTTGGACGGCGACTTGGAACGGGGCGACGCGGGGTGAGGAGAGTTAGGGGCCGGAGAGCCTCTTGACGGTGTGGGAGACGCAGCCGCTTGCCGCTCCGCCTCTCGAGCGCAGACAGCCTCACTCTCTGCCGCTGGCTCTTTCTCCTTTCCCTTCCCTTTCCCATTCTCTTTCCCGGCGGCTGGGACGGCGGCCGTCCTATCGAACCGGGTCCATGCATCCGAAGGCGCAGACCCCATACTCACACGTCCTAGGCCCACTCCCGCCTTCTTCTTCGGCGACTTCGGACCCACGGTGCTAGCGGGAGCCGCTGCGTCCGCCTTGTCGGTGGTATCTGGCACCCCCAGTCCAACGCCCATGCTTTTTCGACGCGCGAAATATCCTGACGGTCGCCGTAACGCTGAAGGTTGCCGCGGCGCTGCGGTGCTGGTAGATGCCGCCGCTGGGGTCTGCGTCTGAGCCAGGAAGGGCGCCCGTTTGCTTGGAGACAATGGTTTGGGCTTCGGGGCGTCTGTTGGCGGCGTCGAGGGACGCGTCTCTGCGACAACAGGGCCGGTTGATGCCCTCCACTTCCCAGCCAAGGCTAGTCGTTTGGCGGGACTGGGTTTGTCGGTGTCATCGTCCGGGTCTCGAGGCCGTTTGCTGGGCGAAGGAACGGCAGGCTTCGGGGCCAGCGAGAGCCGCTTCGGAGAGGCGGGGGGCGCATCGGTAACAGGCCGCTTGAAGGGAACAACCTTCGGTGCGAAGGCGGCCGTGAATGTAGGTTTGTTGGCCCCTTTGGACGGGGAAGTGGGGGCAGGAGTGGTGGTTTTTTTGGACGGGGAAGGCGGTCGGAAAATCGATGGACGAGATGGCTCAGGGATCGATGGCTTTCGAGCGACCGGAGTTGATTGCGCAGGAGGAGGGATAATTGAACCGTATATTTCCGACTCGTCCATAGTCGAGTCGGGTTGCCCTACACTCATTCGGGGCCCTCCCCCAGCCATGCTCACGCGGCCCATCACTTTGCTGAGATTCATGGTCCGGTCGCCATTGTCGGCATCACCGAAACTATCGTCGTCCGCGCTAGAGAATGTTTCGTCGTGTGGCAAGGCGGCTGGGGCAAGGCCCGATGCAGATGCAAGTCGGTCACCTCCGTGAGCGACAGGGACATATTCGTCGTCAGACGACATGGGTGGCTCCTCGTACGGCGTGTCCCCCGAGTGGGTCATTCTCCGCAGGGCCATCCATGTCTCATCTTCGTGGGCCGGGGGACGAAGAGAACGGTTCAGAGGGATTGTGAACTCTGTCGGAGGTTCCTGCGACTGGTCGGAGACCGAGGATTGAGATTGGTCTGTGAAGGACTGCGACTGGTCCGCCTCAGCGCTGGGAGTGGCGACGGAAATTTGAGCCAAAGGTTTGCGAGCACCACCGAGCGAAACAGGGCCGCTTTCGGATGAATTCCCCGTCCAGCGCCTCCGTCACGTCCATGTCCATATCAGAGTCGTCGTCGAAAGACATCGACTCGTCCGCTAATGCGGAACCATCCTGTGCAAAGAGGAAAGCGTCTGACCCAGCAGCGGTTAAATCCATGTCTTCGCTACCCATAGATTGGCGTATGGAACTGCGCCGACGGTTTCGCTGGGCAGCCCCTGGGTAGGCGTTCTCATCACTGAGGACTACCGGACGAGGGACACCATCGTCTACGGGGTCCGACGATGCGATGGGCGATGATTGAGGAGAGGCGGTGCTCATCGTATTGTCGTCCTTGGTCACCCTATCGATGAGACGGACATGGGCGTTGCTCGCGAAACTGACACGCCGGCCCAAGGACTTTCGAGAAGGGTTGTCATGGATTTGGGTCTGAAAGTCGGTTGTCAAATCCATTGACTGGGTGGCAATGGTGGTCTCCGGAGAGGGTGCGGGAGGATCGAATTGGAATTGGGCTTGGGCTTGGGGTAGCGGCTGCACGTCCTGCGAGGTCGGTTCATCTGGTGTTACCTGGCTGTTTGTTGTTGATTTAAGTATGCTCTTGCGTGGAGCCTGTCGCCTCTCCTACGTGAGCGACAGCCAGATAAAGAGCTATGAAAACGCACCGCGAGTCTGCGCGCCTTTGCGCGGGGGCTTAGTATGTCTCCCGGAACGATGCTATGGGCGCGCCGTTTGTCTCTGAAGATTCCTGAGGGTCTGTTCTGGTTTGTGCCAGCGATAGATTTCCGTCGACTAGAATGTTCTTTGACCATGGTGAACCAAGAAAAGGGCGTCCAGCCTTAGGGCTATAGATGGACTCTGCTACTAGATGGACGCTGTTGTGAGAAGTAAACAGCCTCACGTGACCGTTCAACACAACGCGTCGCGGTTTCCGCGAGGCTTGAACCACGACCATGTCCACCAAACCAACTCGCGCTTCTGCTAGAACCAAAACACCAACTACTGTGGCCCCGACTACACGGGCTACGAGAGCAACTGCTCCAAAACCCGTGGAGGCCCCACCTGCTCCAGTGGCAAAGAAGACGACAAGGAAACCGCTTGTCAGTAGAGACAATGCCACAGACGTCGTCGCCGCTCCTAAAAAGGCTGCATCTAAACCTGCCACGACGCGTAAGGCACCCAAGAGCAATGAGGACTCTGAGCAGGAGCCAATCATGGTGGGTCGGCACGTCTAGGCGTTTCATTGTGCTTATTCTCTCGCAAGGCGTATCTGAGAATAAGACCTCATCTGGGCGACGATGAGCCCTCTTCGTCGCCGTACCTGCATCCGCTGTCCGACACCTCTGTGCGGATGACGGACCCCAGTGATCCGCACGACAATCCTTCGCGGTTTCGTGTTTCAGCCATCGCGCCCTCGTCCATATACACTTTCTCCCACATATTCCCAGACCAAACGTCGCAGTCGGACTTTTTCACAAAGACCACACTTCCCCTGGTCCGCGACGTCCTCCAGGGTCAAAACGGGTTATTGTTCGCTTATGGAGTCACCAATTCTGGCAAAACCTATACTGTCCAGGGAGGGGCCAACGCAGGTAGTGCAGGCATACTCCCGAGAACCCTCGATGTTCTGTTCAATAGCATCGAAGGGCTGCATGGCAATGGCAAGGTGGGAGTCGGATGCCACCATCGCTTTCAGCAATTTATTCATTATTGTTTAGTATCGTCCAGTCCGCCTCCAAGGCGTCGAATTGGCAGACAAGACCGACTCTGCGCCTCCTCCTGTTGCCCCGGAGCCCGGCCTCGCTGAAGTTCTCGGGCAGCACATGGACCCTTCCGCCGCCGACACAGACATTGACCCGACGGTCCTGAAAGTCGATAGGAATTACGAATACACCATCTGGCTATCCTACGCTGAAGTCTACAACGAGAAAGTCTACGATCTGTTGGACAACGTGCAGGATACCTCTACTGGCGGCATTCCCCGTTCCAACAGCGGCAAATCCTTGCTTCTGACGCGCAAGGCTCTGTCACTGAAACCCTCACCCCCGGCTGAGTCTGCTGACTCGGGGATAGCTGGAAAATACATCTCCGGTCTCCGCCAGTTCCGCGTGCATAGCGCCTCGCAGGCTAAAGCTCTCGTCAAGCTTGGGCAACTACATCGCCGTGTCTTTGGCACGCTCGCCAATAGCGAAAGTAGCCGCAGCCATGGCATGGTAATCCTCAAAGTCGTGCGTGGCCATCGTGGGGAGCGAGATGTACGCCGTTTCGCTTTATCTTATCCGCCTCAAGCCGATCTTTGTATTTTATCAGGATCCCACTGCACTACAAATCGCACGTTTAACCGTAGTCGACCTGGCTGGGTCCGAACGGACAAAGCACACCCAGACTACGGGAGACCGCCTGAAGGAGGCCGGGAACATCAACAAATCACTCATGGTTCTCGGACAGTGCATGGAGGTCCTCCGGAGCAATCAGCGCAAACTTGCTATGAGTCTGTCTCAAGACGGCGCGGACGGACGCATGGACACTCGCGAGGTCAAACGTGGCCTCGCCGTCGTGCCTTTTAGACACAGCAAGCTCACTGAAGCGTTGATGGACTACTTTGTCGGCGACGCGAGGGCGGCGAGTCGTTCATCCTACCTGATGAAAAGCCAAATTATTTATTTTGTTCCTGCAGGTCATGATCGTCAACGTGAACCCGTACGACACCGGGTACGACGAGAACTCGCATGTCATGAAGTTCGCCGCCCTTGCGCGGGAAGTTTATGTTACGCCGGCCCCCGCGCCTGTCCAGCGCTTGCCAGCCGCCGGGAAGGCTCCGGGGTTGGGGGGGAAACGCCTGCCCACTACCGCTACGTCCCAGCCGTACAGAAGGAAGGTGACCATTTCCACTGGCGGACCAGGCAGCGGAAGGAAGGCTAGCGAGGCGGTGCTCGAGGTCTTAGAAGGTTCGTTGAGGCCTTGTTCCTACTTTTTGATGACTGGCTGAAATCGCGCTAGAGGGACGAAGGGGACGGTGGAGAGAGCGACGACGACGAGCCCATCAACCCGCTTGTGGACGCGTTGTTCGACGAGGTAGAAGAGCTCCGCATGCAACTCTTCGAGTCCGAAATGCGGTGCGCTATCATCGAGGCAGAGGTTCGCGAGGAAGTGATGCGCGAGATGGAGCTTCGCATGGCGAGCATGGAGAAGATGTATGCGAGGCGTCTGATGCATGAGGTACGCGGAGTTCTGTCTCAATGTTCGACCCAAGCTGAACGTTTTCCTCAGGTGCAGGCGAACGAGATGAAGACGGACGCAAAGATCGACATGTTACACCAGTCGGGTCTGTTCGGCAGCCCAGTAAAGCGCCGTCAGCCTGAGAGGGACCTTTCGGAGGAGGAGGAAGAGGAAGAGGAAGATGTGGAGATGAGCCTGGTAGGCGTCGCAAGCCCATTTGACGAGCTTCAGCTGAATTTGTGTTTCCTTAGATCCAAGAACATGGCGCTGGCGGATTAACATCCGAAGAAGAGTCCGAGTCAGAGCGAGGCCGCTCGGAGTCTCCGCTAGCGGGGAAGGGTGGCAGGTGGAGATCGCCCACAAAGCAGCCAGAGACGCCGCGGGTGATCAGGGAGGAGCGCCAATTCATCCCGGACCCGCCAATGCTCCCTTCGGACACCGAGGATGCTGAGCTTACTGACTCCGAGGCCCAGTCCGAGGACGGGACGGTAGATTCGGAGGCGGAGACTGGCAGCATCGGTGCTAGCGCCACCACTGGGAGCGAAGATGGATCAGACGCAGATTACACCGAGGACGAGGAGGATGAGCTAGCACTCTCTGCAGCCAAGACGCCGAGGGCAAAGCCTGTACGGCAGCGCGCTGATAGCCCGACTCCAGCACAACCGGTACAGGCGCCAACGCCCCGTGTGTCGAAATTGCAGCGAGGGATGGACAATTTGACGCTGGATCAGGCGCCTACATTCCGCCCTCGCCAGGACTCCTCCGAGTACGAGGATGAGTCAAGTGCTGTTCCCGCACAGAAGAAGAAGAAACGGTATATAAGCTTTCGATTCCTGCGTTGCTGTCGCTAACCCATACACAGGTTACTGGCAAAGAAGACCTGTTGTCACCGAGGAGCAGATTGAGCGAGCGGCCAAGGAAGATCGCGGAAAGAGTGTGAGGCGCATGACAGGGCGATATTAAGAACGAGATTTACGACCATTTATATTTCCACTTCCACAATACTGTTCAATAGCATGCTTCAGCAAATGCTCCGACTGGTTGAGTGGTGTTAGTTTAGCGCAAGATAGTATCGCGAATAATCCTTTGTATTTTTTCCCACGATGTTTTTCCAGTTGTTCACGCCTTCTGATAATCACTCGACACATAAGTGGCGGGATCTATGTTGTGGATAACTAGCTTCGAGTTACTCGGACTCAGACAGTCTTTGGCTGCTCCGAGAGTCCGGCTCGGATGTCGATGCAGCCAATGCGAGCCATAGTCCACTCGGGCCCAGCATCATCTGTTGCTTCAAAATCTTTCCACAGCTCTTTCCACCTTGCACCGTGCCTTTGCTACGACCTCTCAAACCCTAGATTAACTTGGGGAGTGGACACTGTCACTAGTACTCTTCAAGTTGAGCTTGCCTTAGAATGCAATAATAAACGGAGGCCAAACAGATAGAAATGCAAGTACATGATCATGATGCGCAAACGAACGGTTCTTCCCTTGAATTATCCCCTGGCATTTTACAGCCTTCCCAAGCGCAACAGCACCCACGGCCCGCTCGGTAAGCTGGATTATGGGTTTATACTGGCAACAATCGAGATATCATTGCGCAGTCTGCCAGGCTATATATCATGCGAAAAAAAACATGACCATTTCACCTACGATCCCCTTCTCCGCGCCATGCTCATCCCAGCTCTCGTCGGCGGCATTACACTGCGCGCTGATCTACCCGGAGCCATCGTTTTGCTACGGTGTTTGCCCTCCTCGGCACAGTATTTCCTCTGGCGACTCGTGGATAAGCGATGGCGCACCCTGATTCTCATTCAGCCCCTCCTCTTCGCAGTCGAGCGGTATTATCTCTATTTCCTGGTATTCTTTGCTCGCGCTAAACGAGCTAACAGACAGTTCGTGTTCACCCTGCGCGCAGGGATGGCCGCAAAGCCAAATACCGAGTCCTCAGGACTGAGCAAGTTCATGCAGGTGTCTTTCACGTTGGGCTACCTGAACACCGCGGACACGGTGCTAAAACTAATTCGCACGATCCTTGTGAACAC
Source organism: Mycena olivaceomarginata (assembly GCA_029378375.1). Classification (NCBI taxonomy): domain Eukaryota; kingdom Fungi; phylum Basidiomycota; class Agaricomycetes; order Agaricales; family Mycenaceae; genus Mycena; species Mycena olivaceomarginata. The sequence goes on from JARKIC010000534.1 coordinate 45,322, forward strand.
CACGAACGCCTCCGGCAGCGCGGCGACAACTGACCACCCCTTATCGGTCCCTTCCGCGCCGTCAAGCGCCCCCAATGTCGACGAACCCCGTCGACGGTTCTGGTACCGCCGCTGGTCTGATTTTCTCCAGACGTTGTACTTTGCTGCGCTAGTAGCCGGTATTTGGCGACGGCCCACCAAAGCGAGGCCAGCGAGTCTGGTCCAAACCTTGCCCACCAAATTGAGAGGCGAGATTTATATTCTGTTTCACTGCGTGTCCTTGCTCAACGAGCCATCTATCCTAGGTATGCGAGCAGCGCAATCGGGACTGGTGTTCATTTTGTTGGAGGTTCTCACCCTTCTCTGGGCTTCAAAGACCTTGCCTCGGATCGACCAGCGGGCGGTGCGCTTCCTCCTTGCGCTGACCGTGCTCTTGGTAAGGCAGCGCCTGCTCTCTGCCAGTACAATGCTCTAACACGACGCGAATATCAGACAATCCCGCCAACATACCGGCTCGTCGTTATGCGACACACGACGCCGGATGTACATGCCCTTGGACACCAGGCGCTTGAACACGGGCGCGGACAAAGCGGCGTTCTACATTGTGCATATGGTACCCGAGTGGGTCGTGCTTCTCCTCATGTCCGTGGTCAACGTCAGGGACATCTGCCAAACGGGATTGAAGGGCGACACGCGATGGTGGGACGAGACGCCAAAAGAACGCGCGAAGCGAGAGCGGAAGGAGCGTGAAAAGGCGAGGAAAAAGGCAGAGGCGAAAAATACAAGTACCATCGAGTTGGGGCTGATTGAGAGGTGAAATGATAGTGGTCTTTTCGCGCAGAAATGCGGGTTTCCATTCTTTTCAGAGGTCTCATTGAAAAGCAATAGAATTGATAATCTGAGATGCCATCGTGTTTGTGTGTATATTTTGAACACGAGCGTCGTGGACCGCAGAGGAGGAAATATTTTTTGCCCATGGCCGAATCAGGACGATATTACATCGAGTTGCTGAAAAAGGAAATTTCCCAATGACGATAGCCATTCCCACGATCGAGATCCCCTTCTTCTTACCATTCCCGTGTTTCTTCAGCTTTCCTTCATCTTGAATTCTTGGTTGCTCACCGTGCAGGAAATGTGTAGGAATGCCAAGCGGACGTGCTGCAACAGGGTCCGAGAGGGGTGTGACGGCACCAGTCGGAGGCGCAACTGAGCCGCCATTTACTCTGGATGTCCCTGGACTCGTGCTCATGCTGCGGACTTCTCTTCATAAATGCCTCAAGCACAGCCCAATCCTTGGCCCAATCGGTTGGATTCGATCTGCCGGCAATCTCTGACAAGCATCATGAGCCTGCTGCGCAGTTAGTATGTGAAACAAGACGCGTTCGTTCTCCCCCACTCCCCCTTGCAACGCGAAATGTCCTCCCCGTCCCTCGTCGGCGGCATTGCACTGCGGGCCTACGATCTACCTGGAGCGATCACGTTCGCCGCGGCATACGGTCTTCTTCTCCCTTTGCTCGTTTACCGACTCTTCGAGAAAAAATGGCGCTCAGTGATTATGATCCAAGTCTTCTTCTTCGCTGTAGAGCGGTAAATATTTTTGTGGTTTTGTGGTTCACCCTTGACGAACCAGTCAATAGACCAGTCATGTTCTCACTGCGCGCAGCGGTAGCTGCGAAGCCAAATACCGAGTCCCCTGGGCTGAGCGAGTACATGCAAGCGACCTTCGCGCTGGGGTACCTCACTCTCGCCGAAATCCTATTGCGATTGGTCCGCTCGATCCTTGTTAACACCACGAACGGCACCTCCACTGCGGACACCGAATCGCATTATCCGGCGGTCACTCAGCCGCCCCCGCTCGTGTCGATCTCCTCCGGATTCTGGAAGCCCAGCTTACCACCGCCTTCACCGAGCGTTCCCAATGTTGACGACCCTCGCCGCCGGTTCTGGTTCCGCCGCTGGTGCGAGTTCCTCCTCAGCCTTTATATCGTGGCAATGGTGCTTGCTGTCGTTGCGACCGCGCACGTCTGGAAGGTGACCGATTCGGGATCGGAATAGCATCAACCAAGCTCTCAGGTGTGTTCCACTTCTTGATTTGGTTTGAATTATTCTAAGTAACCCAAAAACCCCTTAGATATATAAGTTCGGCAATTGGGCTGGTGCTCGTACTACTGGAGAGCTGCACACTCCTCTGGGCTTCGAAAAACGTGCCGCGCATCGACCCGCGGGCAGTGCGCTTCCTTCCTGATCCTGAGCACCCTTTTGGTAAGTTACGTTAAGTCGGCGAAACACACCTCCTGCTCACCCGAACAATTATAGACCATCCCACCACTATACCGACTCATCGTCATGCACAACACAACGCCCGACTTCGCGCGCCCGGACCACCAAGCGCTTAACACGCGCACAGACAAAGCCGCATTCTACGTCCTGCATTTGCTCCCCGAGTTCGCCGTGGTCGCCATTATGAGCTTTGTGGAACGTAAGAGATATCTGCCAAATGGGATGGAAAGGGGACGAGCGGTGTTGGGACGAGACGCCGAAGGAGAGAGAGAAGCGGGAGAGGAAGGAGCGCGAGAGGGCGGAGAAGAAGGAGGCGAGGTTGGAGTTGAAAACCAGGAGCTCAAATACGAGTAGTAATGTCAGTGCTGCAACGTTGGCATGATATTCCGTCTTTTGTTGTATGTATGTACTTGAAAAAATTAGAATAACCGATAAATAATGGGAACAGGGACGGGCTCTGAGGAAATGCACTGGGTACCGTCTGATCGCGTGGCCGAAGCAGCATGAGGTGTGCATCTGTAGTTTGTCGTGAATTCTGTGCTAGCCAGCTCCTAGGAATGAAGTGATTCACTGTGGGCTGAAGCACGGTGCGATACCTATGCGGGAATTCTACGGTACCCATAATGTTGAAGCATCTGTCTACGAAAGACTAGGCACCCACCCATCCATTTCGGCGATTGCGGTAACGGTTGCCGCTTGAGGAAAGAATTGGGACAAACAGTTTGAAACGGATGTTTGCGTCAAAACCAAGTGAACATCGAACGTCAAGAATCATGAATTCGTCGAAAAAACACAGGCCTCGGGCTACGTAAAAAAAGCTACGATACATGTACAATACGAGTACGCAGTACTCCAGACGCAGAGTACATCTAGATGAGGTCGCTGTGAAAAACACTCAGGTCAGCTATATCCACTAACGAAAATGGAAAAGAGACATACGCGACGTTGAGGGGCATCTCGTCGATCTGGGTGTTGTAGAACTCTGTGAGAGACATACATCAGAACGCCGTTGATGATCAGTGAAACCGCAACTGAGACGGAAAACTTGGACTCACGTTCAATGTCGCGGAGCATAGCGACGTCGTTGGTGGCGACGAAGTTGATAGCAACACCCTTAGCGACCGAAACGCCCGCCACGACCGATGCGGTGGATGTAGTTCTCCCGGTTGGTGGGCAGGTCGTAGTTGATGACGAGGGAGACCTGCTGGACGTCGATGCCGCGGGCGAGGAGATCGGTGGTGATCAGCACACGGGTCGAGCCGGTACGGAACTCCTTCATGAGGACCTCGCGCTGCTTTTGTTCCATGTCTCCGTGCTGGGGGGAGAGGGATTCGGATTAGCTTTTCTGTTGTAAAAAAGGGGGGAAGAGGGCCCACCATGGCAGAGACGGTGAACTCGCGGCTGAGCATCTGCTCAGTGAGCATGTCGACCTTTCTCCTAGTGTTACAGAAAATAACGGCCTGCGTGATCGTGATGGTCTCGTAAAGATCGCAAAGGGTGTCGAGCTTCCACTCCTCCTTCTCGACGGCAATGTAGAACTGCTTGATACCTTCGAGAGTGAGCTCGTCACGCTTGACGAGAATCCGGACGGGGTCTCTCATGAACTTCTTGGAGACCTCGAGGACCTCGGCGGGCATGGTAGCCGAGAAGAGGGCGACCTGGGTGTCGCTGGGGAGGAGCTGGAAGACTTCGTAGATCTGGTCCTTGAAGCCCTGGGACAGCATCTCGTCGGCCTCGTCGAGACACATGACTTTGATGCCGTCGGTCCTAAGCGCGCCGCGCTTGATCATGTCGAACGCACGGCCAGGGGTGCCGACAACGACCTGGATGCCTTCCTTGAGCTTGGCCATGTCCTCGCGGACGTTGGTGCCGCCGACGCAAGCCAAGCTCTGGACGTTCATGTAGTCGCCGAGAGCGACCACGACCTTATGAATCTGGAGAGCAAGCTCGCGGGTCGGGGCGAGGATAAGGGCTTGGGTGCCCTTGAAGTCGGGGTCCAGCCGCTGCAGAATACTGACCGAGAACGTTGCGGTCTTGCCGGTTCCCGACTGCGCCTGGGCAATAACGTCGTGGCCCTTTACGACGGGGACGATGGCGCGCTGCTGAATAGCCGAGGGACGCTCAAAACTGCGAAAAACCGATCAGTACCGATCAACTGGCACACCACAGGCCCTCGACATATACAGTTGCATGCCTGCATACGCCGAGGATCGAAGAAAATGCTTACCCGTAAGCGTAGATACCACGAAGCAGCTCAGGGCTTCAAATCCATGCCATCAAAGCTATCAGAGGCGAAATCTGAGCAGGGCTAAGTAGAATGGGTAGGAAACACCGACCTGTCTATGACCTGGTCCCAGTTGGACTCAATCTCATTTACGTTGGCATCCTGAAGCTGAGATTCTTCTCTGCGATGCGACGAAAATTTTCAGATGCCGATCGAGGAAATAGCCGAGGATACATACCCTTTCATGCAGTTGTACGATAGTGAAGGGGAGATATACTGCCTTCTAAAAAGTTGTGTTGGGTGAGTTGAAAGGGCTGATTAGACGACCACAGAGGTACGACTAGGGTTAAAAGGAAAAAGGTGGGTAAACGCGTGACTGTGACTGTTGCAACTCTGATTCGACCATCGCAGCCGCTCGCAGCCGCAAACGCTCCACCTCAACTGATTCGCAACCAACTAATGCAAATGCGGTTCGGATCCATTGTCCAGTTACAAGATAATTATGCTCTACAATACAATTGCTTTGGATAAACATCACTTGCTCGCCTTCTTGGCTAGTTCGTCGGTCTTCGCGCGTGCATCTGCTTTAACCTGAAAATCCCTCAGCTCAATTCGCGTACGTTCGCCGAGGCGGCTGTCTGCCCACCTCATTTGTTTTCTGTAATCAATGTCATGAGTCAAGGCAAGTTGTTTGAGACATTCGACACACCTGGCTGGCGACCGTCGCAGCCTCGCCGGCTTTCTTCTTGGTCTGTTCTGTCGATGCTATGATCGGGTCTCAGCACAGGCTCGAGTGCATCATGGCCATCGGAATCATACGGAGATTCTCCTTCACCGCCTCGGTTGCATTTTCGCCCTTCTCGATGCCCTTCGCAAGAGTCTTTCCGAGCTTCATATTCACCTGCGAAAGCTAATGAGTAACGCCAGCAAAACACGTCGTCAACACTCACATCCTGCGCTACCCTCGCTGGCTTTTTCTGTTACAGTCTTGTGCGCCGCCGGGGTAGAGTGGAATGCGCGGGCGTACGCGACAGATGAGCGGGAGACGGTTGAGCGGGAGATGGCTGAGAACATTGTGGTAATTGAGGAACCCGTCAAGCACACGCTGGTCCTTTTAAATGCTGCCTTGTGAGCTATGACATAGTGTATGCGCGCATTAACACTCTAACTAACTTCCCTTTTTCGGACTTTCCCACCCCTAACTCCATCGTTAAATAGCCGCCAGCCTCAGTCTTGAGCACGTTCGCTTTCTCTCTCCGCTACCACCACCTTCTTTCGCATTTTAATAGATCCCGCTCTTCTTTCCTGCTTCATCATGGTAAGTGCTCATCCTCTTCCGTTCCTTGTGTCTCATCCTCGCTAGACCCAAGACACGTACGCTCCCATTCAAGAAAGAAAAGCCCGCCCAGTTGGATTCGTCTTCGACCACTCCCGGAATCCCATTGACGTACACGCTGTGGTTCCAGACTTCGGCTGCCGCCCCATCTCCCCCGCTTTCTCCGAGTGCTCTGAATCGTCGCACGCGACGGACGACACCACCACAAGCAGGATTGTTGGCTTCGGGCGCAAGCGGCATTCCATAATCTCCACCCTACAGCCTTCCGATGACCTCGCCCAGTCCAGGATAGTCGGCTTTGGACGGAAGCAGCGCCCCCATCGACACTCGGTCTCTGGCGCCCCGCCCGCGTTGTTCCCACCCAACCGCAAGCAGGAGAATAGGCGTTCCCTCCCCAACGCAGTCATTCCACGAGACGGTTCTTTCGTCGCGGATCCCGAGCACTACAGGCTGTCGCTCGGACTAGCCAGCACGAGGCTCCCTGTTCTTGGCGAAAGCAGCCGTGACAGGCGGGTGGTGTGCATTCCAGGTCCAGCACGGAAAGTTTCTGGTTCCAGGAGACAACCGCCTAGACAGCTTCTACTCCCCCAGCAAGTTCAAGTGCGCGCTCCTCCGGCCCCTGGTCGCGCTACACTGGCCATTGCCTCTGTCGTCTCTTCCCTCCCCGTCAAGTTCATCATAAGCCGCTTCGCCGCGGCGCGTCGCATGCGTCTCAAACGCCTTAACCTAGGCCGCAACGTCGATGAGAGGAAGAGCCTCCTCAAGCGCCTCCAAAAGCTCTACCGGCTGTTCCGCGGGCTCTGAAGGATTGGTCGGCATTCGTGGTTGGGACATTTCGGCACATGACTTCTTTCTCGAATACGCACGCATTTCTACGACCCACGGCTTCATGCCAACGACCTTATACCCCCTCGGCGATCTTCGGCGAATGGCTCCACGTTTCGGAGACCCGCACGTCTTTTCATTGCATGGTTTCGGAACACGGCTGGTCCATGCACTCGCGACACCCCAGCAATCGACTTATCGTATCGGACGCCTCTCGTTTAGGACACCTTCCCGCCCTTCCCTCTCCGCCCCCCATACACCCCCGTCGACTTCTTCATTTGGATAGACCCGTTTTCGCGTCGAATAGAAGCCCCTCCTTTGCGTTGCGCCTGCGTCGACTGATGGTCCCTCTAGAGCCGACTGTGGTCTCCTTTCCTCTCCGAGTCTTTTCCATATCTCACTTTCTTTATTCGATACCCGTCTCCCTCTTTCCTCGACAATCACGGTCTCTCTTCCCTACCTAATCTCCCACTTTCTTTACGCCATGACGATCTCTGTCTCTTCTACATTCTTTTGGGTCTTTGGGTTTTGTATCACTGGTGTAAGTAAAAACTTGGAACACGCATACCTGATCTGGGACCGGATTCGGCTTCCTCCATTTCAAAATGGCCTGCAAATATTATTATAAGAGCCTTTCGTGATCTTTGGCTATGTACGGCAGAAAGCAAAGGTTCCAGTTGCTAAGATCTGCCGCTATCCGTCTCGCAATCACTGCCCATATAGACTCTGCTTTGGAATCTGGAACTGCAAATTAGTCACAACCCTATGTTGGAAACGACAGCTACTGCTTTTGCTACGTTCTTGTGTCCTACAGTGCGCGCACGTCTCAGGATATCATTGCTCTACGGGCCCTCCCCGTGGCGTACGCGCTGAAGTACTGGCGGGGCTTGGTTGGGCGAGTGTACGGCTTGATTGTGTGCTGCGACTGACCACTGGGGCGACGTGAATCGGGGAAGAAGATCTCCTTGGAACTTCGTTCGTCAGTTTGACATTTATTCTTCTCGACACAGAAACTTTTTTCTCTCTTGGCTGTGAAGCGCACCGGTTCGGTTCTAGCGCATAGGAAATTCTCACAACCGCAATGATACTCTTCGTTCGCATTCGCGTGATGCCTGTCGTGAAGATAAATATCTCCCATTCCAAATCGCTACCGCACCCTACTCCGGCACGTCCCTTGAACAGAAATTTCCAAAGAAGAATGCTAACTATAGATCGCTACTCCGCGATACTGTTTCACCCATCTACAGCTTTCGTGCCCCCTATGTCACCGTGACTTAGTTGAACCTTATCCCACGATGTCCGTACGTTTCTACATTGAAGTATTCTTGTTCTGGGTCCGTTTCAGTCGGCGGATGGCTGCAAAATGCCAAAACCGTCATCCTCGTCCGAGAAGTTGTGGATACGAGCGCCGAGCTCCATATAATTCTTCTCGGCGCAGTGATGGAAACTTGATGGAAACAATCCGAGAGAGAAACATCGGAGGAGTCTCAGATCTCAGATCTAGCTGGCAGACACACTATCTTGAATAGTCTCGTTACTCAGACTTTATTTCGGCCGTTGAGAAGACAGTCGTTCTCAAGAGGGGAAAGAAAGTCTGGGCGTTGATGGGGGGTAGGTAGGAGGGTCGACAAGATCAGATGGCGAATGCGATGGATGCGATGCCGCCGCTTATCGGCACTTCTCTTTTCGGCCAGCACAAGCGCGTCGCCTTTTGCTCGTGCTCTCCCGAGCCATATACCCCCTCAAATCACAATATACTCTATGAATCAAACAAAATAAGTTATAATGGACGAACGAGATCCCAAAGCGGAAACGCTGCCATTCATCGGATCAGCTCAGGATCATGATTCCCATCTGATCTTGTCGACCCTCATCAGATCCTAGACTAATCTTGAAGACGCGCTCTTCTTTCCATCTGGGTACAGACCACTCTCGAACCCGAGCAGCGATGAAAATGCGAAGTTGTCACCGCTCAGTGTTCCACTGACCAAGATTCAATGTGAAGACTTTCTTCTCGTCTGCCACGTTTTTCTGCATCTTTATCTCCACGTTCCCGATCGCTCAGTGGCACCTGGAGTTTTGCAGCCAATGACAGTTGACGCCGCGCGCCTTATTACAGTAGCGCATTCACCCAGGCGTACTTACGATCTCTCGGAATGTCCGTTTTTCTGCATCTTTATCTCCACGTTCCCGATCGCTCAGTGGCAAAAAAACATGCTGATCTCTTTGCCGAGCCCCCTGGAGTTGTGCACAGTTGACGCCGCCTTATTACAGTAGCACATTTACCCAGGCGCGCCGCGTACGATCTTTCGGAATGTCGTCATCTATGTATACTGTATCTCCGACAGCAGAATCAAGCTGTGTGTTGTATAGGTCAAGTACTACTTAGGACCCATATAAGGCAACACTCGTGGGACCCAGTTGGGACTAACAGACTAGCAGCGCTCAATCGGGAGACCAGCGGGTCGCAATCATTATGTATTATTGCAGAGGCAGGGCTCATCGCGCGTCCACACACACTATAAAAGAACTATGTCGTTTACCAGTCTCACACCGACTGCCAGAAATGCCGACCTTACTTGAAGAACCCGTCTCCACCCTCGCTCCAGCTCTGCCAGCAAAAGCTTCATTCGCGGTCCTAGTCGTGGCCGTCATTGCGATGGTGGTCCGCTACATGTCGCCTTTGCGCCTAACCGGCGTCCTCATCGCCGTCATCGCCGATGCTGAGGAAACATACATAGAAGCGCATGGGGTAGGTCCTCTTCCCGCTGCCGAAACGGAAGCGCTGTACATGTATGCCTGCTCGTCATATGCTTAAGCACGAACTGATCTCGAACTGCCTGTCAGCTTGCAACTCAAGGTCTCCGCCATCGTCGAGGAGACCTTGAATAACTCACTCTCCTGGCGCGCGACCATCGGCGATTTTCTCCGGGGTCGTACATTCATCCTGCTCCTGTGCATCCAAGAGGTGCAGAAATTCGAGACGCACATCAAGGTACGCGTTCCTGCACCACACTCTCAGACACGTTGACCAAGTCTCCACAGATGTTGAAGGAATCTCAGCTGCGCACCGAGAGCAATTTGAACCCGCGGGCGATTATTTTCCTACGGCGACGCGGCCAAGGCCCGCGCTATGGAGGCAGACAGTTTCGGGATCTTGCATAGATATCTAGCTGTTGACAGGATGGTCGACTGCACGTCCAAGATTATTATCTGCGATTATTGTCTGCGCCTTTTTCCTTACCACCTCTTCACATTGTCCGAAACCATTTGTACATTTATTAATTCGAATCAGTAAATCCCGAGAAATACGTATTAGGGCATTCATACGCCGCGAAATATCCAAGAAATATCGCCTTTGGAATTTCTGCTTCAAAGAGCAACAGCTTCGGGAGAGTAGACCAATTCTGCCGAGCCTCGAAGTATTCCATCGATAGGCTCATTCCTGATCGTCTGCGTCAGAGAGTCAGAGACTCAAGTTTGGTTAGCTGGAGCTCTCGAGAGTGTGTGACTAGGTGTGACTGATGTGACTCAATGACAACTTTCCTCAACCTTCCTCAACGCACCGTGATAATATCTCTGCATCCATCCCTACACCTTTTCGATGAAGCCGGCGAATCCTTCTAAAAGCACGCCTAAAGTTTGGCCCGTAGAAGATATTTCTGTTTCTGGCCTGTGGCGTTGCACTACCAGATTGGGACGCCTTTTATTTTCGTGTATTTTGACGTCGTGCAGACTTCATCTCTACCACATTTCAAGCGCGACTGAGTGCGTATTTCCGTGTCATCGTCAGTCACTGCACACTAGTAAACCCCCGGGTAATCGAACGCACGGCACTGGTTGGTGAACTCTACGCTCTTTGCCCGCGCCATCTTTGACTTAGGGGCTTGCCACACACTTATCTTTTTGCGACAGTCTTCGACATGGATTCCGAGTCGGAAGACAACCCGCGGAAGCTCATCAATGTCAAAATCCGCGACTTCTACGTCCTCGACCAGAGAGAACAACTTGGCACCTTCAAGTTGCGCAATTTCAACCCCATGGTTGAGGACGCCAACGGCAATTTCATCCCCTTCCCGGGCGTAATGGCCGTTCGACCCGTCCCGAGGCCAGCCGCGCTGCTCCACGCGCGCGAGGCCATGGGCAACGGAGCGGGCGGCATCTGGACGGGCACCAAATTCGCCCCGCCCGCAGGCAGCGCGAACCCGCAGGACGTGTTCGCGGTCCGCCGCGTCGCCGCCGTCAAGAGCGTTCCATTTCAGCGCTTCTGCCTGCGCCGCCGCTACGCCGGTAGCCCGGAGTGCGCCCCCGCGGGCCTCAGGACCATGTGCGTCTTCGCCGACGGCGCGTGCATCAACAATGGGAGTACAACGGTCGCGCCGCAGGCCGGGTGCGGATTCGTGTTTAAACCGCGCGCAGGGCGGCGCGGTCGGCTTTCCCCTGGAGAAGGAGGGTCCGGACGGGCTCGTCCATGCACACACCAGCAACCGTGCCGAGCTCCGCGCTGTTATCGGCGCGCTGGAGTTCCGGAGCTGGTGGGGGGAGGGCTGGGAGCGCATCGTGATCGTGACCGACAGCACGTACGTCGCCGGGGGCGCGACTGAATGGATGCGCACTTGGGCGGGCCGGAAATGGGTCAAGTCGTCGAGCTCGAAGTCGTCGGGCTCAAAGGTTCAGAATCAGGATCTATGGGAGCTGTTGAGCGCCAAGATCGGTGAGTATGCAGAGGGTGGGTGCGAGGTCAGTTTCTGGTCCGTGCGGAGGAAGTACAATGAGGAGGCGGATGGCGCGGCGAGCGCGGCGGCGGCGAGGGAGGGACCGCAGTCATATCAGAAGCAAACCGGAATTTTGGTTTAACTGGACATCGTAGACCGGACAAACTCAACAAACTGTGGCGAAAAGGCCGTTCCTGTATATGCGTAGGATTGCATGGGTAGCCAAGACGGCACAGGTTCCAGCATTTCTTTTACTATTTGGAATTGAAAGCAATATAATGACACAAACAAAATAATCTAATCTAAACTTGTTTGCGAGGTGTGAACTTCATCCGGCAGTGGTCCCCAGGGAAGAGAGTCGGAAGGATGCTGCAGAGATATCATCAGCACTTGTCACGAAAAAGGAAGAGAAAAGCAACGTACGCAACGGTATCCGTCTCGGGTGTAATCTCGTGCTCCCAGTCAAACGCCGTCGCGGCGATCCCGAGCACCAGCATGATGTTCATCGTCGCGTACTCGAGGCCGATGCACCGATGCGGGCCGGCGCCCCACACGAGGTAGTTCTTCGGGTTCTGGTTCGCGGAGCTCTCCGGGTCGAGCCAGCGCTCGGGGCGGAAGGTATCGGGCTCGGGGTAGACGACGGGGTCGTGCAGCGAGTTGTAGAACGAGGGGATGAGCATGCTGTTGGCGGGCACGGTGTAGTCGTCGGAGATCTTGAAGGCCTTGGTGGCTTTGTAGGGCACCTATGCGCGCGCGTGTTAATAAGGCAGGGCGAACGGGCGGGAGATGGACGACATACCATCACGACGGGGGGCTGGACGCGCATGCTCTCTTTGACGACGGCGCTGAGGTAGGGCATCTGATCGAGGAGATCGATCGTCAACGGGTTCTCGTAGTTGCCCTGGCGCACGCGCTCCTGCTCCTCCCGGACCTTTGCGAGGATCTCGGGGTGGTCGACGAGGTGCTGGAAGCCGTACACGAGGCCGCTGCTCATCGCGTCCTGAGAGGCAAACAGGAACGATAGGACGACCATCGCCATCTCATGGTCGCTAAAGTCGCGCTTGCCCTTGTACGTCGGGTCGTTGAGCAGCTTGACCCACTCGTCAAGCAGGCAGGTCGGCTCGCCGCCGTTGGCCATCTCGATTTTGCTGTTTTTCGCGGCGAGCGTGAGCCAGTACATGGCAGCCTTGCGCGCCTGGATGGCCTTGTAGATTTTCGTGCCGGGGAGGGGGAGAGGGAAGTTGACGAGCTCGAGGGCCTTGGTGATGTCCCAGTACTTGTCGTTGATCTCCTTGGTGGCTTCGTCGGGGATGTGGTTTCCACAGAAGACACGCAGAGAGGTGTCCATGTTGAGGAAACGAGCGGGGAACATGAGAGGCTGGGGGGTAGTGCCAAAGTCCACCTTCCATAGGTCGAAGTGTTTACGGGTGATAGCGTCTTGGATGGTGATATACATGCTAGAATACCGTCAAAGGGACGCACTGGGAACGTTTATTTGACTCACCCAATTGCTTTACGCGTGAAAAGATTGTTGAGGCCACGGCGATAGTCGACGTGCTCTTTGCCCGTCAAAAAGACCCTGGACGCGTTCAGCACCACAGAAGAAAAGGCAAGTTGAGCACTTGCCAGTTCTCGGGGAGCAGAACATGCTTGGCCGAATATACGAGCCACGGCTCGGCGTAACCGGGCGAGTTGAGGATTTTGCGTGCATAGTCCTTGGAGGAAGCCATGACGATGAAGCTTCGCGGATTAGGCACAGAGCAGATGAAAGAGGTGTCTACTCACATGTTGAACACGCTGACGACGCTAAGGACACCCGAGTTCCACTGCTTTTTGTAGCCCTCCATGCTGGGCTTCATTGAGTCGGCGAATTTGCCAATAATGGGGATTGTCCATGTGGCAACCGGGCAGATGGCGCTTCTTCGCGCGATAGACGGTCTGTTCGAGGACGAGAAGGGCGGCAAGGATGGCACCGGTGGTGTAGAGCCAAGTGAAGTTTCCTTTGGTGTTGAAGGCAGAGGAAAAGGCGGACGGGAAGGAGTAGAGCGGGGAGGACGTCGAGGAGGCGGCGGCAGCGGCCGAGGATGGGCCCTTGAAGAAGGTGGCCATAAGTAGTGAAGGAGAGACAAGCGAAGTTCGCGACCGAAGCAGCGAATTAAATAAACGGATTTACAACATCGAACCACTTTTCCGAATCAGATATTCGTGATTGCTCCGTTCGCGTGAATGTTATACCTCTAGCGAGGGAGCGGCATAGCGACCTAGAGGCGGACTGTAGAGGCCTGGAGAAGGGCCAGAGCAGAGTGCAAGATCATGTAAATTTATTATGTATTACACGCAGGGGTCAGATTTAGACACTACTGACGCGACTCGACGCGATTCTGACAGAGAAAGTGCAGGACAAGTCTCAGGTCATCTCAACGACGAAGGATCTTCCAAGATATCAAGTTTCTGCACCCACATCTATCACCGAAGGCGATATCAGGCCAGGCTGTGAATCAGCTAGAGATACTACCTCAAGAACAAGCTTGAATGATTCATTTCTCTGTTCTGCTGGCGCTCGCCGACTGTCCTAGGTTGCTAAGACGGATTGACGCCTAGTCTGAAACAAATCGACAACAACTGGTGTACCCGAAACCGCAAATCAAGGGCGACGATATGCCAGCTGCCTTTCTTTCTGATTCCTCGCTCGCCCCCTTTTATTTCTTCTTCCCGGCGCTGGACCCACACAAGTCCGCGACTCTTCGTGTCGCCATGCTTTCTCTTTTCCCTTCGTCGCCGTCTTTTTTTGGTTTCTCCGCGCCCAGGCACTTCTCTCAAATATCACGATCGACGATACTACTACTGGCGACTCTGTGACTGGAGCCCTTGTCGCGTATGCGCCTGCGGATGCTTGGACCAACGGTCAATCTGTGGCCTGTGCTCAGGGCTCGCATTGCCCACCCGGCACGCCCAATCTGGATAACCTCGGTGGTCGGTCCTTCCACAATTCGACGGTAACTACACGTTGAATATTTGTCGTTTTACACTTATTTTAACGCGTCGGCGCGACTACACAGTTCAGTGTCGATTCGGGCAGCCACCCGAATGTCCCCCTCACCGCAACGGTTCAGTTCAATGGCTCGGCGGTCTACGTATACTGTGCTCTCTCGCGGGCCCCCAACGACAACGCCGACATGATCTTCTACCTGGACGGCGTCGTGGTCGGCCGCTTCAGCCAGACACCCGTCGGGACCGCAGGATACGACTACACCGTCCTTGTGTACACCAACCCCTCCATCCCCCAGGGCCAGCACACCCTCACCATACAAAACGGGCAGCAAAACGGCGTTCGGGCCGTTATGGTTCTCGACTCCATCGTCTACACGTGCGTGTGCCTCTGCTCTAAGTCTTTCCTCATCCTCTAACCCACAACACAGAACCGACGACGACACAAGCCCCACCGCCCAACAGGCCTACTACCCCTCCGCGTCGTCCACGCCCTCGAGTAGCCGCCGCGGCCCCTCCGGCGCTACCCTCGCCGTCGTCGGCGTCCTCGTCTTCGCGGTGCTCGCCATCCTCGCGGTCCTCGGCGTCTGCTTCTACCGCCGCCGCCGCCGCCGCCGCGCCGTCTACGCGAAATACATGCCGCAGGGCGCCGTGCGCTCCTTCCCGCCGGACATGGCCCCCAGCCACCCCACGACCCCCGTGCTCGCGGCGCTGCCTCCCGTGTATGCCGGCGGAGGGGGGAGCCCAATCAGCGGCAACTGGTGGGTAGGGCGCGACCGGAAGTCGCGCGACGGCCCGCGCACCATCCACCGCCCCTTTGAGGATCTGGATCCATCGCAGGCGGGCCTCCAGCGTCCACCGGGGTGGGAGCGCAAGTCGTCTTACCAGTTTGACCAGTAACTGTTTGTCGTACCGAAAGACGAGTCTACCAACAGATAGACTCGTCTTTCGACACGACAGAACCTACGGACCAGTATTGAGGAGGAGGAGGAAGAAGGACCATAATGGACGCACCTTACCGAAGTAATTATTAGCTTAGTGAGTAATTCTTTTGAACAATTGACTGCAGCGAACCCGCTTGGTTTGCCAAATTTTCGTTTCTTACATGCTCTGTTCTCGGCGACTATTCGCCTGGTTCCTTAGACTTGAATTCCGCGAGTTCCCAAAGCCTGAAATTTCTTAAAAGCCGTTTATTCTCGCTGCCTGTTCGCCAAAGAGCCAGACCGTGGACGCAGTTCAACAACAACTAGAACATTTATATTTGCTCAACTGTTCAAACAGCGTACTTCAGCAACTTCTCCCACTCAAACTCGTTCGGCGCCTCATGAAAAGCTTTGACCAGCCCTTCTCGTTCGAGGAATCCATCGTCGCCCGACGGGAGGTAAAAATCCCGAACGCTCATAGACAACCGATGGGCGTCCTCCTGCCCCAACAGATATCGCCCGTCGACCCCGGCGCTACCAGTAGCAGCGGCAGGGGTGAGTTCTCCCCTCAGGAGCACAATTCCGTGACTGTGTGCGAGATCCGTGTAGTTCGTCAGCACCAGGTAGGGCGTCGCGAATGAGCCACGCAGTTTGTACTCCTGCAGAGGCGTGAACATGACCGTGGATATTTGGGGGTTGGTGCCCTCAGGCTTCGCTGCGGGGGGCGGGGAGAACAGGTCGCCGTCGCGCGGGGAGGGGACCGGGGGCGCGTCGTGGGATGCCCACTGTAGGAAATAAAATTCGTGCGCCGCGTCCGCTTCGCCTTCTGCAGGCGGGGACGCGGGATCCCTGTCGCGCCGGACAGGCACGACGAACATCGGGTATTTTGCGGCGTTGCTAGCCATTTTGGTGTACACATCCAGGGGTATGGAAGCGCACAGATAGCCACGGCCGGTTCCGTTGGAGCGGGAGGCGTGGTATACGGTCCATAGCGCCTCTACCTGTTCCGCTGTGTGTGGACTGGCGAGAATGCGGGGAATGTTGAGGAGGGAAGACAGCGGCTGTTGAGGGATTTGAGCAAGGGCCTACTTCTGTAATGCCCATCCAACCTTTATGGGGGAGCTATCTTTACGCCCGCTTTCGACAGAACTTTCCGGCTCCGTCTGAGACCGAGGCGACGCAACGTCGCGTTGTTGCCGCCTCAGCTCTTCCTGCTCAAGTTTAATCTTCGCTTTCAGCTCGGAAACGCTCAAGCCGCGTCTGTTAACGAAGCAAGGGATTGAGGACAGCTGTTAGGACTGTTATGAAAAATGGATAAGCAGCACAAACACGTCTCACTCCTCTGCGATCTTGCGTAGTTTTTCAGAGTATTTGTCCTCATATTGCGTGTGCAAGCACCTTGGAGACACCCGGGATACAAACAAGTCAGGGTGAGTGATTTTTGGGACTGCGCGACGAGTAGAGCGCGCGATGGAGTGCAAACGGTTGATTCGATGCATTGTGGTGGAAAAAGAACAGGTCGCGTCGCCGATCCATTCCCACGCTCTGTCTTTCGTCATGAACAGTACTTAACCGCCAGAACTGACTTGAAGAAATGCGCTGGCCTGCGCGCCAGACGACAATACCATCTAATATCGCACGTAGTTTGTACCGCCATTCCCGGTCCTGGGCCAGGACTATTTCTAAAAACTTTCTTTCAGACTTTGGACATTTTATGACTGGCGCTGAAGAGCAGATCCGGCAATCTGGGATCATTGGGACGTGCTGCGCAGCTGCGGGAATACATGCGCACTGCTCCTACAAGAAAGCTGTTTTTTTCTGCTGCGGACCTGTCTTCCTTGAAGCGATCAAACAGCCATCGCTTGACTTTTTTCTTTGACAACTATCAAGGAAGATAGTTTAAAAGTATGCGCAGTCTGTACGTGAAGCAAGACGCGTCCGACCACCCACCGTCTCTCACTCTGCTGGAAAATGTCGGTCCCGTCTCTCGTTGGCGGCATTGCCACACGCGACGACTTACCTGGGGCAATCGTGTTCGCTGCAGCGTATGGCCTTCTCGTCCCAATATTCGTCTATCGGCTCTTCGATGAACGGTGGCGCTCGATAATTTTCATTCAAGCCCTGGCATTCACAATCGAGCGGTATTTGCTCCGCCTTTCTGTCCGACTCGCGCTCATCCAGCATTTTGAACAGCCCAGTCATGTTCTCCCTGCGCGCATCGGCAGCCGCGAATCCGAATACCGAGTCGTCAGGAGTGACCAAGTACATGCAGGCGACTTTTGCGCTGGCTTTCCTGGCCCTAGCGCAGAATGTCTTGCGCCTTTTACGCGTGATGCTCATCAACACTACGACTGCAACTCCTTCCGATGTTGATGAGCCGCGACGCCGGTTCTGGTACCGCCGCTGGACCGATTTTCTAATGGTGCTCCAGCTGGTGGCGATGATTCCCGGCATTGTAGCGACAGCCAGCCTCCCTCCAGTCAGCGATTCGGGTTCGAACCACACCCACTGGGTTCTGAGGTGGATCGGTCCTACATCTCTCTCGCGCAGATAACTAACGAGACATTTCATCTCTAGATATGTGAGCAGCGCACTCGGACTGGTGTTCATTTTGTTGGAAACTCTCACCCTTCTCTGGGCTTCAAAAGCCTTGCCTCGGATCGACCAGCGGGCGGTGCGCCTCCTCCTGGTGATGACCACACTTTTGGTAAGTGCCCTCCTGCATTAATCGCCGGAATATGCTAACCATGCCACGACTATTAGACAATCCCGCCAATATACCGGCTCGTCGTAATGCACCACACGACGCCGGACATACATGCTCCAGGGCACCAAGCGCTGAACACGAAAGCGGATAAAGTCGCGTTCTATGTTGTGCATCTGCTGCCTGAGTTTATCGTGGCTTTCCTCTTCTGCGCATTCAACGTCAAGGACATCTGCAACACCGGATTCATGGGCGACGGCCGGTGGTGGGACGAGACCCCAAAGGAAAGGGAGAGACGCGAGAGAAAGGAGCAGGAAAAGAAGTCGAGCTCTGAACAATCCGAGGACCCTTAACGAAAGCGTCCCAATCTTGGCATGATATAGCTCTGTATACCCTAATTTCAGGAGGAGCGTCGTCTCCGCATTCATTCTCACCGAAGCCCGTACTGCTGGCCGCACCAGATGAGTCGAGGGCTTTCATAACCCGCTTGGCCTTGACTTCCTCTCTTTTGTCTAAGTTCCTGTATCCAATTCTCGACCTAGATATCTAGACGGCAGACTTCGATCCGCCTCAGACCACCACATCCCCGACCTGCGATATCTGGGTGGCAGTCAGTAAATCGTTAAGATTGTCATCCTCCCGGTTCACCTTGCCCGTATCGACATCATAGATCCAGCCAGTAACCTTTGTTCCTTTCACAACCAGAGGGCTCTCCGCCAGATACTTGAGATCACGCTTCACCGATTCCTCCACATCCGTGAAGGTGTGCCAGTCCATCCCGTCTATCGTTTTCGCCACATCGTCCCGTCCAGGGTTCGCTGCCTTTACTTTGTCCCGCAACCACTCAGTGGTAAACTTTGTCGCGCCGCAGTCTGTGTGGTGCACGACAGCGATCTGAGTGACTTTGAAAACGTGCTGAATCACTACGAGGCTGTGTATGGCCTCTTCTCTGGAGGTCCGTCAGAGCCGCCACAGAGACGGAGAGAAGAGAAGAGAATCGCATGGCGCACGCTGAACCACTGCCGTTTCGAATGATCCCGCCTTCTCCGATTTTCAATCCTAATTGTTCATACGGCCTTGACAAGTGACAGGACAGTGTTGATCAGTGAACGGCGTTGAAAGTGAAAGGATAAAAGTGTTACTGCACGCGGGGATCCATACAGGTCACTGCGCATGTCTCTCTTTAGTCTCCAGATCTCGGTCCAGGATAGAGAGACGAGCCCGTACCGACAGCTATATTCCTGCGGTTGAGTTTGGGTGGTGTGAAATTGGCAGCATATTTCTGGTTCGCTTCGATAAATTCTTCGGCGATCATCTCTTCGATGCTTGACTGGCATAAAGAACTGACCTCTACGCCCTTTAAAGGTTATGGGTACCCTGAGAAACCTTAGAAGCGTTTACATTGCCTCGGCGATGACGAGGACAGCCCGAGAGCTTCTGGGCGGACTGTATCGACTGTATCACCAATATCCTCCCTTAATTTTGGCCACGATCGCCGCGGATCCCCCCGCGTGAGCCGCTATCAACTAGAGAAAATGCTTTCCGTTGTTTTTGTGTTCGGGTAGCTCAAATTCTGACCGGACTCGGAGTCGGACGCCGCAATGGCCGAACCCTCAAGAGAAAAAATAGAAGAAATGAATAAGAACGTACACAAGGTGGATATAACGAATACATGAATGCCAGCAGTGGGAGAGGTTTTTGTCGCAATTCGCGTCGCATCAGAGTTATCAGGTGATCGCGAATAGCGGACAGCGTCATCAGTGATCGTTGATCAACCTCCTACTTCCAACTTCAACAATCTCCTACATTGACATTCAAAGGATCATTTCTATGCCTCCTTCTTACCAAGGTGAGGCTGAGGCAGTCCTTCAAAGACAGACCCCCGGAATCGTCGAGGATAGTCTGTCATAGATGCAGGAGGCGTACAACGAGCTATGGGATCACAAAGAGGAGCATCGCCGCGCTCATAAAGACCGCCGTATTGAAGCAGCTCGGCTCAGCCATCCCTGGCCGAGGCTCGCGAGAGACTGGCGCCCCCTCCCTGGACCCTGGCACAAACGAGCAAATTTGATGCTACCCCATTCCACTGGGGAACTCTTGTCCCGCCTTAGAGGCCTTCGTATAAAAGCAGAGATACTGAAAAAGGTTACCGAGAGGGCTTCCCAGTCTCTGCCCTCCGATTCGACCTCTTCTCATCCTTCCTCTAGAGAACAACATAATAACCGACGACGAACTAGCCTTTCAACAAGAGGTTGCTACAGCCTATGGAGGTGTGTGTTGTCTCCGCGCGCAGGAAATTCACTTACGGTGGCATAGGCGCAGCCCTTGGAAATGCGGTTGCTCTCGCTGTTGGAATTGGTCCCGGAGGCATTGCGGCGACGATCGCAGCCGCAGTTGGTCCTGCCGTCGCAAATGCAGTTGGTCCCGCCGTCGCAATGCGGTTGGTCCTGTCGTTGCAAATGCTCTTGTCCCAGTCACTCAGAGATTGGACGCCATTGAAATGAAGCTCAATAAAACTTTGGCTTTTGCTGCTGCAGTAAGTGCTTAATGTCTGTCTTGCCGTCGCTTTGCAGTAATTCGTCCTTGGTAGGTTCACAACAGGCACCAGATGGGCGGTAAACTACTAAATAGGCCCTTCGAAGTTGTGCCCTTCAAAGATGGCACTATGCCCCCGGCGGTGAGCGGAAAGTTATACACTTTGGGTTTGGAACTAAGTACTCAGCTAGGCCCTTCCCACTCTTGTAAACATCGACGTTATTAGACGTTGAGGCGATGCAGAAACATTAGCTTACTACCGTGGCTACGGCGGCACTGCTAACAACCTTTTGGTGCCAAAGAAGAAAGAGTTCATCCGTGTTGCTGTCGGATGCATTGTTGAATTGTAGACCGTTCATTTCCAGTTTGTGATTTGTTCCTAGTAAAAATTGCCTGGTTTTTCTTTTTCCCCTCTACTCCACGCTCACCCCTCTAATCTTTCCCTATTCGTGCTTGTGAACATCCTACGTAATTTTTGTTGGTTCAAATCCTCCGACAAAAGAATGGCTCCAGAAAAAGGCAAAGCTACTGACAGTGCGCAAGGAGAAGGTCATGGCTACTCTGGATTGGCTTAAATTGCATAATCCACTGTACAAGGACGTTGAAATTAATCGTCATGTATTTGACGGTCAGCCCGACAAATTCTTCCATTCCATGTCAATGTGCAACATATCCTGCCCTCATCTAGCTAGGTGTCTTCCCCGGACCCCACACCTCCTCGGAACCCCTCTCAGGAGGAAGTGTCAGCCGCCGTTGACCGGTACCAGCTGAGTTCAATGTACAAATGCGCCCGAATCCTCTAAAAAAAAGCACAGCTGTATTATAGAAGACAAATACGAGATTAATAAGAGATTACACTCTACGAACGGTAAGAGGCAGCGAGCTGGAGCCTTGTCCCCGAACACGCGGGCGGATCACAAAACTTTGGAACGGTTCAATCTCATGCGAGCAGCTAAAGGAAAACTGCTGAATGAGGGTGACGGTTAATGCCTGTATAAATCGTAAGGCAACAAGGCAGTCAAAGAGGAGACTCAGGCGAACCTTGATTTCGGCGAGCGCAAATTTCTTCCCAATGCAGGAGCGCGGCCTGAGGAGCATACAATGAGCGGACGTTTTTAAGTGAAAAGGGAAACGTATGTACCCCTCGCTAAATGCGAAGAGATTACACTTCGCAATCTGGCTCAATCCAGCGCTCGGGGGCGGAATAGATGCGCATCGTCCCCCCATATCTCGGGGTCCGTTTGGAGGACGTTCACGGGGATTAAGAGGACGGTTCCTTTGGGAATAACGAGGTGTGAGGCCGCACGGCCGGGGATCGGCGCCGACAACGGAACGTTGATGGTTCATCAGCGGCCTTTGAAAGTCGTGAGCACTGCCCAAATTGTGAAGAAGATAATCGTACTTGATGGTGGTTTTCAAGAATCGCAGGATGTAATCTGAGAGTCTCGAGGATAACGGAGTTGAGGACAGGATATTTGTTCAACTCGTCGAGGGATGGGTCGCCTAGTGAGGAGATTTCTGCACGCAGTGTTCTTGTAGCCGTGGATTCGTGGCCAAGCTCATACAGGACCCACTAAACGGTCGTGTGTGAGGAAAAGATGACGATTAACACTTCAGTATTACCGCAACGATGGCCGAAAACCGTCTCATACTGTGATAATATTGAGCACACGCCAGACCCAAGACGAGTCGGACTTACGCCAGCAGAAAGAACCGTCCTCATCTGGGCTACAATTTCGTCCTCGCATAGTTTGTTGGTCGGAGGCAGCATCAGCTTTCACTGGTACAAATTGAGTAAAAACCGAATTGAGAACGAGAGGAAAAACCCACACATCAACGCCATGAGCGTTTTGTCGTCCTCAGTCGAGTGCGCATCAAGGGAAGTTTTTGCGTCCCGCCACATTTTACAAGCAATAGCCCCGAGCTCGGCCTTGACCCTACGTATCATCTTCCCTTCTTTCCGATGGATAAGACGGAGGGAAAGATCCAGAATAAAGCGCGCATGTAAAACGACGACAATTTATTTTCATTGTTGGTTAATCCGTCGAGTGCCTGCGCAAAGTATGAGACGAAGGAAGAGGAAAAAAGTCCCGACTACTTCTGCGAGGGCATTGGTTTCTCCGGACAGAAGAATCAAAGTCGTAGGAGAAAGTGGCCCTGGCTACAGTGTCGAGGCTGTAAGCAGGTCAGTGGGCTGCAACACAGAAGAAGACGTATCGAACGCGAATCTGCCAGCCCAGTTTGTGACTTCGATTTCAACTTCCTCCGTTCTCGCTATTGTCGAGGAGCTTCGTCCACTGCGCTGCAAGTTTCCCCGACGTCTCGTAGAAGATGGAGGTGAATTTTCGGACGGACTGGTGACTGCGCACCGCAACATTAGGCGTCTATAAATCGTTAAAATTGCAGGGACGAACGTCACGCCGGCGCTAGAGACCGCCTCTGTTTTCGTGGGCTTCTTTACCTGCCATATTATTAAGATTCGCTCGACTTGACAGCGGCGGCTCCGAGAGCAACTAGGAACGAGCAAGGAAAGCACCTTCGATCAAAGAATGCCCTCGCCTATCCGTCGAGTTAGCGGAACGCAGACCTTGGCCTTTCGACAACAAATCATTCACCGAGAGTGTTTCTGGACCATGCTCTGACGCCGTCTGGCTTGGGAACTTGTAGATGCCTCCGCGCCGACAATGAAAGCGACGGCCCGCTCGTCGTGATAGAGAGCATATGATGCTAGGTATGTCCATCATGAAAACGGGTTTCATGAAGAGAATGGGAAGCGTACTCCACAAGCTCCGCGAAACTTGACCACTTTGCCGAATTGTTTGATGCCATTTCCAAGTAGTGCGACCCAGGTGCGTCGTGATAAGATTCCATTCTTCGCCCCAAATAAAGGACGACGAGGGAGGACCAGGAATATGTCGAAGAGATAGGCGAGCAGAAACAAAGCGGACGAGGAAACTTGCCCACGACGACCGTTGCGAGTGTGAAGGCAGCGTTTCATGAGAAGGGACTGCATGCTGAAATGAAGGATTGGGAGGGAAAGGGCGGTCCCAATATATAGAGAATTCTATGGGGCTATGATGAATGCACCCAATTAAATCTTGTGCGACGGGATGATGGCCGCAAGCGCGTCGGACTTGTTTTTTCACGGGCAAACTAATTTGGGGAATTGAATGTAGAATCCACGTAGACTTAGTTTGCCGATAGTCGAAGGACGTTGCTGCGCACGAGAATGTTACCGAGCAAAGAAGGCTCAGGTCCGGATAAATTAGACTTTGGATGCGCGAAACCATACGACCAAATCCAAAGTACAGATTTCAGGTCTTAACGAGAAATTTATACCGGACAGAAAATGGAGGCCTGAGGCTGAGGTGAAACGGCGAACTTGAGAATTAGGTTCGAGTTCAAATCCAGCACCCAATGCGCCGCGGGAGTCCGAGATAATACCACAGACAGATACACTCGAGAAGATTCATGCTTGACATGACAGCGAGACCAGATTGTGTTCGGATCCTTGAAGAAGTGGCTGGCAAGCTCCGCCGAGATACGCCGTCTGGGCCAAGGTCGAACCACGCGAGTTACCCATGCCCAGGCGACGAGAGAAGGGCCTCGTCTCGGAGAGGGGTCGGCCGACCAGGAATTCTCGCATGACAAGCCGTTGGATTCGGAGTGCCCAGTGAGATTGTTCCGCTTCCCAGACAGCGCGGAGTCGCGAGTGATTCGAAGAGAGTTTGGAACTACGTAAATAAAAGCTCGGGAGCGCGTGGAAAACGCGGTTGTGAATTTACGGCCGTCCACCCCCGCGCGCATGGACCAGAGAACCCAGACAGACAAGCCAAAACCTTAAACTATTAAAGCAAGTTAAGTAGCTGGAGGAGAAAGCCAAGCTTTGGTTCGAACGGCGAAGGCCCAGATCATGAATCAGTGATCCGAATCAGTAGGTCCGAAACTTTACTGGCACTCGTCTACGTGTGTACGTCGCGCTCGCGCCCGCCTCTGTCCTGCCCCTCTTGCATGTCCAGAAGAAACCCCCCCGGACGGCAACGGGAAATTGACCCTGAAAAGAGCGCATGCCGCTCGACGCGCAAGCGGTTTCTTCGTCTATGAGCGGCATCACTGTCTCGCCCCGGACACCAAAATTCACGCATAGAATGGGTCGCGACGATGAGGCTGATGATGAGGTTGAAATGTCGCTTCTGCGGGGAGGATGAACGTCACCAAGCCGGTCGTGGGCTGGACGTAGAGGAACAGTCCAGTCCCGCCACACATTCTTTATCCAACGAGGACAAGAGAGCAATGGTTCTCTTGTGTGTTTTGTGTACGCAATTTCAGTGTTTGTATGTTTTCAAGCTCACGACGCGCTCGTAGACCTCATTCAAGGCGTGTCCGGTATGTTGCGAATAGCAAACCCGAAAACTTTCTACTCACTCAACCACCGCAGCTGGGGCTGGCCTTAGGTGTGTTCTGGTGAATAACCACTCATTAAGCCGTCTCACATCTCCCCAGGATCCATACCTTTTATTCTTAGAGAACATCTATCATATTCACAACTAGCGACGTTCGCACTATATCCGGCTACCCGTACTCTCTCAAATTATTATGGTCTCCTATTGTGGATTCCGTCTCTTCGTGGTCCGTCGGCCGCCGAAAATCCTGGATTATTCCGATGCAACTCGTCGTGGGGACTATCATGCTGTATTTATCTCTCAATGTGCAAGTATTAATGGACGACGTGAGCAGTTTGTTTGCGTCTAATGTACAGGCTAACACGTTTTTCAGGCAAGTAATCACGTTAATCAACTTACATTCCTTTTCACCTCCCTCGTCTTTTTTCTCGGCTACCCAAGACATCGCTGTCGATGGTACATGGGTCACTATTTGTTTTGCATACTTGCTAACTCGGTACAGGGTGGGCTCTTACTCTTCTCTCGCACGAGAGCTTATCATACGCATCTACCTGCCAAACGATTGGCTTAAACACTGGATTCTTCGCTCTTTCACGGTGTTCCTCGCTTTCAATAGCGAGGCCTTTACGTGGGTCATTCTTTCAATGCACAGTGCCGGAAACTGAATTACACGTAGTACCAAATGGGGCGTTCCGCATCTTACTTTGAGCGCGTATTTGAAGTTCTGGTGTGTGATGTCGTAACGCCGTCAGTCTTTGGCTGCTCTTCTTCAAGAAAGAGGTTTGTTTGTCCCTTTGCAATCTATCAGCTCAGAAACTCAAAATTGTTTGTAGAGAAGGAAGCTCTCAGCGATGCGGACATGAGCATCAAAGCTGTCTATAAACAGATTTGGGCCATATGCAAACTGCGACGTGAGCTTTAAAGTTTTGTATTCTCACTACAGAAATCTGACTCAGGACAGATGTTCAACTCCTCATTATCGTGCACTTTTTCGCCAAAGTTGGCTGTGCAGCCAACGAGGCCGCAACATCGCTGAAAATGGTCGAAAAGGGCTTTCTGCGGGGAGGGATTTGGCCATCGCGGTGCTCATTGATTTCCCCTTCCAAATTGCCGGCGGATGGCTCGCTGCGAACTGGTCCCGAGGCGACCATCCCCTTCGACCTTGGCTCGTTGCGTTCTGGGCCGCGGTATGGGTTCGCGCTCATCGCGACGCTGATCGTGTACTGGTTCCCCAAGCCGCCGATCACGATGGGATTCTTTGTGTTTTGGTAATACACACGGTTTTCTCGTCCTTCACTTCGTAGGTGGTTGTTTTCCATCCTGAGGCAGTTTTTGATGACTTGCTGCGCAGAACGGTCCAGTTTGTCGGTATCTCTGCGTTTCCACACGCGAGTTTCGGACCCGCTTATTGGGGGGACTTACATGACGCTGTTGAATACGTTTACGAATCTTGGGGGCACGTGGCCGAAATATTTCGTCCTCAAAGGAGTCGACCTGTTGACTGTCGCGAGTTTGCAAAGCAAAGGAGGGTGCCTCTGAACTCGTTGTAAAAGGCAGGTCGGCTGTCCAAGTCAACCCTCGATTCTGACAGCCTTCCACAGCGACAGAGTGTGTATCTGAAGAAGGGAAGACCGCGTGCACCGAAGCCGGCGGTCAATGTATCATAGAAACAGACGGATACTACATGATTTTCTGTGGTGTGTATGTTGTTTGGGATGGCATTCCTTGTTCTGTTCATCATGCCCACTGCACGGAAACTACAAGGTCAGTGCAGGACTATTTTCTGCCAGTGGGTGCTTTCTACTCACCTTGCATTATTTCAGCATTGCCTACGTCTGCCTGGCGAGTAAAGATGTCCTAAGTAGCGTAGTACCAGCGTAATACTATTATTTTTCTTGGGTCTTCGCCTGTCCTCGCCCAGTTTGGACCCAATTGTTTGTCAGGACCAAAGCAAAGATTATTTCCTCACGCGGTCAACAGCACTGATTTTTCTTACCGTAAACCCACCGCGACTATACTTCTAGCGAACCATGTCTACTATTCACTCATCTACCATGCAATTTGGGCCAGAGTGGATGCGCGCAAAGCCCGCGAAACCACAAGGGCCATCTCCACCACCAGCGACAGCGCCGGCGGCGGGGCGCGTCCAGTTACTCAGCATTGGTTTCTCCTGCACCCCCCTCCGCCCACCGAAAAGCGCGACGAGACCACCCCTTCCGCTACTCGAGGGACGAGATGCTTAAAATTTATCGGGATGGTGGAGGTAAAGGCGGACTCGGTCTGGAGGTGGAGCGATACGAGGGCATCGTCCGGAGATCGGGAGCGAGCCAGTGGGCCTGCGTGAGATGGCGGAAAACGAGAAGAAGGTCAGGGACCGCGCCAACTACCCTACGCTTTTTTGATCTTTTTTTTTCGGTCGTCCTCCGCTAGCTTTTCGGGGCTCGTTAATTCGGAACTGCGCCGGCGTCAATCCATCGACTATCTTTCGCCTTTAGCCATTCAGACGACGGGGGACCGCCCGCGGCTCCCTCATAGCGCCTCGTCGGGCACAGGCAGTCCTTTGCGGGAGAGGTTCGGGGTCTGAGCATGCGGCGGCGTGAAAGCTCAGGTGAATCCCATCCGCTCAAGTTCTCCAAAAAATGCTCGTATTCAACTTTGTAAAGACCAGTTATCCGCGCTGCCCCCGAAAACTTTCTCTGTCGGGCACTCAAGGACCGTTGTCTCCGCGCGACGCTGCGCTTCCTTCACCTCGGACTCGTATCGGTCACACGCCTACTTTTGATGGCGTCTTGAATGGCGGCGAGTCATGGGTCGCCCGTCGCCGTGCTTCCGAAGCCAAGGCAGTCGCGCGGGATGCTGACCATCACGACGGACCGAGGCCAGAAATTCGGGAAGAAGACGAGGATGCCACGCCGACTCTGGCGGCGGCGGCAACGCGGCGCCCCAGGAGATACCCCAGACCAACGCTTCTCCTCCCCGAGACCCTCCCGCCGCCTCCCAGCCGAAAACAACTTATTCACCTCATGTTCAAAACGGATCAGATCCTACTCCGACTGCAGTCCCGAATGGCCCCCCTCCTGGTATCCGAGACCTCGCCAGTGTGCAATGGTCGTACCTGGATCCTCAGGGACAGTTGCAAGGTCAGTCGATTCCGGAGAACTCGGGCTGCAGCGACTAAGTCACCCCCAGGTCCATTCCGTGCTGATTTGATGCAAAAATGGTTCGACGATGGGTATTTTACCCCCGAACTCTTGATGAAGCGGACGCACGTCGACGTGGATTGGGTCGCCGTTGGAGAATTGGCTGAAATTGCTCGAAAGTCTGGTTCCGACAAGCTATTCCTTGCCCCGCCTGCTCCGCCCGGCCCTCCCGGCCTGGTTCGACCCGCTGATCTCCCCGGCAGCCCTTTGCACTCCCAGGGGAACAACAAAATGCTTTCAATTCGCCGTTACAGCCCGCACCAGTCCGCACGCTGCGCAGCTCCACGTTGGACGCGTACGCGGGCGGCTCTAACCACTCCGACTCACCTTCGTCTTCTTTCGGTGCGGGCAGGTTTGGAAACGGCTCTCCAGACTCGCATGGATTCGGTGGGCGCGCGAATAATCAGTACCCGACGGATCCAGCAGTCGGTAGCCGGTTCGGTGTCGTCGCCTCGGATTCTTCCTCCGCCCTCCGCAGAAATGCATTCGGCGACCCGTCGCTCGAGCCAGCAGGTCCCAGCTCTCGATTTGGAGGTGGAGGCGTTGGCGATGTGTATGCGGCGAACGGGTATAGTCCTTCTCAAGGACCGTGGCAAGCCTCGTCGAGTAATCCACTCGCCTCGACTTTCGACTCATTGAATTCGGGCTTTGGATCCTCGTCATCGAATCTTGGAGGCTTGGGCAAGGTATTTTAGGGCCGGCAAACAGCTTCGGTCATGTTCGTACCCAGGACTCTCCCTTTGCCAGTGAAGCCGCCCCAGTTTCCCGGATTATGCGGGGAGCCAGCAACTCGGCGGCGCGTCGTACGGCCCTGGGCAGCAGTACTCGCATCTGCATGGAAGCCCGTATACCCCACAGCAGTCTCCGGCAGCTGTATTCGGCCAACCTGCGAAATCCATCCTCCCGCAACCTGTCATTGCTCAGGCTTCAGGGTTGCCTGCCGCTCCCACCCAGTCGCCCTGGGGCGCCGTTCCGGATGCATCCGGCGCACGACGCGCTGGTGCACCCTTCGACGCCGTTCGCCCGGCTCCACACAACAACAATGGCGCTAACAACGCTCCCGCCGCCGTGCAGACCCCTCCCTGGGGCGCCGCTGCCACCCAAACTCAGACCCAAGCTCAAACTAACGAACAACCAACGCATTGGTATGCTGCGTCGCAGGGTTTGATCGAGGAGTGGCAGGAGGAGCGGGGCCACAGTCTGACGTTCAGCAATTTGGGGCAGCATAATCAGCAATTTACGACTAGTGTGCCGGATGAGGGGCCGAAGGTCCCAGCGGCAGTCGTGAAGGAGGCGGCCCCTCAGCTGCCCGTGGCCTCTAACGCTAACACGGAGGTCCCAGCCACGGTCAAGCCCGTTGCCGCGCCCCCACAGCCCGTCAAAGCGCGAACCAAGTCTAATGCGCAACAACCGGTTGCGCAAGTGCAAGCCCGATCACGCCAGTAACACCTGTCGCTGAGAGCACGCCGGCTGTGGCGCCGAAGGCGGCGTGGACGAAGGAGGAGGAGGCGAAGCGCCCCAAGCCCTCGGGAGTGACGTTGAGCCTGCGGGACATCCAGGAGGCCGAGGCGAAGAAAGTGGAGGCGCGTAAGGTTGCGGAGCGGGATCGCGCCGCGCTGCAGCGTGCGTCGTCTTCTACTGCCCCGGCGCCGGAGGAGGCGCAGCCGTTTACAGCGTCGTGGGGACTGCCGACGTCTCAGACTGGAGTGCGTGCCGCCCCTGCGAAGGAGACCGCTGCGGCGGCTGGTTCAACTGCCGGGGCTGCGACGGCGGTGTGGACCAATGCCACCGCTAAGCCTACCACGACGAAGAAGACGATGAAGGAGATCCAAGAGGAGGAGGAAAGCGGAAGAAGCTAGCCTCGAAAGAGACGGCGGCTCAGGCGGCTAGGCGGGCATATGCTGAGAGCACGAGCAAGGTTTGTCGTCCATTTTATGTATTATGGACGACCACTGACTAGTCGTTAGGCCCACCTCCGGCTGCTCCAGGAGCTGCTTGGACCACCGTCGGCGCACCCAAGCCGACCAATCCTACTCCTACTCCTGCGCCTGTTCGCCTCCGATAACGCAGGCTGCTTCGTCGACCAGCACGTCCGTCCCCCGCGCCAACGGCGTTGCTACGCCGAGACCCGCCCAGCACCGGCTAAAGCGCCTGCTCCCAGAGTCGAGGACTACCCTGCAACGGCGTCCCACGAGTTTGTGAGGTGGCTCAACGATTCTTTGAAAGGATTGAATAGTTCTGTCAACGGTATGTTTTCAACTATTTTTGCAGTTCAAATTCCTGACTGGCATTCCAGTCGAGGAAATCATGTCGATGCTGCTGTCGTTTCCTCTGGATCCCGACCAATCAACGGTTGAACTTATCTCCGATCTCATTTACGCTAACAGCACGACGCTGGACGGGCGACGATTCGCTGCTGAGTTTGTGAGCAAGCGCAAGGGGATGCTGCATCGCGACCGAAGGGCGCGTCTGTCTCGGGTCCGGGCGCGGGCAAGCAGATCTCGATAGCGGACGTGGTGAAGTCGCAGCCGAAGGCGCCCGCGGCCAACGAGTGGGGCGGCTTCAAGGTGGTGAACAAGAAGAAGAAGGGCGGGCGGTCGTAGGGATAGGCCGGATCTTCCAGTGCACAAAATTATATTTCATTTCTCAACTCTGAGTGCCGTCCTTTACATCGCATCTGCTGCGGTTTGTGGTTTGATTAATTCTTCGAGTTTTTAGGAGGACGTGTTGCCATCACGATTCTCGATCGGGTGTGATTCTAGTTCCGCCAATTCGCGCCGCAACAACATTTTCAGTGGAGCCAACTGTCAAATAGCTCCAATGCTCCTGTGCTCGCCTCCAAACTCTTCGATTGTCTCCTCCACCCCCACCCCCATCCACTCTTTACTCGCTCGTTTTTTAGTATGCACATTCATTATCGCAGACAGCTCGGAAATCTCTCTAGTGAGTTTTGTTCGCGCTCAGAATAACTTCAGAGTTCAGCTGGACTTGCAGATATCTTCGGAACGGCGGCGGCGACGGCGACGACGCCCGCGGGACCCGCGACCACTGCAATTCTCTCGGACCCTCTCGGCGGGCTGAGCTCTGTGATCGCGTCCATTATCGCACCAACTTCACCACCACTTCGTCTGTTGCAGTTGATACATCCACCGTAAGTTTTGGGAATCATTCCGAAGGATTCGATTTCAAGGGATTTATTAGACACCCGCCACTACACCCGACACTACTTCTACCACCCCAACTACCACCCAACTACCACCTCGACCACTCCCACAGTACGTCCGCGTGGTGTTGCTAAAATGCATGCTGATTGAAATTGGAAAAGTCTACCCTTCCCCCGACCACTGTCGAGGTCGATGTGACCAGCACGATGAAGGCTTCCCAAGCGTCTGCGAGCGTGTCCCTTCAGCATCAGCCACAGACACCCCAACCAGTCATTCTGCCGTCGCCGCAGCCGTAATTGGCTCGTGGTGGGGGCATTCGCGCTTATATTGCTAGTCGCGTTCTTCCTCGTAAGAATTCCGACCCCAGGGACGTACGTCGAGCTAACTGTCGTCTCCTAGCGCCGCTGGAACCGCAGCCGGTCGCGAGTCCGGCCCAGAGAGTCGATCAACTTCGACCCGAACCTGTTCCGCCGGTCTGCGGCAGCGCTGAAGGATGATGAGTCGGCAAGGTTCACGGAGCAAAAGGGGTATCTCGAGAGCGCGGCGGGTGGTGCGGCCACGCGCGCGTTCACACCGGAACCGCGTGCGTTCACGCCGGAATATTTTCCAAGAAGCGCAGCCGATGTACGCGCACGGGCCGTACTCGCAGCAGCAGATCTACTCCCCACAACCCTACCCCACGGCCGCGCAACAGGTCGCGTTTGAGTACCGCGGCGAGCCTTTGCCTAATGATGTCGCGGAACAGCCGCATAATATGCCGAACCCGCACCCCGTTATGCGCCCGGAGGATGAGGATGCGTACGGGGGGATTTAAACGAAACAATACTGCCTAGTGAATTGAAGTTGACACAGCGCGTTATTATACCATTGTACTTGAACCGAACAATTCGGAACACCCATTTTGTGAAACATTCAAAACACCGTTGGCTAGACAGAATATTTGTAGAGACTGGAGCTGGCGAGACTGTTCTGGCGAGACTGGCGAGAACTGCAAGTCGTACGATGGCCGATCTGGAGCTGATCTGATCGCATAAAATGTGTCGTCTCGTTCCACTTGGAAATTAAAACATGGCCGACCGCTACGACATCCTCATCGTCGGCGCCGGCGTCGCGGGCTCTGCTCTTGCCCATGCACTCGCCACCGCGCCCCGCACGACTCCTCTGCGTATCGCCGTCCTTGAGCGGTCTCTCGAAGAGCCTGACAGGATTGTTGGCGAACTCTTGCAGCCTGGAGGGGTCAACGCACTCAAAAGCCTCGGTCTTGAGTCTGTCGTGGAAAATATCGATGCGGCGAAGTGCCTGGGCTACTGTGTAGTTGACGCAGCGGCGGGCAAGACCGTTGAAATCCCATATCCCGGAAAACACGAAGGACGGTCTTTCCACCATGGACGGTTAATAATGAATCTTCGGTGCGTGCTGTTCCTACTGTGTAGACCTAGTCTAATATCACTCAGAGCTGCAGTGCGTCGTGCACCTGGCGTGGATCTAATTGAGGCGACGGTGAAGACCTCATCGAGGACAATTCTTCGAAGCGCAGGGTCATCGGGGTTCGCGCCTCACTGAAGGGCGTAGAGGGGAAACAGTCGTTCCTTGCTAGCCTCGTCATCATTGCAGACGGCTGCTACTCCAACTTCCGGACCTCAGTCTTCGGCGCTGGGGTTAAACCAGAAACGAAAAGTCATTTCGTCGGCACAATTCTCAAAGATGTTGTTCTGCCCATGCCCAATCGTGGAACCGTCGCCTTGATCAAAGGCTCTGGCCCCGTCCTTATGTACCAAATATCGAAACACGATACACGAATCCTCATTGATGTCAAACAACCCATTCCTTCCGACCTCAAGGTGGGTCTTTTTCGTTTGCTCGAGCTCCCGTTCTTTATGTACCAAGGCGCACACATCCTCGCCAACATTGCCCCACAACTGCCGCACCCGTCCAGTCCTCCCTGGAAATCGCACTAGACACCGACCGCCTCCGCCGAATGCCCAACTCATATCTACCTTCCACACCCCAGGGCAGCTCTTCCTCCAAGCCGGGAGTTATCCTCATCGGTGATTCATGGAACATGCGGCATCCGCTAACGGGCGGGGGGATGACCGTTGCGTTCAGCGATATTGTCATTCTGCGCCCTCTGCTCGCAGCTGTGCCGGACCTGAGCGACTGGAATCAGGTCAAGCGCGCGTTAGACCGGTGGTACCGCGACCGGAAACCCCTCGCGTCGACCGTCAACATCCTCAGCGTCGCCCTGTACGATCTGTTTGGCGCTGATGGTGGGTGCCCCGTATTATTTTCGACTACCAACTAACAGTGTTCACAGCTCCGGAACTCGAGGTCTTACGGACAGGCTGCTTCAAATATTTCGAGCTCGGCGGTGAATGCGTCAATGGGCCCGTTTCCATCCTCTCCGCGTTGGTTGCATCCCCTCTATCTTGTGCCCAACTGACAGTGTACACGCAGCCTCGCACCCTCACCCGCGCTGCTGACGTACCACTTTTTCTCGGTCGCGCTGTATTCCATCTGGGTCATGTTCACCCACCCGCAGCGTGTGCCCGGACGGCCGGACGAGAAGCCGCGATATGCCGCCGCACGTCGACCAGTACCCGTTCTTGCTGTACAAGAGCGCCCGTGTCGTGCGTCTCCTACCTCTCCTACCTCTCCAGACTGGTCTCATTTTTTGACGCACACAGTTCTACACTGCTGCGTGGTGTTCGGGCCGCTGCTGTGGGCGGAGATGTTCAAGCACGCGGGACCGAGTCGGACGACGCTGGTGTTGGGGGTGGTGGCGTCGTTGCGGTTGGGGCGGCGGTTGTTCTGTGACCGGGAGCGTAATCATCGGCAGGTATTTAACGCTGAAAATTATTCGTAGTCTTTATAGAATATTTTACGAGCGCGATGGATTGCTTGTCCAAGACTAAATCTAGTGAACCATGTCGACGGACACGCGTCTTCGAGCCGTCTTGCGCGATGAAGTTCGTCACCTGACCGTGTTTGCCCTTGCTTCGGGTTTTTCTATTTTAATTTAGTATTCACATACACTAGTCCCCAGAGTACTAGTGGCTCAGGCTAGCGTGTAACCACTAAGTCTGTCCACATCTCAATTCCTGCCAGCCGCTGCTTGAGCAACTTGAAAGCCACCCAGCTTGAAGTTGCCCAGCTCTTGCCCAGCTCCTTCCTGCTGTTCAAAGCTGTTAAAGGCTCAATTCTGGTAATCTTTACAACTTTGTTTACAATTTTATGTCTCTTCTTACCATGGGACCTCAGAAACGGATCCAAATGTCTATCCAAGAGCTCCGCGCAGATTACGAAGCTCGATACCGAGATCGGTTCGCAGAGAGCGCTGCTGAGGAAGCTGGAGCGCGATAGAAACCTCACCCAGCGCCGGCTCAACACCATTCTCGATCCCATGTCACGTCTCCCACTCGAAATCTCGTCTGAGATTTTTCTCCAAACATTCGCGCAGCCCGGATCTGCGGAGCTCTACACGGCCCCATGCTGCTTCTCAGCGTCTGCCATACTTGGTCCGATATTGCACTCGCCACGGCGGCTCTGTGGACCACGATGCATCGCTTTCCCGTGCACTCGTCATATGAAGAAAGTCGTATTGACTTGGCTTGAACGCGCCCGTAATCGCCCTATTATATCGCTTCAAGGCACATTCGACCAGGACGTCGTCGGAATTATTTGGGAACACGGACAGCAGCTGAAACACCTTGAAATATCTGAAGTGGAGGACGCGCGTGTGATTAACGCCCTTTGGGAAGGCACGGGTCCGGGGCCACTGTCGTTGCTTGAAAAGCTGACATTGCGCGTCGAAATGCCCATAACGGACTCTCCTCCCGCGAAATCTTCCAACTGCTGCGCTTGGCTCCCAACCTCACCGAGTGTCACTTCGTCAATGGACATAATTTGCACGACTTCGACACCGGTAAAACATTGGTCCTTTCGCGGCTTCGTCGGCTGACCTTTGGAGCACGGACCCTCCCGACACCGTCCTCAATCCTTTCACTCCCCCATCTTGAAGCCCTCGTCATCATGAGACGAGTGACGATCTGCTCGCCTTTCTGAAGAGGTCATCACCACCCCTCCGAGAATTAGCCCTGGGAAGTCTCATACTTCCCCCACAGTAGAATGCTTCATCTCCTACCCAATCTGCGGCGGTTCGAAGTGTTGTATCTGGAATCGACAAAGTGATGGACCAAATATTCGCGGCGTTCATCGAGTCTCCATCTTTGCTACCCCACCTCGACACGTTTGTCCTCCACCTCGATGAAGAGGACCTAGACTTCAGTCCGGACTTTTTCGTTCCTTTTGGGAAAACCTCAACCGTGTGCTCATAGCTTGGCGCACCCAACTCAAGGGTTTCCACCTCATTTTGCCTTATAAGCTGCTTGACTCGCAGATGCCTGCACCAGAAATCATCACGTCACTCAGAGAACTGGCGGTGGATGGGCTCCACGTACAGCTTACTGCTATCGCCGATCAATGGGACTATACATTTGACTGATAATTTCGGCGTACAAAACTCGAGGCAGCAGAGTAACTACGAGCAAACTACGAACGCGGTCGAATACATGCAAACTTTTGGAATATATGGTTACGCAATTGAAACAATGACCTTCCTCCCGCCTCGCTACAACTTAGCGGCGAACACGCTTCGCGCAGCTTGCTGCTCAAGAAGAGACTCTATCAAACCATCCATAAGTTATCTGCTAATTGACGACATAGGAAAGACACGCACCGAGACCCGCGACGATGGCCTCCACCTCCAGCGCGGACTCCGCAAGGTGGTTTCTGATGAAACTGCGCTGCGCCTCTTCCTTCAGCTCGCCACACCCAGCAGATCGTTCCCGTCTGTGAACCCCGCTTCCTGGAACGCTGACAAGCGACGGTGCATGGCGGAAGGCACCCCGCGAGGAACTCTGTCAACGTGGGGAGCTGGTGCGCGGTGAAAGCTGGTTCGTGGCCTGAGGAGGGGGAGGGAGGCGGGGGAGCGGGAGTGGAGACGGGTTTGTTGACGGGACACGGGCAGCCTTGCATTGAGGCCAGAAGAACGACGGGGGTAGACTTGGATTTTGGCGCGTCAGTGTCGAGAGGTGGCGCCGTAGGCTTAGGCGTGTCGGCAGTGTTGACGGTCGTAGTCTTGGCCCCGCGATAGAGAGGCTTTGGCTTCGGTCGCTCCACTTTGATAACTTTGGGTGGCAAGGACTCGGAGGGAACTGGGGCGGCGCGATGTCGTTCTTGAGAGGTTTCTTCTGCAGCGAATCCTTAAGCCCAGTTATCATTCGCACAGCAGAAAGCCTGAGCATACCTTTTTAGGCTCGTTTGTGAGCTTCCCGCTTTCTGCAAGTAGCTGACCGCATAATGCTCAAGTTCGTTCAGTCGCTGTTTACTGTTGGCATGGCTGTTGCCGAAATACCCGGGGAACCCGTCGACGGCCTACACAAGAGTTGCTGAGCCGAAGAGGACCACATGAGCTGACGCAGAGTGTCTGCAAACCTTTTTGACGAAATTCTTCATTGCGTCTCTTGCTGGAATAGAGGGAGATCGAAATCGAAGGTTTCATCTGCGATGCGGCGGAGGAATTTCTGCAACCAACCAGTATCAATGCGCAACTTATAGGCTGAAAGATCCTTACCTTGCAATTGTGAAAGATTTGGGGTTATTTTCTAACCCCAGGGCGAGGGCAAATTTTTCGCCTTGCTTTGAGAGGATCAACCAGCCAGTCGGAGAAGAATTGGAGGTTTTAATGGTAACGCTTACCGAGAGTTTTTGCGTGGGGTTGGATCTACAGAACGATGGTTAGAATTAGATTGTGCACATCTGAGAAGATCACGTACGTCGACGCCGCGCGGCGCGGCATTGTTCAAAAGGTATCGCGGAGTGGGGGAGAAATCGCAGCGTAGTGGGACCGCAGTCAGTCTCGCACATATATATGCGAAAATAAAAAATTCAGGGTCGGCCCTGAAGAATCCTGAAGAATCCATCCCATTATGGAAGGTTCAATTTGCGCAGCATTGAATGCGAGTGGTTCGGTGGCGAAAGAAGTTGTCATATAAAGTTCACCATCAAGGAGAAAGTAGAATTGCAAAGTTATGACTGTTTCACCGTGAAAATTCGGACGGGCCATTCTTGAAGTTCGTGAATGAAGGTCGACGGCAGGAACTGGGAGGGCACCCTTGTCGTTGCTATACACCTGCACACCATGCCTAAACTCAGTACATGCCTCGGATTAAAATTAAAATAAATCGGCAAACAGATCCTCCGTTGCACCAAGACACCTGCCCATGGTCGTTCATCGCATCGAACTCACCGCCTCCCCACACCCATCGACACAGCGCTCCCGCTCCTCGCGCCCATCGCAACCGACACCCCACGCGACGCCGCAGGCTCGCCCTCCTCCTCCTCGTCCTCGCGCATCTTGCGCGCCTGCGTGAAGAAAGCTTCGAATCGCGATCCGCGATATTCTCGATAAAGTATGTATTGCCCCGCGGGACCATGAACATGCCGCCCGTGGCGAGGACAAAGCTCGTGTCGCAGACGACGACGTTCACGGCGCCTTCAACGACGTAAAAGATCTGCGTGCGGGGTCAGTATTGGAAAGATCATTCAAAGCGAGACCCACGTAGTGTTATCCTTCGTGCCCTTTCCCGGCTTGCGCTTTCCCACAGGAATGACAAGCTGCCCCGCCGCCATAAAGTCTCCGTCCCCAAAGATCTTCTCAAACGACCACGCGTCGTCCGGGCCCGTCACCTTCGCCGGCTTCGGGTTGAACATCTTCGCCGTGAACGCGACGCGCCGTTACGTTCCCGCTCGTGTGGTAGTCCAGCACCACCGCGGTCGGGTTCGTTTCGTCATCCCACCCCGCCTCGGGGTTGCTGCGTCGATCTCCACGATCACCTCGCGCTCGATGACCTCCGGCTTTTCCGTGGTGCGCGAGCGGCCGCGGCTTACGTTTGGAGACGGGCGGCGCGGGGGCAGGGGCTCCTTGGGGATACGGATGATCTCTTGGATGTGCGGGACCTTGGCGCTTCTGGTCGGGGTCGCGCGGCGCGTAGACGACCTTCTCGCCGCGCCAGTGCTCGAGCGGCGGATAGGGTATTCGCTGGGAGCGGCGAACTCCATCCGGGACTACACCGAGAGTCAGACGGGCATAGATGATAAGTTGTGGAGCATACCGTTGCGGTTCTCCTTCTGCAATGGTCGAGACCTGACGACCTTTGGTTTTGTTGGTGCAGGGGTGGCTTTCCTCTCTTGGGCGGCGGGGCCTCCTCCTCTGGTTCATCGTCGGACCCTCCCTGGTCGACATCCTCCATCCCGCGCGCTATATCGTCCTCAATCTCTTCTTCTTCTTCCTCGTCGACGCGGATAAACGCCCTGCCTTTGCCCATTGGGTGTGTTGATGCAGGGGGTGGGCAGCCTTGGTCTTACTGCTTTTGGGTGATGGGATAGGTTCTTCGTCCTCCTCCTCCTGGCCGTCAAAGTCGCCTTGCTGGTCGTAGTTATCCATGTCACCGTCGTCTTCCACCCTCATCTTGCTCCTGTGCGGCTAAACGCGAAGGTCCATGCGCGTCCGGCAGATTTACGCGACGCGCGACGCGGTGAGGGAACCGCGTCAAAAATCGACGGAGGGTTCGCGTAGACTCGAGCGCGAGGCGTTGGCGCGTGGGGGTCGTGCTGTAATGCACCGGAACCTGTTGTTTTGTCAACTAAATGAACACTTGAAACAAATCAACCTACTGTCAACATCCATCGACGCCTCCCCGTATTCGTCATCCTCTTCGGTCTTCTTCGTCTTCCCCTCATCGCTGACGCGCTTTTTTCTTGCGACGCGGGGTGTACGGGCCGTTAGCTTGGCTCAGAAGGTCGTTGAACGGTTTCAAAGCCGTCCGAAGTACGGTTTATGCGGGCTACTTGGATCCCTGTTTTCTTGCCGACCGTTGGATCGTCGCCCGCGATAGGGAATATGGGGTTTGCTGGGAGTACGAGCCATGTTAGAGCGTGTAGATGGCGGTGGAAGACAAGACGCGACCCTGGAGCGCTGATCGTATTGATGGATCGCGTAAGCAGATTCACGTAATTCTTGTGGCCTATATAGCTTCTGATCCTGCGCAAAAAAAATCTCGGCAACTGCCCCTGCTGATGTCCTTGTAGATACAAGAAGCGGCTTTTCGCAACGGCCTTCTTAGATGTGCAGGGTTTCGCGCATTCATGTGGTATCCATAGACTAATTGTCTTTCAAACTCTCCGAACGTGTGTGAATCGGGAATCTGACTGAAAACAGACAGAGGTACTGCATTCTACTTCATGTTCAAGAATGGCAATTTCATCGTCAACCAATGCTCCCCGAATTCTTAGTTATTGCCGTCATCCCGGACCGTATTGAATAAGTTCTGAATTTCATGCTCGCATGTGGCAGTCCCTACTCCAGAGATAGCTGGACTCCGACAGCAACG
This sequence comes from Mycena olivaceomarginata, assembly GCA_029378375.1. Taxonomy (NCBI): domain Eukaryota; kingdom Fungi; phylum Basidiomycota; class Agaricomycetes; order Agaricales; family Mycenaceae; genus Mycena; species Mycena olivaceomarginata. Next base: position 85,048 of record JARKIC010000534.1, read on the forward strand.
ATCCTGAAAAGTCGCGCGTCGTTTGTTCTGATTCTCGAACACCAAAGAAAAAACCACATGTGTTGCAAGAGTCAGACTGAATACTGAGTCCGGCACCACGCCACCACCAATTAGACCATTGCACCGGTTTGTTGCACGTACATCTGAATCTGCGGCCGCGTCGCCCCCTCGTTCGCTGCCTGATCCGCTCCTCATTCCACTTCCTCGGCACCACCCAAAAACTGACCTCGCACCCAGCCTCCGCACATTCGCCCCATCTTCGTGCTCAACAGCTTCCACAGATCTTTATTCGGGACCTTTGAGCTCGAGGACGTAACCCATGCCCGGCCCGTCCAAGTGCGCATCCATTCGGTCGCGCCGCTGGCCACGTACGTGCTTCGGTCACGATCACAATGCGCTCCCAGCCTTCGCCCTACCAGCTCCGGAACTTCAGCGCGCCAATGACAGCGCGCAGTTCGGCGTGGTTGCTGGTGTGGCGGATGAACGACGCCGTCGGGGCCTTAGAATTGCACAAGTTATGACTGTTTCACCGTGAATACATTCAGTGAATTCGGACGCGCCATTGGTGAAGAAGGTCGATAACGCAGAAACTGGGAGGACGCCCTTGTCCGTTGCTATACTGCACACCACGCCTAAACTCAGTACATGCCTCGAATTGAAATAAAAATGAGTCGGCAAACAGATCCTCCTCCGTTGCACCAAGACAACCCGCCCATGGTCGTTCATAGCATCGAGCTCGGGGTGGTCCCTACGCCCATCGCCACCGCGCTCCCGCTCCTCGCGCCCATCTCAATCGACAACCCCGCGCGACGGCCGCAGGCTCGCTCTCTCCTCGTCCTCGCGCATCTTACGCGCCTGCGTGAAGAAGAGCTTCGACTCACGGTCCGCGATGTTCTCGATAGAGTACTTATTGCCCCGCGGGACCATGAACATGCCGCCCGTGGCGAGGACAAAGCTCGTGTCGCAGACGGACGGACGTTCACGGCGCCTTCAACGACGTAAAAGATCTGAGTGCGGGGTCAGTATTTGGAAAGATCATCCAAACCGAGACCCACGTGAGTGTTATCTTTGGTGCGCTTTCCTGGCTTGCGCTTCCCCACAGGAATGACCAGCTGCCCCGCCGCCATAAAGTCTCCGTCCCCAAAGATCTTCTCAAACGACCACGCATGTCCGGCCCCTTCACCTTCGCGGCTTCGGGTTGAACATCTTCGACGTGAACGCGACACGCCGCGTTACGTTCCCGCCCGTGTGATAGTCCAGCACCACCGCGGTCGGGTTCGTTTCGTCATCCCACCCCGCCTCGGGGTTGCTCGCGTCGATCTCTCCGATCACCTCGCGCTCGGTGACCTCGGGCTTTTCCGTGGGTGCGCGAGCGTGCCGCGCTTACGTTTGGAGGCCTCCTCTGGTTCAATCGTCGGACCCCTCCATGGTCGACATCCTCCCTCCCGCGTGCTATGTCGTCCTTAATCTCTCTTCTTCTTCCTCGTCGACCGTGTGATAACGCCCTGCCTTTGCCCGTGGTCTTACCTCTTTTGGGTGATGGGACAGGTTCTCTTCGTCCTCCTCCTCCTGGCCGCCAAAGTTATCTTGCTGGTCGTAGTTATCCATACCGTCCTCCTCGCCCTCATCTTGCTCATGTGCGGCTAAACGCGAAGGTCCTGCGCGTCCGGCAGATTTACGCGACACGCGACGCGGTGAGGGAACCCCGTCAAAATCGACGGAGGGTTCGCGTAGACTCGAGCGCGAGGCGTTGGCACGTGGGGTCGCGCTAGAATGCACCGGACCCTGTTGTTTTGAAACCAAATGAACAGCTCTAAGCAAATCAACCTACTGTCAGCATCCATCGGACGCCTCCCCGTATTTCGTCGTCCTCTTGGTCCTCGTCTCTTCCCCCTCATTGTCATTGCTGACAGCGCTTTTTTCTTGCGCCGCGGGGGTGTACGGCCGTTAGCTTGACTCAGAAGGTCGTTGAATGGTTCCGAGCCGTCCGAAGTACGGTTTATGCGGGCTACTTGGATCCCTGTTTCCTCGCCGACCGTTGGAATCGTCGTCGCGATAGGGAATATGGGGTTTGCTGGGAGTATGAGCCATGTAGAGCGTGGCAGACAAGACGCGATCTGGAGCGCTCATCGCATTGATGGATCGCCTAAGCAGATTCACGTAATTCTTGCGGCCTATATAAGCCTCTGATCTGCGCAGAAAATTCTCGGCAACTGCCCACCCTCATGCCTGCCGCTTTCCTCAAATCCCGCCGACGCCCTCAAGACCCTCGCGAGTACCCCCGCAAAGATGGTCTCTCCGTCGCCGACCTCATGGACTCGCGCGTCCATGGTGGCCTCACATACAACGACTTTCTCCTTCTCCCCGGCAAAATCGACTTTCCTCTGCATCCCAGGTCCTCGCGGAGAGCCGTATCACGCGTAAACGTCGTCCTCAAGACCCCCTTCATGAGCAGTCCCATGGACACGGTCCACTGAAGACTCTATGGCTATCGCAATGGCGGTAGGTGGTGTTGAACTCCCAGTTTCTTTCTAACGAAAAAAATTACTCAGCTTCTCGGAGGAATCGGCGTTATACATCATAATCAAACGCCCGAGAACCAGGCAGCCATGGTACGCGCCGTCAAGCGTCACGAAAACGGCTTCATCGCCGACCCCTTCGTGTTGTCGCCCACCAACACCGTGGAGGACGTCTTCGACATCAAGGCCCGCCTGGGCTTCTGCGGCATACCCATTACAGGTTCGTATTTGTCCTGCTAGCTCTCTAGGATGAGCAAATTATTTCATAACCTTCGTTCTGCCGAGCCAACGCGTTTATACGTGTGATGTGCGGATTCTCTTATGACCTCTGATCTTTTCTTCTGTGTCTTGCGAATTTCTTCAACGCGACTAACTTGTTGCTCCCAGATACGGCTCCCTTGGCGGTAAGCTCGTGGGCATAGTCACCTCACGCGATGTCCAATTCCGCGACTACTCTACGCCCTTGTCGACGTAATGTATGGTTTCATTTTGACTTTGTCGACGCAACGCCGACCTGAGCACAGGACGCGCGACCTCGTCACTGCTCAGCAGGGAATCACCCTCCTCGAAGCCAACGACATCCTGCGCGACTCCAAAAAGGGAAAACTCCCTATTGTCGACGCCGAAGGCCGCCTCATCTCTCTCCTCGCACGCTCCGACCTCCTCAAGAACCAGTCCTACCCTCTCGCGTCCAAGAACCCCCGAGAGCAAGCAGCTCTACGCCGCGGCCGCCATCGGCACGCGCCCCTCCGACCGCGACCCGCCTCGCGCTCCTCGCCGACGCCGGCCTCGACATCGTCGTGATCGACTCCTCCCAGGGTATTCGGTCTTCCAAATCGAAATGATCCGCTGGTCAAAAGCGACGTACCCCAAGCTCGAGGTTATCGCCGGCAACGTCGTCACGCGTGAGCAGGCCGCGTCGCTCATCGCCGGCCGGTGCAGACGGCCTGCGCGTCGGCATGGGCTCGGGCTCCATCTGCATCACGCAAGAAGTCATGGCCGTGGCCGTCCGCAGGCGACCGCGGTGTACGCCGTCGCCGAGTTTGCGGGGCGCTTCGGGTGTGCCCGTGATTGCGGACGGCGGGATCAGCAACGTGGGCCACATCGTGAAGGCGCTGGCGCTGGGGGCGGGTGCTGTGATTGATGGGTGGGCTGCTCGCGGGCACGGAGAGGCGCCCGGGGAGTACTTCTACCACGAAGGCAAGCGTGTGAAGACGTACCGCGGGATGGTTCGCTCGAGGCGATGGAGCAAGGGAAGCAGCCCGCCGCGCCGAAAGTGAATGGCGTTGGCAAGGCGAGCACGGTCGTGGAGAATGCGGCAACATCGCGCTACTTCTCAGAGGCCAGCGCAGTCAAGGTCGCGCAGGGCGTAGCGGGGACGTGCAAGATAAGGGGAGCGTCAAGTCGTTCCTGCCATATCTATATGTGGGTGTGCAGCCTCACTGCAGGATATTGGGGTGCGCAGTATCGCGGAGCTGCGCGAGGGCGTTGCTGCGGGCTCCGTGCGCTTCGAGTTGCGCACGGCCAGCGCGCAGGTAGAGGAGGCGTGCATGGCCTGAATTCGTAAGCTTTTCTTCTCAATGCATGTTTACCCGTACTGATGTCCTTGTAGATACAAGAAGCGCCTTTCGCGACGGCTTCTTAGATTTGTAAAGTTTCGAGCATTCATGTGTATCCATAGACTAATTGTCTTTCAAACTCTACAAACGTGTGTGAATCGGGAATCTGACTGGAAATAGACAGGCAGGGGAAAGCTGTGCGAGTCGCCCTCAGCACGGTGGAAGACGAAGCCGCATGCGGGCCTACGGGACGACGGTGGGGTCGGTGCTGCCGTTGTTGGTACACGGGCGGTCGGTGAAGACACACATCGTCGTGATGCCGGCTGGGGAGCACTGGCTCGCGTAGAGGTGGCGCAGGCAGAAGCGCTGGAATGGCTTTGACGAGCCGGCCACCTGGGGGGCGGGACGAAATTGGTCGCCGTCCAGACACCGTTGGCGCCGTCGCCCAATGCCTCTCGGGTATTGTGCAGGGCGGACGGCCGAGGGACGGGAACGGACGACCATGACGCCCCGGAAGGGTTCGAGCTAGGGCGTTCCTGACCTTCATAAAATTACGCGTGTCCGTCTGTAGTTTAAAAAGCTTCGGACAGGCGGACACGCGTAATTTTATAAAGACGATGATAATAGTTTCCCTTGTAAGGCAATGTCGTTGTAGGGGAGGCGTGGGTCAGTTGTGGCGAAAGCGCGGGTGTTCTGCTCAGACGTGGCATCGATCATCGTCTCTCTTTGACTTTCTCTTTCCTGCTCATGGTGCCGCCTCAAAGATTGGTCCTCAATGGTCCCGTTCAATTGATCTGGCCGCTCATAGGTACCGACCGTATGTGAATGAAATTGACCATTTATCTTTCTCGCGGGTAGCGGTCGAATGTGGGGAGATGTCGACAGACCCTTTATTCCGCTGGAGCTGCGATAGGGTATAATCGTCATATGTGGATGACAACAAAAATTTATGCTGCGCAGTGGTCGAATGTGGTCACTTGGCGAAAACGGGGCCGTCCCATCAACAAGGGGGCGCCGTCGACACCGCTAGATGAATAAATGAATAAATGAATAAATGATGTGTGAATGGCGGCCTGCGGCCCGCTATAAGGGGACAGAAGGAATGGGAGCATGGACGATAAAGGGATGAGGGTTTGCGGGGGGAGGGGGGCCGCTCTGCGGCCGGCTCGCTTGAACGTCTACTCACCGTGAGAGGTGGGGGGACGAGCGAGGCGGGATGAAATCGGCGGACGGCCCCGACTCCGGTACACAAGGATGAAACGGGCCCCGATGGATGAGGCGACCCGAAACAACCAAGCGTGAGCAACAGGATGTGGGGTGGGCGGGACTCGAAAAAGAGGTGCTTCAGGGAGAGGATTGAGCGAGAACGCGTGAGGTGAAAGAGGACGCGAATGAGCGCGTCAAGATGAGATGATCACGTGTATGCATACATGCTATCTAATCTCGCTCCTCGCTGCCCTTGTCTTCCACTCAGGGAGACTCGTTCCTCGCCTCTCCTGAGCTCGCAGAAAGGCCCCGGGAAGCTCCACCAAAGGGTTGTCCGGGAATTTTCGAGATTTTGGCCTCAAAAACGCAATTTTCTGGGGCTCAAAACGCAATTTCGGACAAGGATAGTGATATGTCACATCTGTGACCCTGCTAAAAACGTCACGCAATCTGGGATTTTTCCCCTGGCTGCGCTGTACTTACGCACGTCGAATCGTTGTAACAGCGTACATCTGGTTGAAGGAAAGGCAAAGAAGCTGGATGACGACAAGACGTCCGATTAGCCAGGGTAGCGGTGTGGTCGGCTCACTGGATTTGGTCGAGATCCCTCAAAAACTTGTCAAAAACGCAATATTCGGACAGGGATTGGGAAATTTTGGTCTCAAAAACGCAATTTTCAGACAAGGAAATAGCCAAATTCCAGCCTCAAAAACGCAAATTTCGGACAACCCTTTGGTGGAGCTTCCCGGGGCCTCATCAGAACAGGACGACTCGTGGGTGGGCTGTGCCAAGGCCACACGCGCTTTGACAAGGAAATGGTGGGCTCTTTGCGAGGAGACATGGATACACTACTGGTCTTCGTATGCAAGTCATAATCGTCCGGGATCATTGATTAACCAAGTCACCCTCTAGGCATCCCTCTTCTCTGCCGTTGTTACCGCGTTCGTCAGCGAGTCTTATCCCGGATTGAGCGGGACCCTCGAGCGCGGACAGCTCTGCGGCCCTCATTCAACTCCTACTTCTGCGGGAGCCGGAAAGAATTGCCACGATTGCAACAACGTCCTCCAGCGCCGCTTCTACCTCCTCGATCTGGATCAATGGCTTGTGGTTTCAAGCCTAGTTCTCAGCCTCAACACAGTCCTGGGAGCCGTTCTAGTGAAACAATGGCTGGGCGAATATGAACTCGTCACTTGTTCTACAACCAGGGCTTCGCCCAGGAACAAGTAGCCCTCAGGCAGCTAACATTTGACTCTTTCGGGAGGTGGAGAGTCGCCACAATCGCCGAATATCTTTTTTTTTTTTTGGTAGTACGGTCAGCAACTGGACAACTAACAATTGGCTAGCCTCCAGCACTGCACTGTGTAAGAAACGGAGGGAAACGGACCTCCACGAGAAAGTGACAACAACACCCACCGCCCAAGGGAATGCATAACTGCACGCTGCGACTTGCAACAGTGTGGGGATTCAAGCTCTACCTGTTCCTCCCCCGTCGGCCAGAGGCCGGTGGGGAGGGAGGCTGTGATAGCTCGAGACCCACTAAAACCTTGGGCACTCTCAGCCAGTCTTCTGGCAACTTGTCTTCGTCCCTTGAGAATGGAGCTCCATGTTTGGAGAACCAGGACGGAGTCTAAGGAATTCTGTTTCCCATATCGTACCTTGTTAGTCAGAAGGCGATCCAGGTCTAGACGTAAGTTCAAAGCATGGAGCCATCTGTTTCGAATTTCACTTTCGGTTGGGGATTCACCCCCTCTACTAATTACACAGTCATTCCGGATTTTCCATATCTGGAAGAGGGACTCAGAGACTAGGATGTGGAATAGCCGTGTAGCGCCATGGAGTCGCCGTCCTCCTTCATCTTTTATAGTGATCAGTCCGCAGCCAAGGATGACACCGAGGGTGGGTTCAGGCCAGACTGGATGTTTCTTGAGCCAGAGCTCCTTTGCTGCTTCCCAGATTTGTTGCTGCCCCGGGCGGGCACACTTCAGAATTATGTGCTCAAGATCTTCTGTCTCCCCGCAGAACTGGCAGATGGCTCGTTCCTCACAGTCGGGGATGTGTTTCCAGAATTTACCAATACGGTGAGCCCCGTGTATAGACTTCCACAGGAAATTTCTGGACTGGCGTGTAAAGTCCTTGTGCCTAATTGACTTCCAGATTTCTGCCGGTGAGGGCAGCCTGCCAATGAGGCCTACTAAGTCACTCTGGATAAGCTCTATATAACTTTCAGTCGTGGGCCGGTGCACTCGGGGTTTGCGTTCCTTGATTGCAGCATATGCCGTTGCTTGGGTGAGGGTTGAGAGTTTCAGGCCATTTAGCTCCATTTCATGTGGGACATGTATGTCAATTTGGACTTCAGCATGGTTTGTGCCCTCTTTAGCTAGTCGCAGGGCTTCCTCCTTGTATTCTTTCCAGGAGTGGTCATCCTGGTGGACATGGAAGAATGTCTTTGCTGTCCTGAGTTTCAGTCTTGCTGCTAGGGCCTGCAGTGCAGCTCTATTTGCCTCCCCTAACCACCCTTGGTCTTCGGATTTGCTGAGGCGAGTGCACATTTCATTTTGCAGAGATTTTCGGGCTGAGTGGAGGACCAGTTCGGTGGCTGGGTCTGCAGATTGGACTGCAATTAGGGCCCCCACAATTTCGGCGGCGATCAGATGATTGGGGAATTGTACTCGGGATTCTAAGGCCCAAGTTACGCTGGTCATGGGGGCCATAGCAGATGCCAACTCCTGCTATGCGCTTGCCCCCTGCAGATTTTATAGTGACCCCGCTGATGAAAATATCAGCTGGGTTCTGCTGTGTAGCAGTGTTTCGGGGGTGGGGGCCCATTGCCCCTAGTACATCGTTGGCGCGGCTGCTAGGTAGGGTGAAGATGCGGAAGCCTTCTGTTAGAGTCTGGATTTGTTTTGGTGGAATGAAAAGTACTTTTGACTCGTCCAAGTCCTCAATCGGGTCCTCCTCACCTGGGCCTGGTAGGGAAGGCAGCCTAGGATCCCATCTAGGGAGCAGGTGGTCTAGTCGTGATTCTACAGTTTCTGCACACAAGTGGGGATTCTTGCAGGCCCTTGCTAACCGGTCATCTTGGCATGGGGGGCAGCTGCAGTTTGCGGAGGGCCAATGCTCATCATCAGCTTAATCGTAGGGAGACTTGGCGGCCCTCTCCAATTGTGAGGGTGTTGTGGTGTGCCCGTAGGCATTTGCAGGCAGTTGTGTTGTTGCGTTGGATAAATTCTGGGTCCTGACCAAAGTGGTGGAAGAGGGGAAGCATTTCCCGAATCTCAACTGAGGGATTCAGAGTATTGAATTCTGTGCCGTATTTTTGTGCACATTTGAGCATATCTTTGAGATGCTTTGGCCACTCTTTTTTATTTGCTGCCCAAAGTTGGAGGAACATATTGATGTGTGAGAGAGGATCGACCCTGGAGTTTTTTACATCATGTTTTGCAAGCTTGGTGTCTGCCAGGTAGCACCAGTCAGCCCTCAGGGCAGGGTCAAGTTCAAGGTAGGACTTTAGTTTCATGCAGGAGATGGCTTCATTTCGTGCTCTCAGATCCAGTACGTTTTTTCCACCCTCTAGGATAGGTGCCATTAGCATTTCTTGCCCTACAGGAGAAGACTTTGCTCCACCCCACATAAATTCTCTCTGGGCGCGTAAGAGGTGGGTGACAATTTTTTCAGGCATACCATTCATTTGTGTAAGGTATTGTGTCATGGCTGCGACAGTTATCTGGATTATGTTCTTGCGGGCCTCAAGAGTGGGATGGTGTCTTTCCCACCTCTCCAGTGCAGAATCAATTTTTTCTAGGACCGGTGTCCACAGTGTGAAGGCATCTATGCCATTTCCAATATGTCCACCCAAAATTCGGACTGATTCTCCTTCTTTGGCTATGTGCACAGAGGCTGGTATGGCCGAGTCATTTGCATTTAATTTCCGGGTTTCAATCACTTGAGCCCGGTATTCTGGGGAGCCTATTGGTATGACTTCTGTCTTTTCCACATTGAATTTGGCGCTTGAGGCCAGGCACCATTTATTAAGGAGGCATTGGAGCTCATCAAAGCTGTCTGAGGCGTCCAGATATACTGTTGTGTCATTGGCAAACATCTTGCAGACCACATTATTTATGAGCCGAGGGACTGAGTAGCCCCTGAGGTTTGACTGGCGCAGCATCTCAGCCAGAGGCTCTATTGCAAGGTTGAACAGGAGGCATGAGAGTGGGTCACCTTGGCGTACCCCTCGAATAATTCGGAAGGCAGAGCTTATCTCCCCATTTATAATGACGTGGGTCTCAGCGTCAGCATATAGCGCCTTCACAGTGTTAATAAAGTGTTCAGGGATCCCTTGTTTCTCCATGGCTTTCCACAGATAGCGGTGGGAGGTTTTGTCGTAGGCCTTTTCCTGATCGAGAGCAACTATTGCTCCATTTTTTATGTCGTCCTCCGTGTAGTCCACAACTTCCATGGCTAAATAGATTTGGTCCGCAATCTTCCGGCCTTTCATGAAGCCAGCCTGGTCTTTATGGATGAGGTGAGGTGCAATCCGGGTGAGTTTATTTGCAAGGGCTTTTGTGAAAAGCTTATAGTCCGTGTTGAGGACAGTGATTGGGCGGTAGTTTGCTATGTTGGTGGGGTCTTTCTTTTTCCAGATGGGACACATCCAGCCAGTAGCAAAGCCGGTTCCCTTTACAATTCCGTAGGTCTCTATATCGTTATAGACTCTAGTGAGAAACCCAACCACATTGGAAGATTTTTGCTGGTGGGCCATCTGACAGTTCATTTGCCTTCTTGGTTTCAAGATAGATAGCATGGAGTCTCTTCCACAGTTCAATTGGCAGGCCGTTTACTCCAGCTGCAGTACCGGTCGCCACTTGCTTGAGGGCCACAATTACATCATGTTCTTCGAGCAGTTTGCCTAGGGCAGCCATCTCCGGGTGCTCTGCCTTAGAGGTGATCCCTTCTAGAACTTCGTCTATCACCTTATTTTTCCCCTCAGGGTCCAGTTCTGACTCGTCAATCTGGAGGTCGTTATGGTAATTACGGGCGAGTTCAGCCATTTTGTCTGATCGGGTAGCTTTCTGCTCTGGTGTTACGTCTGTGCGGCGGAGGAAGGACATTGTGTCCCGTGGCTTAGGGTCTTTGCTCATGCGGACTGAGAACTTGGTTATTCTGTCAAGTTCTGTGTGGCAGCGAACTCTTGTTGCTGCCCGATTTCTGTCACGTTGTCTTTCGACCAGCTCATTGATCTCTTTTTGTAGTTTCCCAGCCCTGTGGGCATCTGAGACGCCTTCATCTGGTTCATTGAAGGAGCTACTGTCTCCTATGAGGGAGTTGTCTGCTGTGTTACTACTGTCAGCAGCATCATTCTGCGGCAGGGTCCCCTGTGAAATATCGCTCATGGTAGAGCTTGAGGCTTCCTCATATGTGGTGGGATTGCCTAGGACCTCTTCACGCTTTCTTTGGAGTTTCCTCTTCTTTTGTTCCAGGGCACCAATAGCTACCTTGGCTCGTTTACGCCCAAATGCGTGTATCTCATTTGTGAGCTTCTTGTGCAGGACTTGGCAATTTTCCTCATTGGTGCGCATCTCAAAGGTTGTTTGTTCAGCTTTCTGGCCTATTTCGATGACAAAGTCTAGGAACTTCTGGTCATGCATTAGGAAGGCAGGGATGGTGTAGATTCCATCTCCGATAAAGGGGGAGCCTGGAGCGGATATTTGTACTGAGACCATTCGGTGGTCCGTAAGCTTCCCTGTTGTATCATCTATGCTCCATTTCCTGCTTCTTGCAAACAGTTCTGGGGTGGTGTATATTCTGTCGATCCTGGACATTGTCCCCTCCTGGCGGGTGCTTATATATGTATATGCTTTCGTATCTGGGTTTATGGCGCGCCAGCCATCTTTAAGGTTTAGTAGACGTTTGAATTTTGCCAAGGCAGCAGTTGCCCCTGGTGCATCAGCTCTGTGTGGGAGCCTGTCGATGGGTTCTTCAACTATGTTGGTGTCTCCACCCACCCAGTCTGGAACTGGAAGATCCTTGGTCATCCAGAGGTTGTGGAGCTCTTCCCAGAAGGCCTTATTGGCCTCCATTGACTCAGCTGGGGCGTATACTCCCAAAACAGTTATCTTGTGCTTGCCATGCCACGGCAGTACAGCTAGAATCGCCCGCCCCGGGATAAGATAGTGAATTTGAACACCTTCCGTATTTGTAAGTTCGCGATTTAGAACAATAGCAATTCCTTTTGTGCTTGGGTCATCAGGGAAGGGGGAGTTATAAATGTCCATCCGACGGGCTAGGTGGCTTTCCTGAATCTCCACAGCTTGCTCAGCGGAGAGGTGGGTCTCCCCCACTATCAGAACTCCCGTCTTATTATCATGCATGAGTCGGTGGAGTGCATGCCATTTATGCTCGGGGTGTTTGATTGATGTTTTCTTCCGCCCATTTATATTAATTGCACTCAGGTTTAGCCAAGCTGCTGTTTTTCTGCTAATCGCAGGGTTATTTAGGTGCTGGCGGGCTCTCTTCCGTTGGAAGAAGGCCGGTGCATGCTCCTCATTCTGAGGAATACCGGCCCCGCGGGCTCTGCGGCGTGCAGATTGTCCTGTGTGGACCTGACCCCTTAGAGGGGAACCCTGGCTGGGGTTTTGAGGTGCTGGGTTTGCACCTTCCGGCGACGTGCCGGCGGCCGGCGGAGTGGCGGATGGGTTTGCGCCCCTCCTCCCACGTCTGCTGGCCTGTGTGTTTTGATTGAGCTGACTGCTGCTCGCAGACTCGTTCCCTGAGGGGTTGCCCCCTCGGTTTGCGAGTCGCGAAGATCGGCGAGTCGGCCCGACGTGTGTACTCACGCCGCCGCCCTCTACCATTCTATCTCTGTCATCGGGGATGTGGCTGACGGCCGGTGCCACATTCCCTCCAGAGACGGAATCTACACCACCATCACTACTCACTTCCTCAACCACCAAAAGATTAAAATGAGAAGGCGTTGAATTACGTAGACTGGGTGCCAACTAACACTCCAGGTACGGGGCAGACCATCCCGGCCTCCATGGGGAGCATGCTAACAGTACTGGGACGGGTTCCATGTATGGGTAGGTCCCCGCCCGGTCCCGATAACTTCAGCCTCTCAGCGCGGCGAGCTCTGGCCTAAATAGGCCTCCGCATGAATTTAACCACCAGGCTTTCCCGTTCGAGCGGTAAATGTGGGCCTTGGGTTGCTGTTATCGTATGTAAAGGGACGGTGGAAGAGGTAGCCCTCATGTGGGTCCCATAACCCACGGAAATGGGGTGTCGCTTTTACACACACAGACTTGTTTAACATAGATCCGGGAGCGGATGGCCGTAGATCAGTGTACCTAGTTGTTTTCGTCCCGATCGTATATAGGTAAAATATTACAACTTGAGATGGTGCATACTCCGGCGATTAGGGGACTTGGGAAGAGGTGCTCAGGAGCAGAATTCTGAGACTGGAAAGGGGCGCGAGCATTTGCCGAGGGAACCAGTGAGGCGCCGATGATGAGACAGTAGGTATGGGCTTAGGGTAGATCAAGGGGAAAAATTTCATTGTACGTCTAGGGTAAAGTACAACAGGATACTTGTATGCGGCAGAGGGCCGGGGGCGTCTATGGAACGTAGCTAGCGATGCGTGTATAGTGTACAAGAGGCGGTAAGTTGTCAGTTCCCGCGGCAACGATCGCCACCCTTGCGATCACCCTTGTGATCATCACGGTCCTTCCCTTTGCCCTTGCCCTTGCTCTTGTCATCACGAGGGCGGCTGCCGGACTTCTTGGCGCGTGGGTTGAGCACTTCGCGAGTGGCGTCAAGGAGGGCACCAATCGTCTCGGGGGTCGGACCGAGCCAGCCGGGGATGCTCGGCAGGAGGCAGAGATTGGTCGGGTGGTCGACAGAGAGGCAGATGTTGCAGTGGAGGGGGCGGGTGTAGATGCGGCCTTGCCCATGGAAGGGTGTGTCGATGATTAGGCGTTGGAAAAGCCCGTGGAGCGCGTTGAACGACTCCTCGTCGTTGGTTGGTGATCTGTCGAGGCATAAGTATGTATGAGGCGGGGGCAGATCAACACATACTTAATGTACACGTTCCAAGCGACGAATGGGCCGCGTGGGGAGAGGAGATTGATGGGCAGCGTGATGATGTGGTTCCCGAAGAGCTCAAGGCACTCGTCCGCGATCATGTCGGCCGGGAACGAGTCGCGGTGAGCACGCACAAAGCGGGTGATGGCCGGATCCGCGAGCACAGCGTCGACGATGATGCGGTGGGCAAGCTCGGCGTCGGACTCGGCCATGGTGAAGCCCTGCCAGGTGCCCATGAAGCCCGAGATCGGCGGGTGGTATTCGTGGAAGAAGATGGTGATGGTGTCCGAGCAGAGGCAGCCCATGTCGATGAGCGTTTGGGCCTGGTCGGCGGAGATGCCGGCAATGAGCCAGGCGATGGGGTCGGGGCCGTTGTTCTCGGCCAGGCCCGGAGTACCGATGAGGAGGCTAGCGCGGGGGACGTTGAAGCGGTCGGCGATGCTTGTTCGGACGAGCTCCACCGTCTGGATGCGGTCGCCGTTGCCCCCGGAGATGGTGGCGGCAACCTTGGGTTGAGGGACCTCATCCCACTGGCTCAGTTGGCGGGCGGGATGGTTGCGGTACAGGGTACGGGTGGACATCCCGTATATGACACGGGTAAGGAGTTCGTTGAAGGGGACGAAGGAGCCGCGGGGGGGATTCCCATCCGCCGTGTCGAAAGTGGGGGGACGGCGGTTGATCCTGGGGCGGGGCTCGTCTTGGCGGCGCTGGTGGCCATCGCGGTGCCCCTCCTCGTCCGCACGTTGCCGCTTGGGGGATGAGCCGGGTGTCTCGCGCGCAGCGGAGTCGGTACGCGGGCGCTTGGGGGACACAGGGGGGCCGTTGACAATAGCACGGGTGGCGGCGCGGCGAGAGGAGGATGCTCCCGTGTCCATGTCGGTCGTCTGACCGACGGACATCTTGAGAGCGCGGTTGAGGTCCGCGTCCAGGTCGTAGGAGGTACACCCCTCGTCGAGGAAGTCCTCGTCGTCGGACTGGGTAGGGGATGGGGTGGGGGAGATCCAGCCTTGCGTGGGGGCGGGAGCGCGTGGGGCTGGAGATGTGTGAGCGGGTGCAGGGGAGGGTATATTGGGTGGGACTGACCTTTTGCCTTCCCCTTGGCTTTGTTCTCCTTGCGCTTCTGCGCATGCGACTTGGGGGACGCGTCGTGCGATGCCGAGACGGGTGGGAAATCCGGTCCAGGACTATGCGCGCGGCCACGGGGGGTTGAGGAGGCGGTGGGCGCGGTCACACCGTTGGAAGGGGTCGTCAGCGCCGACGCTGCAGGCTGCGAGGTAGTATTTAGGTCCAGACTGGATGGGAATGGTGATGTGATACTCACATGCTGGGCGGCATTCTGGGCGGCCGCCGAGGCGGGCGGGGTCCTGGCGGCAGGCTGGGGGGCCAACGCCGTAGTAGGGACATCGGCAGTGGCGGTGGTCTTGGCGGCGGGGAGGGCAGTGGTCTCCGTGGTGGGGGGGCCTGCAGTGTCGGCGCTTACGGCGGCAGTCTTCGCGGTAGAGGCGGGGGCGGCGGCAGGCCTTGCAGCGGCGACAGCGTTGGCCTTTGCCGCGGAGGAGGTGGTGGCCTTCGAGGCGGGGGCTGCGGTCTTCGCGACTACGGGGGGCTTCGCGGCGGCAGCGGGGGTAGGAGCGGAGATGTGGGTGAGCGCCGCGACAACGGCGGCAGAGACGGGGACTAGGGTGGGGGCCGGGGAGGGCGCCGCCATCGCCGTCGACACGGGGACAGCAGGTACGGCAGTCGAGGGCGAGGCCATGGTGACTGAGTTTGGAGCCCCCGTCGTGGGCGCATCAGCGACAGGGGGGAGTTCAGAGACCACTGCAAGGGGCGCCGCTGCCGCCGCCGGGGCAGTAGCGGCAGAGGCGGGGGGGTCGGCAGTGGGGACACTCGATGCTCGTTTGGCGGCGCGGGTGACGCGGTCGCTCGTAACAGCGGCGCGGTCGGCGTACGAGGTGGGTTTGGGATTGCTTTGGGCCATTTGGGAGAGCGGGAACTGGTGGGGTTGTTGGGCTTGTAGCAGGGGTCAAGTACAGTTGGTTGCAGAACGAGCACCAGGTACGTACCGATTTATTCAGAAACGCACAAAGAGCAGCAGCGGCGACACGGATTGGTCGCCAAAATTGGTGCAGCGCGTTGACGCGTTCATGGCTTGGCGTTCTTTGTGTGTCAGCACGGCACGGCGGCGGTGACGTTCGTTGCGGAACTGGTGGGTGCCTCGAGGTTTTTCTTTGTGCGTAGAGAGACCATTGAGAGGTGGGCGGGCAGTGTTGCGTGAATGGACAAAGAGGAAAAGGCTGCGGCCGGCGGGGGTCGGCCTTATGTCGCAGACGGGTGGCTTGCGTGCGGGCGCGGCCGCGTCGTCGTCGTTGTGGGCGACGCAGATACGACGCTAGAGAATGCGCGTGGGAGCCCCATTTTGCTTGGGAACGCGTGGCATCAAGGCTTGATGGTTCCTCAGGTCTCGGGGTCTGGGCTCGGTCCGAGAAGGGGAGACAAAGCTGGAGAACGAGATTCCCATCGATTGTGCCGAGTATGGTTACACGGACAAAGCCGAAGATTTGTCGAGTGGCGTTGGTCGGGGTGTTGTGCTCGCAGACCGACGCGGGGCAGCCCAGGGCAGCCCGTAAAGACGAGCTTCATGGACGGGGGTGAGCTGGCAGTGGCGCTGGCGGCGTGCGATTCGGCACGGGGTACCGGCATGGTGTGGGATTTATTTTATCCAGCCCGAACGACGGGTGAGCGGGCGAGCTCCGTGAGAGGCAGCTGTGTGCTCGAGGGTTCCCCGTTCAGCTCAGACAGCAGGGGGCACTGTGTCTTCATCGCCGATGCGGGGAAACTGACCTCGCCTTGCCACTTAGAGCGTGGGAAATCCGACCATGGTGGTGGTACGGAACAAGGGCCTCCCCTCCAATCACCGAATATCTGCCAGTCCAATTGATCTGTGCATTGTTCCTCTTTTTTGCAGGTCTGGTATGGCTTGTCTGGACCTTGAATGCCGTGGTGGCCATTGTCACATCCGCCTTGGTCGGCATTTCGACACTCTTTTTCCTATCGACGACACTGCTGCCGTCATTCTTCGATCTCTGTGCGCTGTGCTCCCCGCAGTCTTGGCTCTGCTTCTATCTCTCTAGGCGGATTAGGCGCATCTTCGACCAGGCAGCGACGTCTGCAGTCTATTCGTTTACTGACACGTGGATGGACATATGTCTGGACGTGCTTTCCCGTCCCTCGGAATCGAAAGCCTACGAGATTCGTGGGCTCTTCTGGGTCCAAACCGCATTGGGCTCTTGGGAACCATCTCTGTCTGCCGTCCTTTATCGGTGTGCGGCTACCCTCCCAGCCACCGACACAGCCAGGGTCATACACCGCTTTTGGAAACGTTCAACCCCAGCATGCGACTTGCCAACAGCAAGCAATCAATTCCTTCACGTTGGGAAGCTGTGGACTGCAATCGGATCAGACACCTACTGGCAGCTCTATGCGCATTTGCTGGATTCGATTCGGTCGAACAACGGGCATCCCAATCAGGACGATTCAATCATTGTATTCTGTTCTCTGCATCTCATATTGTGCCGCCAAGGCTATGGGAGCCGACCCGAGAAAGTGCAGCTCCTTCTCGCGGGACTCTCTCACCTTGCCAAAATCTTATTTCAGGATGGCATCACCGTCCCGCACGACACAGAGTTAGTCGTAGCATCGATTCTTTCCTATGTTGCTGCACAAGAAGATCTCGACCTGCTGTACATGCTGTACATGGACGAGGAGGCTCTTAGCTGCCTTGACTCGTTTACGGCAGAGTGCAGTTGCCACGGCTTGCATCCGACCTTTCCCACTCTCTCTTCAATTTGTTTCCGTATGCAGTGGAACCATCACAGAAGTACAGGTGGTAGCCTGATGGAGCTGCTGTCTGCCATGCAGCTAGCTCTGCAGAGCCAGAAGTATCCGGAGGGTGTCACAGTTGCAATCTCTCAATGGGTTTCCCGTGGTTTTGAGAGACTCGTCATCGATAGCTGGGACACAGGTACGCTGGATGCATTGCGAGAACTAGCCCTCAGCTTCCGGAAGCTGTATGATGGGGGACTTGCCTTGCCTGCTGCAGTGGTTGAGCATATAGATGTGCTTATTGTCCATATTTGCTCCCCTGAGGTCAGTCCCACCATATCATTCAATGAAAGCTAATATTCTAATATTCGGTTAATAGGTGGTCTGCGAGACACTGTCGACCGCCATATATAGCGGGGTGGAAGAACCATTTTCCGAGACAAACATGTCATGGTGGGCGGACCGGCTTGAGGATGACCGACACCAAGTCCTGCGACATTTCTGCAACCAATTTCCACCCCTCAAGCCGCTGCCAACTCCAACTCCATCCCATATAGCACACCTACGAATAATCTGCGAGGCTGCACCTATTTGGCTTTGGCATTCATATGCTGTTGATGAAATGATCACATCATCATTGTCCATTGTGCTGGCTTTCTGCAGGCTCAATGTGCCTGACTTGGCCAACTGGTTTCCCAGGATGACATCTCCAGATGTGTTCCTGGCCAAGGTTTCCGAACAACTGGTCTCGTGCATTATGAAGCCAGGTTACCAAATTGAGGAACCAAGTGAGTACTTTGAAATGCACGAGTTGTTACCGTATTGTGTACTGAGGGTAACACTCAGAACTACTCATGAGTGTGATGCAGTGCGCTATTGGCAAATGTCCTGCAGACATCAGCGATGACCCCACACTTTTTATCGCGCTCACCTCTAGTTCTCTTGACCTTGCATTTCTATGTGCACCATTCCCGACAGCAGAACTTGTCACTGAATTCGGCAACCTGCTTGAAACAGTGACCGCATTTGTGCGGTTGTGCACCTTCTCCGGCACCGCAAAGGAGCATGTTGCACTGTTTAATCTGTGGCAGGGCAAACTTACACGACTCCAAAACTCACCACTACAGAAATTCGTTGAGAAGACAGAGACATTGATGGATGAATTGAGTGCCTACACAGGAGCTTCTGCACCCAATCATTCTCAGGCAGCCTGGCAATGTAAGCACCTTTAACTTTTTTAACTAGTGCCTGTAAGGGCAACCTTAAGCTCGGCGCAGGGCGCAGAAACTAGCGGGGGAATCCGAAGAATAAATATAGGTACTAAAATACAGGAGCGGAAATACTACGCACCTAGCGGGGGAATCCGAAGAGAAGAAAGGATAAGGATTCCCACGCTAGGCGAAACCTTATATACTAGTTGGTAACTACCCAGTAGCACGTGTCCGGAGGTATCTACAATGATCGCGGGCCTGATCGCACAGCACGTGCCAGCGAGAGCGGACAGATGTCCTGGGTGGTTTGGCGGTCGGATAGAAGGGCGCAGAAGTATCCGGAGCGCCGGGTGGAAAACCATCTGGAGAAGCGCCCGAAGCGCCCGAAGCATCCGGATTGGGTCCGGATGGAAAACTGTCCGAAGTGGGGGTTCTCCTGACAGTGCCCACATCTTCTGCAGCTGATCCTACCTGGGATATGGCAGACCACTTGCGGGGTAATCTCCCAGTCGTGATTGAGGAAGGATGAAACTCGTCTCCTTCCTCACAATATTGTTTGACGTGTATTTCAATGTTCAAATATCCCCATTGGGTTTTCCCCTTCCATTAAAGTTGTGGAATACTATTCCATGCTCTGTTCAACACCTTGTCAACTAGTAGTTGACAGTTCGGATGTGGCGTGCCAGACTCAGCAGGGACCATTAACAATACCTCTGAATAATACTCTAAGCATTGGGGGTTCAAATCCTCTCCTCCAAATACAGGAATTGGATAAAAACAAACATAAGTGATTTTCAGAATCTGCTGCAGGATTACTTCACTGTTCGTAAAACTGAAGTAAGTGGGTGTAATAACAGTCCGAATCAGTTCTGAACTACAAAATTTGGGAAGGGCTGTGCACCGTGCCTGTTATGCCGGTTCTACGGGTTCCGTGTGATGGGTATCTGGCCTGTTCCATTGAGGGTTGGAAAGAAAATTCAACGGGACAGATTGGTGAGCCAACGGCCATTCACCGTTGTTGATGGGTAACGGGTCTGGAAGTAAAAACCACTGAAATTTTTGCATCTCTTTGGTGACTTCAGGATCAAAATGGTCCTCCTCCTGAAGTTCACACACCAGCTGGTGGCAGCTCCTTCATAATGGCTTCACTCGGCCTTTGCCGTGAATGTTTGATGATCTTACTATTTCTGGGTCACCCTAAAGATCTGTTCTTCAACTTGAGTTGAAATCTTTCCCAAACGAGGCAACACATTAAAGACACACAGAAAGTTGATAATAGTCACATTTTGCTCCCTGGCCTACTCTCCTGGACAAAAAAACATAGATTTTAGTTCCATCTTACAGTAATATTTGGACTTCCCGGAAGAGTTTGCCTCAATTTCCGATTCTAGGTGAATTAGAGCATGATTCTGGTCTACTTTCCTCGGTGAAATGACTTTTGCAGGTCCGAGCCCATTCCGTTGGCCGTTGTGCCATATGAAATATGTTTGACAAGAACATGCGCGCAAGCCCAATAAAGAGTGGCAAAGAAATTCAAGAAATAAATATTCAAGGCTCATTAGTAATCGGTTATGACTAATGATCACAGGATCATGAATGAGTCATAAGGAAAGTGATTCAATCAGAATGAGTCAGAGTGAGTCAGAATGAGTCAAAAGAAGCACGCGCTTCTTGAGGGAACTGGATTCTATATAAGGAAACACCAGGAAGCTATATAAGGAGGAGCAAATCTGCAGAATGGAAGTAGTTCACCTCCCACGCTCTGTACTAGGTAGATCACTATTGACTTCCTTGCTGCTTTTGTCCGAATTCTTGAGTTCTTGAGCCTATTTCGAAGTCTGTCAATTGATCTGTTCCGACCACCTGACCTGACTGCAGAACAAGCCGCAGTTGCCGTTACAGAGATGCTTACGTTCGCTTCCGATTACGTAAGCCACCTGTTAGTTAATTGAATTCACGCACCGTTTTCCTTTAATAAGGAGATTTGTTGAGGCATTAAGGACACTTGAGGATTTTAAGAAATAAATACATTTCTTGAGTCTTTAAGAGGAACTTAAATTCCATCGCACACCGTGATGGCCATCCTGTCAAGAAACTTTTCAATAGAGCGTATTTGCACGGCCTCTCAGATTTTTGCCATCAGCCCTCAATTTTAACCGAGGGCAGTGACTGATGTGACGAGCTTGGGCTCTACCTCGAGTACTGTAGTGTTTTGACCAAATGTTCAGGTGACGGGTGACAGAGGGCTGTGAACTGGATATTTTTGGTATGGATGATGGTGACTTTTCAATTTTGTCGCTCAAATAGGCCGAAAAGTGCCAAAATTTTGGTTTGGCATTCGCTGGAATACCATATAGGGTAATTTTTCACTGGTTGCCGAAAAATGAACACCAAGTTCAGTGAACATTTGAGGTGACGGGTGACATGGTGTGAACATTCGGTCAAAACGCTACAGTATCCCTCGCAGAGAACTGCACTGGAGGGGGAGGGATGCATTGGTCACCTTCATTACTCACCTCTCCAAAAAGAACGGGGCAAAAGGAAGGAATTTTGAACCTCTGGACGGCCTTCTGGATTCTCTGCCGCTCTGCCGTCCCCATTTTGGTTGTCACAAATTTCTGAGATCAGACATCAAATTTTTGACATTTTTGTGATTTCAAGGCTTTTAGAGAGCTGCAAATATGCTCTAATGACTTGACAGTCTGTGCCCATCACTCACCCGTCAAATCAACAGACGTGCCCGTCACGGGCATGGCAAATAGCCCCAAGTCCTCAGTTGCAAGACATCATGGTTGGTTATTCAATTACCTGCGAAATTAGAGTTGGTTTATAGCAACCTCTGCGGCCTATGTCGTAGATAATCGGTTGAATGGAGAGAAATACGCACCCTCAGTCACCCGTCGAATGTGGTAAAGACGAATCTGATCAATCTGCACAAGACGTCAGAACACGTGAAAATAAAGGTGTCCCAATATGGTGATACAACACCCTAGACCCGAAAAGGAAACCACCTTTTTTGGAGTGTTGGGTCAAGCAACAGAAGCCTCAAAGATTCATCCACTAAGGAACTGGTGGATAGAGTAGTGCGGGAAATGAATCATTCTTCAATAAAAACAACTGTGCATCAGGCTAACCTGTAATCAACTCAAGGTGTTTTTTTAAAGCAGAGTTCGCCATCAAAGGTGTAGGATGACGATATACACGGATTATCGGTGTCCGAATGTTAAGTAATCTTGTATTCCCAGCGTATGTTGTTCATACTGCCCTTCGCGATAGAATTTGTAGTTTATTTTGAGCACATATGTGTATTCCAAGATCATTGATATCATTTCCGGCCGTGGTACTTTGACCAGGCCATTCAAAGAAAGAATAACATGTTCTGGTCTATTTTTCGGTTCAGATACACAAATTCGAGAGTCTGTGCAGCACAACTTGAGTAAGTGCGACTAACAGGGACGGCACACTCACCAAATCAGCGTTGGGATTTCGGTACAAATGGCCCAGTTTACACCATGGCACCATATAGCGGCATGTATGAGTTGGACCTCTCCATGTTCACCCCCAAACTTGCTGCCCGATCCGCAGCCTGATTCCACTCCCTTGGCACCGCCCAGAAACTGACCTCGCACCCATCTTCCGCGAGTACGCCCATCTTCTCACTCAACAGCTCCCACAGATCTTGATTCAGCACCTGCATGCCCGACGACTTAGTCCAATCCTGGCTCGCCCACGTGCGCATCCACTCGGTTGCGCCGCCAGCAACGTACACACTGTCAGTGGCGATCACGACGCGCTGCCAGCCCTCCCCCGTCCAGCTCCGGAACTTCAGCACACCGATAACAGCGCGCAGCTCCGCGCGGTTGCTGGTCGGTGTATACGCCATCTCGTCGGGGCCCTTTGCCTCCAACGGCAGGCTGACGTTGCCACCCGGCGTGTTGTTGAAGACGAACCCGCACCTGCCCTGCAGGCTGGCGGTGGGGTCGGTGCTGCCGTTGTTGATGCACGCGCCGTCGGTGTAGATGCACATGGTCCTGCGACCCGAGATTGAAGCGCAGAAACGCGCAAATTCCTGGTGGTTGTTGGTGAGGAGATAGTCGACCGGGAAGAGGCTCTGCGGGGTTTGGTTGGCGGGCAGGGTGAATCTGGTGCCCGTCCAGACGCCGTTGCCCATGGCTTGCCGAGTGTTTCGTCGGGACATCTCTGAGTTGTTCGAATGTGAAATTGTTCGTTTCAAATTTGGTTGCACAGGGGGCAAACTGGAACAAACACTCAGGTGCCGGTTCTCGCCCATCCTATCTCCTTACCCCTCTCCTTATCTCTTCTCGGCCATCCCCCTCATCCTCCCGTCGTTAATGGCGTGTATACCCCAGGACTTCACGCTGACATGCCCTCTCTCTAGTAACATTGTCCGCCTCTTCGGCTGGGTGCGGAAGTCTACTATAGGATCCTTGTCTGCCTCAACATACACACGGCGCTGGGGTCACAGACTGGTGAGTGGTGTGCCGTTGCTCTGTCCTCTCTTTCCTCGTTCCTCTGGAGGAGATTGGCTTGCGCATGGGAGAGCCCAGACGCGAGGAGGAGAGGAGCGCAAGCAAGAGGAGGAGGAAGGTGGACCACTTTGCGGTAATATTCCTCGATTGACCTCAAATGGTCCCTCAGCATTTCGTCCTGGCTTTAGTCGAGAGAGCCCCAAGTTGCAATAGACACTGTCCTCGAACTGAAGCAGAGTGTGAGTTTCGAGGAAACTGAGTTCCAGAACCACGCACGTGAACTGAGTCATCCAGGTGAGGCGCTCGAGAAGGGAGTTGGTCACCAATACCACCTCTTCCCATCTCTCGTCGAAGCACCTGTGGTCTGAGATTGCCAAGTGCTGCAGTACGGGAAGCCCGGATACTGCTTCGAGCAGTTGGGCTTTAGTGATGTGTATGGACACGAGGCTGAGGTGCTTGAGATAGGCATGAAACAATGAATGATGAGCAAGGCCAGGAATTCACGGTGGGGCAGAACAGCGGAAACCGTTGGTCTCTGTGATATACAATTTGTAGGGTGACGAGGAAAGGGAGGGTGAGGCGAGTTATGAATTCTGTCAACATGGACTTTGCTTGAGATGGCTCGAAAATGCGGGTCCCACAGAGTTGAAGGACGGCCACATTAGATATTATTGGCGGCAAATTGATCACCGGCGGAAAGTCACCATCACACACAGTGCAAAACTCCTGACGGAGCTGTCAAACTCAATTCCAAATGTTGTAGCTCTCAGTGGTCACTAGGTGATGGCACCCAAGAGATGTGCCAGTGATATGCCAACATTACCTGGAATTGGAATGCAGGGAAGCACTCACTCAAATGCCAAAACACACTCTTCGGTTCCAAACGTCTGAGGGAAAATGATTTCAACAGAAAAGGGATGAAGTTTGTTCAGATCCAGTCACTTTCCAAAAGATCAATGGGCTGATGAGGTTGCCTACAGATTCATCCTCACTGTCTGACACCAGACTAACACCCCTTTCATGGACAGCCACTGCCTTGGCTATTCCTCAACTCTATCCCTCTGTACATATCCACGGAGGATATCCTGCTTCTACAGTGGTGAAATTAACCCAAGTACCCACATGGAGCAAAAGTACTTGCAGCCTGATGAAGGGATTGGGTGAGGGGGGAGGTGGTTTCTTCAATGTCCAGTATGTGAGAGTGATGTGGTGGCACTTACATGCTGATTATGGACAACAGAGGGAGGGATCGGTCAGCATTCAGTGTGGGTGAGCAATGCAGCGGCACTTACAGCCTGATTGTTGACAACAGAGGGAAGGATCAATCAGCGTTCAGCATGGGCGAGCGATGTGGTGGCACTTACAGCCTGATTGTCGATGACAGGGGGAGGGATCAGTCAGTGTTCAGTGTGGGCGAGCGACGCGGCTGCACTTACATGCTGATCGTCGACAACAGAGGGAGGGATCGGTCAGCGTTCAGCGTGGGCGAGCGACAGGACAGCACTTACACGCTGATCATTGACAACGGAGGGAGGGATCGGTCAGTGTTCAGCGTGGGCAAGTGACACGGCGGCACTTACACGCTGATTGTCAACGACAGAGGGAGGGATTGGTCAGTGTTCAGCATGGGTGAGAGACGCAGCAGCACTTACATCCTGATCGTCAACGACGGAGGGGGGGATCAGTCAGCGTTCAGCGTGGGCAAGCGATGCAGCAGCACTTACATCCTGATGGTTGACGATGGAGGGAGGGATCAGTCAGCGTTCAGCGTGGGCGAGTGACACAGAGGCACTTACATCCTGATGGTTGATGATGGAGGGAGGGACCAGTCAGCGTTCAGCGTGGGTGAGCAACACAGCCACACTTACATCCTGATTGTTGATGATGGAGGGAGGGATCAGTCAGCATTCAGCGTGGGCGAGCGACGTGGCAGCACTCACAGGCTGATTGTCGACGACAAAGGGAGGGATCGGTCAGTGTTCAGTGTGGGCGAGTGATGTGGCAGCACTTACAGGCTGATGGTCGATGACGAAGGGAGGGATCAATCAGCATTCAGCATGGGCGAGCAATGCGGTGGCACTTACACCCTGATTGTCAACGACGGAGGGAGGGATCAGTCAGTGTTCAGCATGGGCGAGCAACGCGGCTGTACTTACAAGCTGATCGTTGACGATGGAGGGAGGGATCGGTCAGCGTTCAGTATGGGCAAGTGGCACGGCCGCACTTACAGGCTGATTGTTGACGACAGAGGGAGGGATCGGTCAGCATTCAGCGTGGGCGAGCGACGCGGCAGCACTTACACGCTGATTGTCGACGACGGAGGGAGGGATCGGTCAGTGTTCAGCGTGGGCGAGCGATACGGCGGCACTTACACGCTGATCGTCGACGACGGAGGGAGGGATCGGTCAGTGCTCAGCGTGGGCAAGTGACATGGTGGCACTTACATACTGATCATCAACGACGGAGGGAGGGAACGGTCAGTACTCAGCATGGACGAGCGACGCGGCTGCACTTACAAGCTGATCGTCAACGACGGAGGGAGAGATCGGTCAGTGTTCAGCATGGGCGAGCGACATGGTGGCACTTACAGCCTGATTGTCAATGACGGAGGGAGGGTATCGGTCAGCGTTCAGCGTGGGCGAGCAATGCGGTGGCACTTACACCCTGATTGTCAATGACGGAGGGAGGGATTGGTCAGCGTTCAGTGTGGGTGAGCAATGTGGTGGCACTTACATACTGATTATCGACAACAGAGGGAGGGATCAGTCAGCATTCAGTGTGGGTGAGCAATGTGGTGGCACTTACATACTGATTATCGACAACAGAGGGAGGGATCAGTCAGCATTCAGTGTGGGTGAGCAATGTGGTGGCACTTACATACTGATTATCGACAACAGAGGGAGGGATCAGTCAGCGTTCAGCATGGGCAAGCGATGCGGCTGCACTTACATACTGATCGTCGACGAAGGAGGGAGGGATGGATCAGTGTTCGGCATGGGCAAGCGACGTGGTGGCACTCACAGGCTGATGGTTGATGATGGAGGGAGGGATCAGTCAGTGTTCAGCATGGGCAAGCGATACAGCTGCACTTACACGCTGATTGTCGACGACGGAGGGAGGGATCGGTCAGTGTTCAGCATGGGCGAGTGCCACGGTGGCACTTACATGCTGATTGTCGACAACGGAGGGAGGGATCAGTCAGTGTTCAGCATGGGCGAGCGACACAGCTGCACTTACAGGCTGATTGTGGACGACAGAGGGAGGGATCGGTCAGCATTCAGCATGGGCGAGTGACACGGCCGCACTTACATCCTGATCGTCGACGATGGAGGGAGGGATCGGTCAGCGTTCAGCGTGGGCGAGCGACACAGCTGCACTTACATACTGATCATCGCCAACAGAGGGAGGGATCGGTCAGCGTTCAGCGTGGGCGAGCAACACAGCGGCACTTACACGCTGATGGTTGACGATAGAGGGAGGGATTGGTCAGTGTTCAGCGTGGGCGAGCGATGCCGTGGCACTTACACCTGATTGTCAACGATGGAGGGAGGGATTGGTCAGCGTTCAGCATGGGCGAGCAATGTGGTGGCACTTACATACTGATTATCAACAACAGAGGGAGGGATCAGTCAGCGTTCAGCATGGGTGAGCGATGCGGCCGCACTTACAGCCTGATCATTGATAACGGAGGGAGGGATCGGTCAGTGTTCAGCGTGGGCGAGCGACACGGTGGCACTTACATGCTGATCATCAACGATGGAGGGAGGGATCAGTCAGTGTTCAGCATGGGCGAGCAACACGGCTGCACTTACAAGCTGATCATCGATGATGGAGGGAGGGATCGGTCAGTGTTCAGTATGGGCGAGTGGCACGGCCGCACTTACAGGGCTGATTGTTGACGACAGAGGGAGGGATCGGTCAGTGTTCAGCGTGGGCAAGCGACGCGGCAGCACTTACACGCTGATCGTCGACGACGGAGGGAGGGATCAGTCAGTGTTCAGCGTGGGTGAAGGACGCAGTAATACTAACTGATCTTAAACCCTTTTTGCATAACAGGTCAAACATATCTCGATTTTGTAAGAACCCAGCAACATCAACTGCTCTTCCAACACTCTCCCCTAGAGTTCCTCCTCAGTGCCTTAATCATTTTGTAATGGGCTCACTCACATGTACAATCGGCGTCATTCGGGGTATTACCAATTAGGAGCTCTACCATTTCCATGTTTTCCATCAGTATAGCAACGTGAAGGGGGGCTCCAAAGTGTTTCCCTGATTCCAGCTCAGCATCTACACTGCTCCTGAGGACTTGTTTGCTCACCATCCCCATTCCGCCTCGCTCCTGCCTGAAGCAAAGCATTGACCACTTCAACCTTTCCACTTGCACATGCAGCGCAAAGTGCTGTCCCGTAGTCTCCTCCTAATTACATATTATTAATTATCCAGGTTATTGGCATCAAACCAAAGCACTGACCCACTGCATTCAAACATTGCATGAACTCCTGAGTCAACAAAGGTCCAGACCTAAGCAGAGCCTTCACAGCGAGGACATGGCCGCTTGCTGATGCAGACTGTAGCACTTTTCCGTAATCTACACCTAGAAATTGTGGTTATATATATGGTCCCAGCAGGTGTAATCTTACCAGGCACAGGTTCATCTCTCCCATTTACCAATGTCTGCAGGAATTGTACCAACTCTGTCTTTCCATAGGATGTAAGCAGCTGGGAAGAGTTGTCAAATGTAGTGCCAGCCAAATGTATTGTCGCCTTGGGATCAGCCCCGTTCTTGACTAAATGTCCAAGTTCCTCAATAACTTGCACTGATGCCGCCAGACACTCGCGTCGAAGTATCTCGTGGAATTGCTCCTGAACACCTTCCAGCTTTTCCCAAACATCATGCAATGCACCCCAAGCATCGCGGAGCGGAATAACCAGGAGTAGAAGGGCAAGAACTTGTCCAAAACCCCATGTGGCTTCATCACCAGTTTGATTGCCCTTGTTACGACGAAGGGTGAGTTCAATGTCGGCGATGAAAAGGATGTTGATGGCAACAAGGGACACCAGGCCAACGATGAGAAAGGAAGTGTGAGGGGCTCCGGGTTGCGTAACGGCCCTATATACCGCTGGAATGGAAGGAAGGTGGGTAAGCTGTAGTGACAACACAATGGTATGGAAATTACCAGCAGGGGAGCGTTGAGAAGG
The DNA here is from genome assembly GCA_029378375.1 of Mycena olivaceomarginata. Classification (NCBI taxonomy): domain Eukaryota; kingdom Fungi; phylum Basidiomycota; class Agaricomycetes; order Agaricales; family Mycenaceae; genus Mycena; species Mycena olivaceomarginata. The sequence continues at coordinate 113,127 of JARKIC010000534.1, forward strand.
GCTGACTTGCTCAGTTTGTTCAGTATCTGGTGTGGTTCCGGGTTGGGTATTGGCCCTAGAGACCACTGACATAGGTGGGTAATCAGTAGAGAGAAGGGGAAAGGCAATGTTGGGGGAGGAATCAGAGGTTTCGGCCTGGGCACCACCACTAGAGACCACTGAAACACAAGGTAGGAAAGCTGTAGCGACATCACAATGGTATGAAAATTACCTGTGGAGGAGCGTTGAGAAGGACTGCCTTGTTCCGTATCTGGTGCGGTTCTGGGTTGGGTACCTGGGTTGTACGCTGTAATGCCGATGGGAAGGGCAGTGTTGAGGGAGGAATCAGAGGGTTCGTGTTGGGCGACACCACTAGAGACCGCTGAAACGCAAAAGTAGGTAAGCTGTAGTGTCGTCACCATGGTATGAAAATTACCCGTGGAGGAGCGTTGAGAACAGCCGCCTTGTTCAGCATCTGGTGATGGCGAGCTCTTCTTTGGCGTGAAGACTTTCAGAATGGAGTCCCACCGTGTCCGGAACGATTTGTGTTGTTCCCGGGACCAGTTATACGAGATGTGAAGTGTGAGGAAGAAAGCGAAGGGAGGAATGAGGTTGAGGCCGGGGATGAGAACAAGGGAATACATCGCCAATGATGTGATGCGCAATGGCTTCGATGAGAATCGCGCAGGCACTCCGATAACTGTGAGCGTGGGATCGCAGCTGGGATCAAGAGGATGGCCGAATTTCGATGGATCGCTCCACAGCCATATTCCAACGGCGGCCATGAATGAGAGGTGGATGGAACCGAGAGTAAGGACAGGCTGCTGGGAGACAAAGCCCCAGATGCGCCGGGCGATGCCTCGACGGCGTTGGACAGTATTAGCCAACTTTGCGCGCATGCCAGGTCCGTCATTCCGCCCCAGCAACTCCCGGACAGGCTCAAGGAGTGCGTCGCGCCATTCGCTCCAGTTAGCTCCAGTGGGCTGGTCATCGCGCTTGCTTCGATGGTGGGCGTAGAGTATAAACCAAATCCACGTGCTGGTATTGTTCATCCAGCTAAGATCCAGGACGACAGCGGCATGGTAGCTAGTGATCGTTTGGTCACCTCCGGCGCCTTTGGCCAGGATGATGGTGGTAAAGAGGATGGCGAAGGCGACTGCTAGCATGCCGATTGATTGGTCTTTGATACCCTTTAGTTCGTCCCTCGAAATCTTTCCATCCCAGAGATGTACGATGACGGGCAAGAAGCATGTAAGATTTTGAGCATAGATGGCTGCGCGAACGCCAATGCCGGAGACATCTGGGTTCGAAGGGATGGTGCAGGAGTCGACGGCCATGGTGGTAGAAACGAAGGATGCTGGCGCAACGTTGAAAGACAAAAAAACGCCGCCGCCTGTATTTCATAATTTTCATTCAAGACGAATAAGTATTAATGCGACATCTTACCAAACCCTTCGATGTCGAACGTCAACTTGTAGAACGCTGCCGTATGACCCCTGTCATGTCATTGAATTGCATGTTGGAATTCAACTACTAGTAGTTCGCTGTTGGCCAATACGTCCGCAATTCGGCTCCCAGTCGAGGACGCCAGGACCCCGGTGTAGCCCTTGGAGCTATGTCCGGGAGCGGACAAGAAATCTGGTAGGTAGGTGACTTGATAGGTAGAATTACACGCCATGGTCCCGGAAACCGCGTTCGTTATTGGTAGTAATCAAGTAGTAATAACCCGCGTTCGAAACAGCATTCATGCTTCAAGATAGCTTTTCGATCGGTCTTGGCTGCATATATCATGTTCGACGTCACAGACATTTCCTGCGAGACTCGCTGGCACTGCGCGAAACCAGCGGCGTGGATGATCGCCCACCACTCCGTGCGACGCCTCCGCATCCCTACAAGTCCTTTCCCACCGACAAACTCCCGCACGGATCGCGTTCGCGTCTCAGAGTCACTCAGCGTAGCCGGAGGCCATGCGGTGTGCACTGCTCCCGCTCTGAAACACATCCATTCGAAGGTAGCAGACGTGCAGGCGGAGCGACTCGCCGACGGAGACGTTGCCGTACCCATCGGAATTCCTCCCCCCCTCCTTTGTCTCTTGTTTTCTTATTCTCCGTAGCGTAATTGACGCCGCACATAGACATCGCCGTCATCGTGGGCCGGGGCTCAACTGGACGAGGGTGCCGTTGTAGACGATGAAGTGCGTCCGTCTTTCCTTCATTTCTATCCATGGAGGTGTTTTACGATTGGGACGGGAGGGACGGCATCTCGCTTTTTGTGCCCTGGATTTTTGGGGGTGGAGATTTGATTGTGCGGCAAGCGTGGCGGAGCCTCGGTGCGCAGGGCACCCTTGCGTCGGGTAGACGAGGACGGACGTAGCATGTAGCACCTGCACAAGGCGGAACTTGAGGCATGATTTGCAAGTTCACGAACGTTGCCGGACCAAGGCGGTGGATGTTGAGAGAAACCAAAATTTAGTTGTCGAGTTGTCATGATGGATCTCTGTTGCCGAGTCGCCTTACAGTAATAAAATAACGTTCCTGGGTACTTCAGAGTCTGCGACCAAGACCGACACGCTGATGCCAATGGGAATGTTGGTGTCTTGTGAGCGTGTCTTCTAGTACGTATATTCTCTTGCCTATTTTGTTGCTTGACCGATATCAAACCCGTCCTCCTGCCCGCCACCATCGCAGTGTAGCACTCCCGACTAGCACATAAATCATCTTACACCATACCTGCCATTCTTGGTGAACCAAAGGCAGGGGCAGACCTAAACCCGTACTCACCTCCACGCGATCCACATGGACGCAGCCAGCATCACCACTCCGATAATCCGCGTCTGTTGTTCGCTCACGGCCTCGAGCGCCGCGAGCTCGGCGCGGAAGACTGCGAGCTCTGCGCGGACGCGAGCGGAGACCTCCGCGCGTATGAGTTCTTGAAGAGCAGCGCTGTTGCCCTCCTGTTCTGTGCGGCGCTAATCAGCCGATGGCAGGTGAATACGAGAGGGGCACGATGCACACCCATTTCTGCCCAGCTGCGGAGGGCCTGGCCGGACAGCGGTCTTGAGGGAGGGTGAGATGTCATCGTGGTCGTAGATGGGTGGCGACGGCTGGGTTTTTGATTGAGGTGCAATTGGCAGCAAGGGGCGCAGACAGACCCAAAATCTGAAACATCACGCTTGGTGAATTTGAAATAACGGTCTTAGTGGTTTGTGGGCCGCCAACGACCAGGAGCTTATCGACGATAGTACAGGTGACGCCAATGTACAGAAGACGTAGGAGGGAGGGGTAGGAGAAAATACAGCAAAACCGTACAGATACGGCGGAGGAAATTCGAGATGCAATACGAAGTGAAGCCCTGGCTCGTAGGTCTAGATCTATAGACGTCCCAGAAAGCACTGGCGCCCAAGTTAAGATCAACTGACAACGAGACGGTGGCCCACTGTGATGAGAAGCGTTGCCAGCCTGAGAAGAAAAAGACCGGTGTAATGAAGCACTCCGAGTTATTGAAGTGTAAAAAAATTCAGGGCTCGACACATCGCGGTATGAGGCGCGTTGAACAGCGAAAAGAGCGTGAATAGTTCAAGTTATGTAAGCCCATGATACACAAGGACACACAGGCCTCCTGCTAACCGCGTCGACCGCAATGCAAGTCGATTCGACGCCTGCAGAAGATGTGGCCTTCTCCAGGCAAAAGGTCAGTTTCTTCTACATTTCACTCGCTATTCTCATATGCCATTAGACTGCTCCGTTCCTCATCCGCACGTTCCTCAAAATCGGGAGCTTTCACCGCATAACTCTCTTCGAGGACGGTACACTCCCAACCACAGACGAGCAACAGCTCTTCACCTGGTACCCATTCCATTTGAACCATCGTCCTATTTATTTATTTTTCTCCATAGGAAAGACGCCACTTTGCGCGAAATCCTGACCACCCTCCGCAACACCGCGCCCCACGTCGCCGAATATCGCCACCCCCTCGCGCGCTTCTCCTTCCGCACCGTCTACGTCGAGCAGGGCAGCCACGGCCGCTTCGTCTCCAAAGACCTCGGCATGGTCTACTCCCGCGACATCCTCGGCGAGCCCGGCACCCTCACCTCCACCGCCCCGCGCCTCCTCGAAGACGCCTTCGACGCCGACCTCGCGCCCGCACCCCCCGGCGACGACTCCACCAAGACCCGCGACCGGACGCTCGACGACCTGCGCTTCGTCCCGGGCGACTTCCTCCTCGTCGCGGTGCTGCTCCCGAAGAGCGTGACGCTCCCCACGGAGATCAGCATCAAGGGCGCGGCACCCGCCGGGGGTGCCAACGGGAGCTGGCGCGCGGGGCCTGGCGGCGCGGGGTCGGGCAAGGGCGACGGCGGGTGGGGCGGCGCGGGGGCGCTGCCGCCGCAGGGGGGGACGGCCCCGGCGGGGCGTGGCGGCGGGCATTGGAGGGGCGACTCGAGTGCGGGTGCCGGTGCGCCGCGCGGAGGGCGTGGCGGGGGCGTGGTGGGGGCGATAGGGATCGGGACCGGGACCGGGAGAGAGACCGTGACCGCGTGCCGCCGCCGAGGCGGGGCGGGAGAGATTCCCCACCCCATCGGGGAGGCGGGGGTGGGTGGGGAGACCGGGGACGCGGCCGGAGGGGGGACAGAGATTCACGCTCGCGCTCGCCACCACCGAGGCGGCGGCGCGATTAGTCCAAGTCTTTTCTTGTTCGTTTGATTTCAGAGGTGAATTGTTCATGTCGCACCCGCCGTACCCGTTGTGTACACCAAAATAATATCACTTTGTACTAGCTGCGACTTGACGGCCGGCGTGGCGGGACCCTTGTCGTCGTCTTTTCTGGGCCACAGTCTAAAACTGTCTAATGATTCTAGTTTGACGGCCCAAGCGACACGTATCGTCGCTACGGCCGCTCCGACCTTCTTGTGGCAGCTCGCGAGCCCCCGCCGAACAGTACACCCCCTCCGAAAGCGTCCTCGTCCGGGCTGCAGATTATTTTGTTCTTCACTGCTTTGCTAGCCGCCGTTCCCGCAATGTATGGATTTAAGTATGTTCAAGTTTCGATTGGACACAACTACACTAGGATACCTTAACCGAAGACCTCTATTACGCGTTCTGGATGCACTACCTTAAAACCAGTCGACACGCCTCTGGGTATGCTCCGCGTCCTCATCCGCGTCGTCGTCATCATCATCTTGCCCATCCGAGTCGCTCTCGTCGTCGAAGTCTTCATCCTCTTCCCCTTCGCGCTTCCCCCTCTTCCTCTTCCTCTTCTCGTCCCCCAGTGCCATGCGCTGTAACGTTTTTGAAGCGAAGTTCAGATCGCGAGTGTCTACCGCGCAATGTGACCGCCTCGTAGGCTTTGTTTACATTGACTCGAAAGAGTCTCTGGATGCGTTCTCGTCCTTTGTTTCTAGTCTGGGGATCGAAAAGATCACAAGTTACTGTTTATTCTACTTGATGCGTTCGTCGAACCTGTTTATCTCTCAAATTGGTGGAAACACAAGAAAATGCACGAGTGGATTATTCCCTGTATTGTCAAATCCCAGTCGCTCATTCCCGCCGACGTACGGGATTCCACTCCCTCCACGACAAACACAAACGAGCACAACACCACCCTCGTGCACCTGTTTCTTTTTCATATATACCCTCCACCCTGGCCTCTTGCCTGCTGCTCTGATATTCATGCTTATGCTACTTATTCTTCTTACCGGCTATATTCTATGACCGCAAGTTGTACGTGTGTTGCGCACTAGCTTGTATGCTCTCTACTGCAAGGCCTGCTGACAGCTAATCGTTTTCAACGCACTGGCATGGTCACTACAGTGCCTGCTCCTTCCAAAGCTCGGAAACAAACCACGGTGCTTTGCTTCCCATGCTGTTTCCGGAGTTCTTTGTGTATTGCCTTGATCTATTGGCGCTGGTAGATAGCGGGGATTTTGCTTGGGAGGGAAGAACTCATACCAGGTCCCTTTGGGTTGTACCTGTCTGTCCTGCCACGATAATGGCCAGCCATGCTGCGATTCGTCAAGTCGAAGCGCGGGGAGTCTAGGAAAGGTGTGGGTGCGGGCTAGATGGATGAGTCTGGTGCCTAATAGGAAGGTCAGTGCACTCTATGGCTGTGGCTGTCGTCCCGGAGATCTACAGCCTTCGGGGCGAGCTCGTCAACGGGAGGGCGGCCACGGCGTAGCACAGTACATTCTACAGGCCGATGTATTGTACGCTACAACTCGGCACGTCAAGGGGTTGGCACGTGAGAAATTGATGGTATCATGCCGGTCGGTCGGTCCCCCCGAGAGACCCTTAAAAATTTTTTTTGGAAGAAAGTTTGAAGGGCTTCCTAGGACCTCAAGAAGTCTCCAGAATCACTTACTTGCAAGTTTTTGACCTCACGCGGCCCCCGTTGAGAGTATAGTCTCGAAAAGGAAATGATTGACAGGTGGCAGTGCTCAGCTCGGCAGGCAAACCAACCATTTGAACCAAAAATCTGGTGTGTTTTGGCAATGAGTCGAGTACAGTGAGCTATAAACTGTAGACTGAGATTACATGTAATGAATACACATTCATAAAAGATTCTGTGGGGGATTTCAAGCTCATAATGCTAACATCTTCTCTAGTTATCTACACCAAACATCCCGCAAACAATGTCTGATGTGTCCAAGCTGTCCCACCAGTCTGAGAAACATTATGGTGGCTCAAAGCTCATATGTTTGGACTCAAGCCAAGTAAATCACACAAAAGCAATGGAATTTGTGCCCCTTACGCTAATTGAACCACGTGAGAGATAGCCTTACGGGGATTGATGCCATCACCCGGTGATTGCCGTGGTCGGTCAGTCCCCCTGGCCAAGGCTTAAATACAAAATTCGGCATGATATGCTTAATTATTTTTTTGCCAACCCCTTGCGGCACGTTCCGAAAGGGGACATAGCTGAGCTATCAATTTATCCTGAGTCTTATCCACTGGCCCAATTGTTTGACGGGTATTACTTAACTCAACCCCAGTCTAGCGCTCGAAATGCGAGTCCATATTGTTCAACTTCCTGATTTATTACTCGCTATTCTACAGTTGGCACAAAGGTGAAGAGAAAGTGGCCCAAGAGATCATTGACAGATGTCCCTAGTACAAAGCGGCATTTTGTCCAACCCCAAGAACGAATAAAGATGAGATTTCAGACTCTCTCCGTACACAGATCTTCATTCCTGCCAGTCTTTGCTTTAGATTGACTGGTGTCCGTCAAGGACACTAGAAAACGCGGTGGGGATAATTGCATCGTCATGTGCTTTCAAACCATTCCCGGAGACATGCCAGAGAAGAGCTGTCAAAAAGTGGTGCGTAAGCAACATGGGATTCACGTCAAGGTATCGTGCGTCTGCTTGCGGGCAGATCTGGTGGAGCTGATTCTTGTTGATGCTTGGTGCACCGTCCTTTTCGAAGCACCGGATCTGAGGCACTGTGTATCGTTTCTGTGGCACGCGGTATTAGTTTCGCTACATGCTGGCCGAACACAAACCTGTTGAGTCAACGATATCTCATATGCAAACTGGTACCCATCGAATTGGGTGTGCACATCCCCTCGCAAGACGAAAGCGTTTTGTACGATATCAATGTGGGTCTTCCGAGGGATCGACAGAATCTTGAGCGGGATATATATTTGCTGTAGATTTGTGGCCGTCGGGAATGCCATAGTAAACTGGAACACCAATTGATAGCGATTAGAAATAGATCGGGGAAGGGGAGACGACGTAACATACAACCGATGCCTCTGCCAAGGGAAAGATATGAGCGACTTCAAGCCCAGTAAAATTGTGTCCGCGAGAACCGGCGGGGGCAGCCTGGCCGGTTGCATGGCACTTTAAGTCCCGACTGCGAACCTTCGTACGTACGCTATCTTTCTGGAAGGTGTATGTTGAAATTCTTCCTAAAGCGAAGTGTAGTAGTACCACCCACGCGTGATCCTTCGGATACAGTGTTCGTTCCAGTGCGAGAAGCGTTTCTGTGAGCGATGGCTGGAGGGTTTGTTTGGAAAGTACCCATTTGACGAACTGAAGGGCAGCTCAGCCCCTTCCTTAAGAATACTGTGTTAAAACGCACTTTCTCGGCCGTGACGACGCGTAACCGCCGCAATGATGTAGTGACCAGGCTCGATCAGCAGCTCAGAGACCGGAACCCGACTCAACCCTTGTAATTGGGAATCATTTACTGGGAAATGGCCGCCTCTTCGAGGATCGCTAGGTAATTTGAGAAGGCAAAACTCTGATATATTTGAGTGCACTCCTCCCGAATAAATAAAATTTACGATCACCTTGGTCGAGCCGGTCTGGATTTCCCATGAAATGCGTCGGATCCAAACCTTCTGGTGTGCACATGAACCGAAGCCAGCGGTAGAACATAATATTTGACAGCTTTCGAAGGTTGAGGTCAACCCAGACACCTGCATCGGATCGATGAATGACCGGGACAAGTTTCATTTTGAATAAAACACACTAGCCACGAGTTCTAAATGGGAGGCCGTTCCGTCTGGCCGGCGGCAAGTAGGTTTTGAGTTCCAGACAAAAAGGTTGCGTTGCTCTTCATTCAAAAAGGGACGAGGGTCGACGGGCAATATGCAGTTTCTCTCGTGAGTCGGTTCCCAATGTGCCATTGTTCAGAGTCCAGACCAGAAGGGGGAGCGCAAATGCGATAGTTTATGCGTTGCATGCGCAAAGATATAAGTAATCAATTACATACATTTGACAGCCGCTCAAGAAGCTGTATGGGAGAAATCACTGAGCAAGGGGTGTTCGATCTCTTGAGTCAGACACTGAGACAAGGCTAGGGCAAGGGGGGTAGCAGAAAAAAAATTAAGCATATCATGCTGAATTTTGTATTTAAGCTTTGGCCAGGGGGACCGACTGACCACGGCAATCACCGGGTGATGGCATCATTCCCCGTAAGGCTATTTCTCACGTGGTTCAATTGGTGTATGGGGCACAAATTCCATTGCTTTTGTGTGATTTACTTGGCTCAAGTCCAAATATATGAGCTTTGAGTCACCATATGTTTCTCGGACTGGTGGGACAGCTTGGATACATCAGACATTGTTTGCAGGATATTTGATGTAGATAACTAGAGAAGATGTTAGCATTATGAGCTTGAAACCCCACACAGAATCTTTTATGAATGTGTATTCATTACATGTAGTCTCAGCCTACAGTTTATAGCTCACTTTACTCAACTCATTGCCAAACACACCAGATTTTTGGTTCAAATGGTTGCTTTGCCCGCCGAGCTGAGCACTGCCACCTGTCAATCATTTCCTTTTCGGGACTATACTCTCAACAGAGGCCGCGCGAGGTCAAAAACTTGCAAGTAAGTGATTCTGGAGACTTCTTGAGGTTCTAGGAGGCCCTTCAAACTTTCTTCCCAAAAAAATTTTTAAGGGTCTCTCGGGGGGACCGACCGACCGGCATGATACCACCAATTTCTCACGTGCCACCCCCTTGGGCTAGGGTGTTCGATCTTGGTTCGATCTCTTGATTGGACCCACTGATGGCGGCACGTGCCCCGTTGGCCCTTCCTAATTGGGAAGGGTCGTTTACAGGTTGTACGCCGCATACTTGATCTGTATATTATATCCCCACGCCAGTGGAGATGCGGTGTGCAACAATGGAGCTCCGAACCCGAAATTTCACCTTCGAACAAAAAACAATGGAATTCTGACAAAACTGAAATTTCGCTTTGGAAACGCATGATTCGAACAATAAAACAACGGAGCTCCGAGACAAACCCGAAATTTAGCTTCCAGAAGGAAACACATGCCTTCGAACAAAAAACAAAGGAACTCCGAGAGACAAGCCCGAAATTTCGCAAACGCAAACAATAACAATTGAACTCCGATACACCGGGCCGACCTTGGGCCATAGCTTGATGTGGGAATTTCCTGAATGATACCAGCCAGTAGGTATGTAGACAATTTGAATCTCTCGTAGCCACTACTTACCATCGTTATGGCTTCGGACAGTGTCTCTCAATCCAACACTCCTGGCGTTAACGGTGTCGAAATTGTATCCGCAGATATTCATCATGAGCACATTCTATCGGACAAGTCCAAGGAGCTTCAGCGCGACACTTTCTTCTTCGCGCCAATGGGCCCTCATCCAATTCGTCTTATCCTCGGTTAGTCATTTCTTGAGAATGCACTGGGTCCCTCATGACTCCCTCAGGTTTGAATCAAAAATTGACACCAGTCTCAATTTCGACACTTCGACGTTGGGCACATATCATGAAGGGATATCCACAAGAATTTTGTCTTTTTCCAGTCAAGGTAGAAACCTACGGTATTATGACCTACTCCATGTCGCCCAGCGGTCCTATGATTGACCCGGAGTCAACCGACCCACTACCTCCCGGTAACTACGGTTGGTATAAGGATGGTATGGACCACTCCTTGTCTGCTCCTTCCGTTCTCTCACTTCGCGTCTGTAGCGAATCTCGCCCCACATGCATTCCTGGATCTCACCGGAGTTGATATGGCCATGAGGGACAAGAGTTTCGAGTACAACGTGACGTTCATGGACGACGAACGATTGTTGAACTTGGTACGTCACTAGTTTACACCTCCTCTGCCCGTCTTTAAACCCCTGCAACAGTATAAATTTCCCTCCGGCGTAGAACTCCGCGTCCTGACACGGGATGCCCGGCGCTGCAGAGTGACGGGTTCCACAGACGATGTTATGCTGACGTGGATCGTGCCCCCACCTTGGGGATGGGCGGTATGTGTGTTACTCCATTGACCTTCGGTGACTCACGTTCGTGCTTATAGGCCGTGAACATTCATGACCCCCCCGAAGTTGCGCCAACAGCCGCCCTCGATATGGCAATCCACCCCCTCGGCGTCGACCCCTCCCCCTTTCTCGTGCCCGCCAACGCCATTCTCCTGCGCAAAGATCTCAAGGTCCACTTTTACAACCACAACTTTGCTGTGGATGCCGACGACAACTATCGCATTATTGTACTTCGTGACATGGGTGATGCGCTGCAACTCCTCCCAACTCATCTTCCGCGCCATCCCGACCACGACGAGACGGATGCGCTCTTCTTCCGCCTCCACCTCCGCTACTCGTTCAACTTCATGCTCCTCGGCGGGGACATCAGAGAGAAGTACCCGCCCCACCGCATTTTCTCCATGATGCACAGCCTCGGCGTGACTGTCGGCGGCGACAACCCGGACTGCGAGATGGTGCCATTCAACGACGAGCGGTGGCAAACTGAATTGGGGCAGGCGATCCTCGCCAATGTCATAGATGTCAGGACAAGCCTCAAGGAGTATGCCTCAGATTCAGACGAAGAATCGGACGGCGAGGATGAACCCGCGCCCGTGTGGGACAAGGATGGGCCGTACACCATAGATTGGAATGCGCACCTATGGACAAAGGTTGAGTTGAACACGATAGATTAGAACCTCCACATTCCATGTCCTGTTCCACGCACAGACATTACTACTGCTTTTGATGTGTAGTTCATTACAAATTGACTCCATTCTACGACGTCGGGTCGTGCCCTCGACCCAGGAACCTCGGCTTGTGTGTACAAAACTACGTCGCTGCGTCTCTTGCGCTTACCACTGAGATTCGATCGACAGCGCATGGATTTCTGGTGGATTGGGATATCTGCGCTAGCAATTGCGATGGGACCACCACAAACGGACGAAACGACTTCGACTACGACTATAACCTTCCCTTCTCGCCGTTCTTTCCTGCATATCATACATTCATCCACTTGTCATTACCCTCATCCTACGACCCCTCCATGTCCTCTCCCACCTTCCAGTACTATCGCTACTCACATTCGATACCCTTTCGTCCTCCTCCTCCCCTCGTTGTCTACCCTACCTACTTTATCCTTCCTCTTACATCTTCTTGCTTCCCTCACCTTACGCCTCCGCCTTTCCTCATTACCTTACTTACCTTAGACCCACCCACACACAAGCCAATATCCAACCCAGGCACAAGCAACAGCACCAGCATGGTAATACCGGCACCCCACGACCACAACGAGCGGGATTTAGCGGCGGGAATGGGGAGATTGTCGGCGGATGGTAAGTCCTCTGTCGAGTTTCTCTTGCGGGAGGGGCGGATGTGCGACGTGGCGAAGAGGGAGAGATGCAGGCCGGGGTGGATGGACAAAGTGTACCGCCGGGGAGCGTGGGACCGGCACTGCGTCGGGGATCTGGACACTGTGGCACGGCGAGCGATATCCACACCGCCTCTGCGGCATTCCGAGTCAACCATCCGTGCCGCATTTCGATGCTTTCCCCGCCTTTCCTCTCCGATGACGTGGCCCCCCGTTCTTCTGCGTTTCCGACCTTCCAGTTTTCCTGCCGGCGATCCTTTATCTCCACATCCAATTGTGCATGCTAATGGCCCTCAGTATAGGCACAAGTGTCTCCCCTGACCACTACTCCGTCGCCTACCCCCAGTTCACGCAACTCGTGCGACACATGTCGAATCGCCAGCGCAAGCCGGGGAAAGTACGTCCCTGGCCCCTGCACAAGGATGACACGCTTTTCCGGAGTGGTAGACCTACGGGTCTCAATATTCATGCATCCTTTTGCAAGGATGGTTGACAGAGCAGGAGGAATGGTTAACAGAATTGTTTAAAGGTTTTCCCTGTTCAGAGCAAGGTCAATTCGCTTTCCGGCCACCTGGGGCACCAAATAGACTTGTTTTTATCTCCTCAGCTTGGATATTTACTGACTGGAAGCCTTGTAACACTCCCATTCGCTCCCCAATATGGGTACAATATCTAAGGTTAATTCCAAGAGCAATGGTCCATTGGTCAGCTGTACAGGAGCAGGTACATGAAAAGGCTATAAAAATTCGCACATACGCCCTCGGCCGTATCTCTCTGTGCGTGCAATGGCCTTTTTTCTTCGATTTGGCCAAAATTCCCAAATTGGGATGCGATGGGTTGTTTTGGAGACAAACATTGATCCCATCATTCACCATTCCTCATCTTTTTCACGCATGGTGGCGGAAGGGACGGAGGGTGGTGGGTAATTTCATTCCATCACCATGTCGCTTAGGTTGAAGTCTAAGTAATTGACAGAATTGGCGATGACCCTTGCCGCATCCCTGGAAGATCCAAGGCGGCCTGTAACGCCGCCGAAGGATGCCAGCGAATTTTTGCTCCAAGTTTAAATTAACTACGCCGCAGGCCAAGAATAATCCGTGGTTGAGATCAGACTACGAGTATCGTCGCTCCGAAGCTTATACATCGTCCAACCTCAGGCAATTTCGAAGATTGAGTGTGTTCCAGCGCTTTTGAACTGTGGGAAAAAGTTGTTGATGGGAAATTTTTAACCTACCAGCCTCCTTCTCTCCCACCAACATGCATGAAGAAGATGACTGGCCTCTCCGTGTCACGAAATACTGGGACGAAGACGAGCAACAGGTCATTTATAGCGCGGTGAGTCGGTCAACACGCATTCGGAAACGCGCGCATTTGTCTACTGTATCGTTGAACTGACGCGACGCATCTCGTCTTGAATGGCAGAAACCCAGAGAAAAGCCCATCGCGCTGCGAAAAATCCTCGGCTACTACGAATGGGTGTTTAACGCGTACGAGGAGGAGGACAGAGAGGTTGAGCCGGGGTCGCACGGGTACTTGCGGCTCAGGGCGTCGGACGCCGACAGGACTAAAACCAAAACGAAGAAAAAGGGCAAGGGCAGTGGTAGTCAGAGCAAGGAGCTCGACCCCGCGCACGTCAATGGGATATTCGACACCTGCGGCATCTCGCGCGCGTTCGGCGGCCTGACCGAGTACGGCGGGTGCAGTTGGACGTTCAGCGACGACAATGTCGCCGAGAAACCCGAGGAGGAGAAAAACTATTACGACGACGACGACGACCTCGATGGATCGGAGTTCTGCATTACGGTGGTGGATGTCGTGGACGACAACGGGCATCCGTTTATCGAGTTCACGCGTTCGCAGGGGATGCACGACGGGAGTGTCACGTACATCGGCAAGAGGCCAGAAAATGAAGAAGGGGGCGGTGTTGGAGGGGCTGACGGATGGAGAACGGCAGCGGCTTGGGATTTTCGTGGAAGAAGAGGAGATCAAGCGCGTTGCGTTGGAGTTGGGGAAAGCCCGGGGGTTGGGCTCGGCGACGGAGTCTATACCGGCCAACAACAGGCTCGAGGACGACGGCGACGATGTCCAGGGAATGGACGCGGATGGCTTGGAGGTGACCCCACGAAAGCGAAAGGCACAGGATAGTCTACCAGACGCAGAAAAGCCACCCTGCAAAAAGTAATACGCGACGTGACTACTCGCCGCTCAGCCTCTTTCTTGGTTCTCTGTGCATTATTATTCTCTAGTACTTCCAGGCAGAGCAATTAATTTGTACATTTTACGCCGTTGACAATTGGTGCATTCTCCATTCAAAATTCACCCCGACTACCCCGCAAGTCAAGAATAATCGAGGTTTCACGGACAGAGTTGGAAACAGAGTGTTGATAGCGTCGCTCCAAAGTTTTGATACGTCTTCGGCCTGCTACGAACCAGGCAATTCCAAAGATTTGAGTGTGTCCCAACGCTTTTGAACTGTGAGAAACTGTTGATGGAACTGCGAATGCCGATCGCTCAAATGCAGACTGAATAAAAAAAGTCATTGTAGGCCATTGAGTCCGATGAGATGCACGGTGGTGGCGGGATGACCTGTTCTTGATGAGGATTTATTGCAAATGTGAACGGACAGGGAATTAATTTCACGGCGCAAGATGCAAATTGAACATGACGTTTCGGTGAGGGAGCAATGAGCCACGACGCCGATCCCTTCAACATTGCTGAAATGCGGGCCTCAGATCAGGCAGCAGCAACTACAGAATCAGATTCCTACGGCAGAGCTGTTCCTGCGCACGTAGTAAGACCGTCAAATTCAAAGAACAGCTCAGAAATTCGTCAACTCACCCCAAACCAGCTAGGATCCGTACGGTAGAGCTACAACGATCAAAGACGAGAAGGATAGATGAAAGTTAAACAGACGGCGCACTGGATCTCAGGAGAGTAATCAAGGAAAATGTTGTGCGCACTTCCGATGGCCGGCGTCAATCATTTGAAGCCCACAGATGGTAAATGTGCGATGCGCAGACCGGCCAATTTGGAGTCAAGCTGAGCACCGTTATCAACCGTTGGAATTTCCATCCGTAAGAAGATCTGTCGAATGCGGAACGAGGAGATAATTGTTGAAAGACTATAGAGTCTCAAGGTTGTACAGTTGAATTGGGTTATAGGGTGGATGTGGAGGAGCGATATTAGGTTTAGGAACGAGCCCAGATTGGGTGCTTCGTCACCTTTTGGAAGGAATTTAGCGAGATTTTTTTGAACCAGAGAAAGCGCACCGTGACGTGGACGCGGAGTTCCAAAACGGCTAGCCGGGCCCGAGAAGTCGAAAGTACAACGGTCGTGCTGAAACCACTCTTCAAAATTTACCAAACAAGCACCGGTGATTCAAGCATGATGAGCGCGGAGGAACGAGATTGAGTAGAACAGAGAGAACCGAGTGAATCGCAAACACAAAATTCGACATAACAACCATCCCAGATCGCGGGAAAGGCGACTGGCCGGAAAGGGTACTCGATGTCCACGCGACACAGAATGGGCGGGCTTAAAAACCGACATAGCGCAATCACAGTTCGAGATGGCACTTCACAGTGGAAAACAGAGACATTCTCTAAATGCGTTGAATGACAGCGCAGACTTTCTCAAAGACTCGGCTGTCGATTTCGGAGCCTCGGTAAAGGATGACTCCGCCGATGTGTTGGATGAGATACGGCGAACCCCGGGGCGACTGTTCGAGGCGGTTCTATTGGCGAGTGGTGCGGGAAACCGAAATCGTAGTGAAAAGACGACGCGCGCTGCGTGGGACCATGATCTACAGACCAAGGCACAAGCATTGTTGTCCCAGACATCAAGACATGACATGCGCTCGTCGATAAGTTCTTGGGGTAGGATGCAGCGGCGTCCATTCCTCCCTCGTCGTATTTATCTGGTATGCGGTGTAATTTTCGTCAGCCTCGGGCCAGGAAAGTCGTAAGATATGTATGTAACACTGCTTCGTGAGAACAAACGCGTCTCCAGCTACTCTGCATACTCCGGCCTTCCGAGGACGTGCGTGGAGGCGCTTCCAAGTGCAGGACCCGCCGTAGGCAGCTGTGGCAAGAGCTGTGGAAGACGAAGCCTGGTTGAGGCTGTGCTAACGCAGATCAGATCCGCAGTGGCACGCACTCGACCACCGTCGCTCATGAGCGAAGACCATCACGGAAAAGAGTGGACTCTCCGTATCACGAAATACTGGGACAACGACGCGCAAGAAGTCGTTTATAGCGCGACGGTGAGCCGAAATCACGAGGCGCTCTTTGCGAGCGACCTTCCTTAAACTGACACGTTTAAATCCCCTCGTAGAAACCCAGAGAAGAACCTATCGAACTTCGAAAAGTTCTAGGCTACTACGAATGGGTGTATGACGCGTACGAGGGCGAGGACAGAGAGATTGAGCCCGCCTCGGGCTCCCGTGGGTACTTAGAGCTCACGGAGGACAAAACTAAAATGAAGGCCGCGAACAAGACAAAGGGAAAGGGCGGCAAAGGCAAAGGCAAAGGCACAGCTTCGGTGGCGGAATGTGACATAGACCCAGACCATGTCAAAGGGAAATTCGAGACCAGTGGCATATCCCGTTCGTTCGTCGGTCTGAGCGAGAACGACGACTCGAAGTGCAGCTGGACTTTTGGCGGCAGTAATTTAATCCCGAAGAAAGAAGGAAAAGAAGCGCTCGGGACGACGACGACGACGCAGATTGGGACGAGTCGGAATTCTGCATCGGGGTGGTGGATGTTGAGGACGACAATGGCCATCCATTTATTGTCTTCACGCATTCGCTGGGAGCGGACACTGATTATGATGTCTCGTTTATCGGGAAAAAACAACAAACGCCGAAGAAACTCAAGACGTCTCCGAAGGAAGGCCTGACAGACGGGGAGCGGCAGAGACTTGGAATCTTTGTGGAGGAGGAGGAAATCAAACGCGCTGTGTTGGGGTTGAAGAGTGGTTTAGGTTCTGCTGGGTCTACCCCAGCCAACGACAGGCTCGAGGACGAAGACGACGGCGAAGACGAAGTCGAAGGAAAGGACGACGGTGATGGGGACAAAGAGGTGAACTTCGGTTCACTGAAGCGAAAGGCCCAAGACAGCCCACCAGACGGGAACGAACCACCCTGCAAAAAATAATACGACTGGCCCTTCTATTGGCTCAACCTGCTTCTTGGTTTTCGTGTACATTATATATCCTCGGTATCGGCGGAACCACGAATCGATGGAAATGAACATTTACGGGCAATCGTGCCCTCCTCGAGTAGTATCGACCACCACCTAACCCAAATCGATTCAGAGGAACCAGTGGAAATGATTCGAGACCAATTGGCATTGGACGGCCGCCACGAACCGCATGGAACCTAGTCTTTGCCCGAGATTTCAACTGTGGGAAATTGTTGATGGGAAACTCAAGCTTCGGATTCTGGAATTATGAATTGTTACAAGTATTCAGTGAGAAAAGCAATGATATGGTGACTTAATCATTGTGAGCTCAGCGATTTGATTCATCCCTGCAACATGGTGCGCCGGTCCATGCTTGCTCAACGTCAATTCGAATACCGCCACAGGTAGGGACTGCCCTGATAAGGCAGCCTCGAGAAATTCGGACGCTCGACGCGATGCGTCTAAACATGTTTACGTGGCGACCAGGAGCCCAGTAAAAGGACGCTGCACTGTACGTACCGACGTTTACCGGATTGGTGTGTGGTTGACTAGCTTGTATTCCGTGTTTCTCCGGGAGTCGTCGAACCAACAGAGATACATCGCGTTGATGGAGCAATTTGTACCAAGGCACTGTGTGATTGGTTTGGTGAGAAGAAAGTGAAGTTGTACACCGATCAGTTTAGTTCCATAAATATTGGTTTGAGTTCACGATCGCACAGGCACCGAGGCAGTATGGTGAGTCAGAGCGGTGGAAGTGCTTGGCATTAATCGAAGTCATCGGTATCAGTGCACTGGAAGTTCTCAATGTTGTAATCTTTCAGAAGCGGATGGAACAGAGAATAGATGGCATCGAATTATCCAGCAGTGCGCTCCACCAACCACGCCAATAAGTCGTTCACCTCGTCGTCGTTTATCGTGTGGCCGAGGCCGGGGGTAGGTGTTGTACTGCACCTTGTCACGGACGTGCGTTCGCAGGTACGCGACGGCGTCCTGCGCGTGTGTGACGGGGATCTCGGTGTCGGCGGTGCCGTGGCACCAGAGGATAGGGACGTGCGGAGAGGTGAGGGGGTGCTGGGGGGCAGTCAGCATTTTTTTTTATAAAAAAAACAGAATGAGAAGACGTACGTCTCGCGCCCGCGGTGGGATCCATCCAGACAAACTGGCGACGCCACCGAGGTCATGCAGCGTGGAGATCGCGACCATGAGGCTTAGAGCGGCGCCCTGTGAGAAACCGACGAGGAGGATACGGCGCGCATCGATGCCGCGGTGGATCTGTGCGAGAATGAGGCTCTCGATCACACCGATGCTCTCTGCAATGCCCGGCTCGTCGAACTCGTCGTCGCCCGGCGGAAGGGTAGCGATATCGAACCAACTGGGCCGGCGGACGTTGCGGTAGTACGTGACGCGTTTGTTACATCTGCGGAGTCGGCTTGGTCTTGTTTCTTTATTTCACTCTCGAGACGTACGCTTGTGGTAGAACCCATTCGACGTGCCGTAGGTTCGGAACGAGGCCCTCAAGTATCATTGCGCGCCAGGTAAACGTATTTTGGCCCAGTCCGTGGACGAATATGACCGATGCGGTGTGCTCCTGACTTGCAGGAATGACTACGGTCTGCTGCGCGGGTGGATTTTTTTCCATGTTTGCGAGAATTGGGACAAAAGCCATTGCCATGGAAGTGCATGTTTCGTTGGGGGGTCGCGTATTTTATGCGTGGTCAGACAAACTAGCGCTCAGGGCAGGGCAACGAATGCGCAGCAGAAGAACAAGAGATAGATGGGTTCATGGCTGCGGACCAGGCTGTGTGCTGCGCGAATCAGTCCAATGAGGCGCAGATGTCGCATTAGAGGTGAACTATGGCCGCGAGTGTCGTGAGAGGACCGTAGAATATATTTTTTCTTTGAAAATTGGTCTCGGATGAAATTCAGTCTGTGAAACTGCAAGTCAAGGGGCGGGTGTGCACGTGCCGTTTTCTTTGCCCAAACCACCTCAGTGTCCGTGCCCGCGCCTTGGTATTCCTCGACTTGTCCTCGACATCGACATGGGAAACGTCGCCAGCTGCTGTGAATCCTGCTGTGCGCACATGTCTTCCTTCTGGCCCGCTTCTTGTAGCTTATTCCACTCCACCAGTCCATTCGCGCAGGTCGCAAACATATGAGCCATTGCTCCTTGAGAACGAGCGGGAGGCCGTAGCTGACCTGCTTCAATACCTCGAGAGTATGTGCGCTGGCTACAGTTCATAGCGCCCAGGCTTATCATCATTATTACTAGACCGGACTACAACCAACTTCTTCACCGGTTCACCGCTCTCGGCCCTCACCACTCTCTCCTTCTCAGACAATGTTGACCTTCAGCGGAGTGCAGCGCTCGCATTCGCAGAAATCACAGAGAAGGAGGTCCGCCCCGTCGGCAGAGATACCCTCGACCCTATCCTCTTCCTGCTCAGCAGCCACGACACCGAGGTCCAGCGGGCGGCCAGTGCGGCCCTCGGGAACCTCGCCGTCAACAGTCCGTTATCTTGCGTTAGGTTCTCCCGCTCTTCTCAAACTCATCCACTTTTTCGCACAGCTGACAACAAGCTTCTCATTGTCAAACTGGGCGGCCTCGAACCCTTGATTCGCCAGATGCTCAGCCCGAACGTCGAGGTTCAATGCAATGCCGTCGGGTGTGTCACCAATCTCGCTACTCATGGTTCGTCGACTTCTTCGTGCGTTTCATATCCGGCATTGAATTTCATGCGCAGATGATAACAAGACAAAGATCGCCAAGTCTGGTGCATTGGTCCCTCTCACGCGTCTGGCTCGGTCCAAGGATATGCGAGTACAGCGGAACGCCACCGGTGCGCTGCTGAACATGACGCACTCGGGTACGTAAATTTCATTCAGCACTTTAGTTGCTTAATGCAAGTGCTCTAGATGAGAACCGACAACAACTGGTCAATGCTGGCGCTATCCCGGTGCTCGTGAGCCTGTTGAACTCGCCCGATACCGACGTGCAATATTATTGCACGACGGCACTGAGCAATATTGCCGTCGACGGTGCGTCAGGCGCCACTACTTTGACCTCGATGAACTGAAGTTCCCCGTAGGCGCTAACCGGAAAAAGCTGGCGCAGAGCGAGCCCAAACTCGTCACCAGCCTGGTGATGCTCATGGACAGCTCCAGCCTAAAGGTCCAGTGTCAGGCCGCACTCGCCCTTCGGAATCTCGCTAGCGATGGTAAAAATGGTTTACTTGCCTAATCTGGGCCCAACTAATATCGTTATTTAGAGAAATACCAACTGGAGATCGTCAAGGCTGACGGCTTGCTTTCCCTCCTCCGACTACTGCAGTCGACGTACCTTCCGCTCATCCTCTCGTCTGCAGCGTGTGTCCGGAATGTGTCGATTCACCCGCAGAACGAGTCGCCCATCATCGAGTCGGGCTTCCTGCAGCCCCTCATCAACCTGCTCTCGTTCAAAGAGAACGAGGAGGTGCAGTGCCATGCCATCTCGACACTGCGCAACCTCGCCGCGAGCTCGGAGAAGAACAAGACCGCGATTGTCAAGGCCGGCGCCGTGCAGTCGATCAAGGAGCTGGTGCTCGAGGTCCCGATGAACGTGCAGAGCGAGATGACGGCCTGCGTCGCGGTCCTCGCACTAAGTGATGATCTGAAGGGCCAGCTGCTCGAGATGGGTGTCTGTGAGGTGCTCATTCCGCTGACAAACTCGGCCAGCTCGGAGGTGCAGGGGAATAGCGCTGCGGCACTGGGTAATCTGTCATCAAAGGGCGAGTCAGTCCACTGCGGAGAAGATATGAATCTTACGTCCTTTATTTTATAGATGGCCGTAATTCGCCCGACGACTACTCTGCGTTTAATGATGTGTGGGACAAGCCGGACGGTGGGATGCACCGATATCTATACCGGTTCCTCACTAGCTCCGATGCCACGTTCCAACACATTGCGGTGTGGACCATTGTGCAGCTGCTCGAGTCTGGAGGTGCGCCGATTTTACTTTCTTTCCCCGTTTCTGTCGCTGACATGATTCGCTTCTGCGACTGCAGACGCGCAGCTCATCAGCAACATCCGCAACTCGTCGCTGCTGATTCCGAATATCCGGAACCTAGCGAGCAGTCGGACGTCGTCGCACAGCTCGAGCGTGGGGACGCCGACGAGCCACCGGTCACACAGCCAGTCGTACCAGGACACTGAGACGGGCGAGGGCGCGGGCGAGATCCAGCAGCTCGGGCGTCGGATCATCGAGATTCTCGAGGGAGGCGAGGCTCTGGCGGGGAGCCTGCCGACGACGTCGCATATGCAGCCCGGGTCGTCGGTGGAGAGCGACCACGAGGAGCTGAGGAGGAGTGTACGGGAGGCTTTCGCGCCGGGCTCACATCGCTAACCAGCCCTGGGGCTCGGTGTCGCTGTCGATGGCTTTCTCCTTGCGGGTTGTATGACGTCCGAACGATCTATTCTCGCTTGACCGTATTATTACCTTCCTTTGTATTATCTTGCGTTACCCACATACACTACCGTACACTTCTCCCTGTTGCTTACATACCTTCGTCCGCTCGTTTTATTTATTCCTCTCTCATTATTCTTTCATTTCTTTCTTTGGTGTCGAGATTTGAGACGTCAGTTCTTCAGCTAGTTTGCGGTTCGCACTGTTGCACATTTAATGATTTATGCCATGATATGACCTTACAAGAACTGTCCAGCTGACTTCCCTTGTGGGCGTCGAGCGTTCTGCTTCTTTTCGCTCACCATCATGCCTCCTACTCCACGAGACGCTGCAGATATGACTAGGCCACTAGTCAATGTAAAAGGGAAAGACAAGAAGAGAAGCAAGCAAAAAGACAAAGTAGACGAGCCTTGCAGGTTGTTACTATTGTTACTATTGTGAACACCGCCTATATCAAGTACATGACTGAAGTAGTAAACTACCCGGCGGGCCATATCACACCGCAATTAGTAATATTTCCTATAGGTTGGAAAATGTAATGGAAAATGTTAGTTTCAAAGTGATAGGAAAGGTGGAAGGAAATCACCTGTTTTCTAATCTCGAAAAGGGAAGTGGAAAAGACCATTTTCCAACATCATTTCACAGCCACTGGAAACAATAAGATTCATCTTATTGTGAAAGGCGAGCTGAAAGTACACCTTTCCCCTCGTTTATTACATAAGCTGAATCCTATTGTTTCTGTGCTTGCCCCACGGCTTTCCCCTCGCTCCACGGCTTTCCGCTCGGCAGAAACAAGAAGTTTCAGCTTATGTAATAAACGAGGGGAAAGGTGTACTTTCAGCTCGCCTTTCACAATAAGATGAATCTTATTGTTTCCAGTGGCTGTTAAATGATGTTGGAAAATGGTCTTTTCCACTTCCCTTTTCGATATTAGAAAACAGGTGATTTCCTTCCACCTTTCCTATCACTTTGAAACTAACATTTTCCATTACATTTTCCAACCTATAGGAAATATTACTAATTGCGGTGTGTATGTAAAACAGAAACACAGAATGAATAGAAACAAAAACGGAAAATAAATAGAAACGGAGTGCGCCGAAATAGCTAGTACCACGTGATCGTGCGATCATCCATCGAAATTGACGAGGGCGCGGCGGGAGGGGGCGCGAGCTTCAGAGGGGCATGAAGAAGGGTCGAAGACAGCGATAATATCTCGTGGAGGGTGTGGGAGCGATTAGCGGCTGCCCGAGCGCGACAGAGGCTGGATGCGCGCTGGATGTCATGGATGTCGTGAGCGATGGAGGTGAGCGCGGCGAATGGGATAAGGGTGGTGGAGTCAAGAAAGAGTAGGAGGCGCGCGTTACAGCTGTTTCGGAAAAGCTTGAGAAAATCAAAATTTTTCGCGTGTGTTCAACTTTTGATGGAGTGATAGCGATTACTTTATTTAGAAATAAGTCCGACGGACCGGTCAGGCCGTGTCTCCAAATTTGGACAGGTCATAGGGGCAAGCCATGACACCGTGCTGCTAACCTCGGAGAAGTTATAGCACGGCATCATCGTGTAATCGATTGTAAACTCCCATGGTCTACCGCCACATCAGCGACGACATAAAGCAGCGGGCGCTCTGGCTATTGGATGCCGACTACCTCACTGAGGAGGTCTGCGAGATCCTCGATGTCTCCATGGCTAGCATTTATCGCTGGAAGGAGAATTACGAGACCTATGGCAATGTCGGGCCCCCGCCAAACCCTGTTCGAGGCCGCCCTCGTATTTTGAATGCAGATCAAACCCACGACTTGTTCACCTTACTTGCCGAGGCTCCCGAGATGTATCTCGATGAGATCACGGATTGGATTGCAGTTACGCAGGACGAGGGAATCTCACGCACCTCCATCCACACTCTTATCCGGGATACTGGACTCTCATACAAACTTCTTCGACGTGCGGCAGCAGAGCGCAATGATGTGGCCCGCGCTGAGTGGAAACAACTCATCCAGACGAGTTTTATCTCATCGATGATTGTGACGGCAGACGAGTCAAGCAAGGACGAGAGGACAATATTCCGCAAGCGTGGGCGTGCTCCTCGCGGGCACCGTGCTGAAATTGAGGCGAATTTTGTTCGTGGGGAACGCTACAGCATTCTCGCTGCTATCACAATCGACGGATACCTGGGTACACGGATCGTCTCCGGATCTGTGGATAGCGATGAGTTTTTTGACTTCATTGTCAATGATATTGTGTGTATGTCAATTCCATCGCGAGATCCATCTGACGACAGCACAAAGCTCCCGAAAATGAATGCTTTTCCTAACGACAGGAGTGTTTTGATTCTCGATAACTGTGCAATCCACAAGAGCAAATATTTGCGAGAGATGGTTGAAGCCCAAGGTATTTCCGCACCACTGCCAATTTTCTAGGAAAGCTGATTAAGTGCTAGACTCTATTCTCCTTTTCCTGCCGCCCTATTCTCCGGACTTCAACCCTATCGAGGAGAGTTTTAGTGCAGGTAACTTGTGGTCCTTCCTTGATACCTCTCGGAATTGACGAACCAGCAGTCAAAGCGTGGATCAGGCGCCACTGGAGACGCATGCAAAACAGTGACACACCTGAAGTAGATTTGCTGGAAGCATGCGGTGTGGTAACAGCTGAAAGTGCGCGAGGTTGGTTTAGACATTCAGGATTCCTTGACGGGCCCAATGCCCTGTAGAAGGTCACACATTTTTATCTACAATGAAAGATAAATTAAAGTCGTAAAGATGGGTACAAAGGGGTAAAAGCACGCAGGTGTACGACGGAATATAGCAAGCCAAACTATTATGGAACGGTGGGATAGCGCAGACGATAATTAGCAGTCACGGAACATTAGTAGGGAATGGGTATGAATAAAGGTATTTAATTCAAGCGCAAACCAGCCTTGTATTTGTGGTAATACTTGACGATGCGGGCTGCAGTGAATTGAGCAATATCTGCCGAGGTCCACTGTGCTTCTGTGATAACTGTGATGTCATCTCCGATTTCGAAACCGAGTTTCTGAAGCAGAGGTTTCAATCCTGGTGGAAGGTTGGGATAAGCTGCAATGAACTCGTCGACAGAGCCTCCTAACAGGGCAGGAGAGGATGGGGGATCGACGTAGCGTCGCTTGGAGCTCGCTTGTTCTGGTGGCGAGGAACCATCCCAGGATCGGTGGCGGCGACGGCGAGGAGTCTCGTTCCAGGGGGAACTTTGTGAATGACGGTCAAAGGATGGGTAATTCGGAAATGGAGGTGGGTACGGCATCGGAGGAAAGCCGGGATAACCGGGCATGGGAGGCGGGTACGCGTACCCATTTTGCCAAAAGGGGAATTGAGACGGGGTAGGATGCGAGGCAGGCGCCGGCAGGATTGAAGGCAGCGCAGAAGTCACAGCAGCAGTAGGCGCGAAACCTCCAGCTGCTACCGGGCCGCCGGTCTTCTTGATGGCTTTTTTGGCGGTGAAGAGATTCGAGGACATTGGAGCCCTGATTAAACTTGCGCCTTTCCTTTTCTGCGGCACTCGTTCATGGCTTTGTAAGGCACAGAAAAAAGGGATGCTTACGATGGCTGCTGCCCACACGATCTTCCTATTGCGATCCAATTCAAAATGAAGATCGGTGAGCCGGTCATGGAAGCAGGAGATCGTGGGATGCTCTGAGCAGACACCAGGTGGGTATCGCTCAGCGAGCTTCTCCATTTCTTCCTCAAGGCCCTCGTCAAAAGGAACCTAATAATATATAATTATGAGATTTTTTACGGTGCACCGAGAAAAAGAAGGAATTACCTTTTTTTTGGGTCCATCATCGCCAGAATCATAGTCGTCAACACTGGGGAGTGCAGAGCTTGGACCGGCATCGGGCGCGGACCAAGACTAGTCATGAATAAATTAGTGTGAGCGACAAATGCCTGACACATGAATTTGACATACCATGTGCTGCGTGGCGGGCTGCTTCACTGGCGCGTCCATCTTGACAATGATGGAGTCCCCGGATGCACCTTTTGGAGGTGAATTGACGTGCTTGAGCATGGACCTAAGACCGTCTTCATCACGCAGCGGAACAAACTGGGAATTAGCCGGCTTCATCCAGCGCCATTCGACAGATGAAGCGATGAGAAATGGGACCGCTGTGCCCATAGCCTTGGCGAATTTCTCCATCAGCCCGTCGTAATCGACACCGACGTTGGCTGAAATGGGCCCGAATTTGACGGGCTCCGGCTTGGCGGCTCTACTTTTGCCAATCCTACCGGCCGGTTTTTTTATCTGAGGGAAGACATGGAGGACAATCTCGAACTCCTTCAGATCTTCATGCTCGGAATCTAGATCCGGGAGAGCCGCCGTGACGGCAGGTTTACGCCTGCGACGTGTTGCCGAGGGCTTTGGCTCCGCGGAGGCAGGAAATACGCCCAGCGTGGTTTCCCGCGCCAGATGCGGGGGAGAATCCGTATCATTGACAGGAAATGCCATCTGTTGATGAGGTGGGCCGGGAAACAGAGATGCGGGGAACACATCTGAGTCCGAAGGGGAATTTCGTGGGGAAAGATGTAAGGACGGAAGCGGTGAAAAGGTGGGATCAAAGGAGAGACTGTTTGGGTCAAAAGAAAGATGGTTATAGCCTGGTGGTATTGTGAGTGCCTTGGGCGGCAGGCTGGTGAGAATAATACGTACTAAAGTCCGCTTCCCGCGGCTCGATCGGGGTGAGCGGACGTAATCTCGGCAGGACCGGGCTGCTTGACAGATCAACTGGATCAGCTGCCGGTCCATACTGAGGTGGAGGAGCGCGCCGAGCCTCATAGACTGGTGGTGGAGAGCGGGCAGGCACGCGGTGGGGGCCCGACATCGAAGAAAAGACAAAAAAAATTAGCGGTAATCAAGCGCGGTCGGTGATCAAACTCGGACTTGTTTCTAAACAAGGTAATCGCTATCACTCCATCAAAAGTTGAACACACGCGAAAAATTTTGATTTTCTCAAGCTTTTCCGAAACAGCTGTAAGCTGCTGTAGGCGTTTTTCGATGAAATCAAGCCGTTTTGACAGCGCGATATGGGCCCGAATGGATCTGCTGCCGATTCGGTAACGGGCGCAGGCGGCACGGGATGTGAGCGTGGGCCGCTGTGATCGTATGGCGTGGAATCTGCAAGCGCGGGCGGCGCGGGGATCAAAGTGCGGCTGGGATGGGCATGGGGGGTGATGGGTTTTCGTCGGTAATCATTGTATGGGGGTGCCGAAACCTCGTCTACGGCGGCAGACGGTCCTGGGCAGATGGCCTACGGCGGCGACCGAGTGCCCGATGCTCGATGCGGCCGGAACGACGACAATCCACCGAGGGTGATGGTGGTAGTGGTGGTTGTTGTTGTTGTTGTTGTTGTTGTTCTCTGCCGGAAAGTGCACACAGGGAGATAGATGCCGCTATCGTCACGAGTCTGCTGAGGGTAGCACTGTCGACTCCGCCGTAAAGGGTTCCATCTTTCTGAGAGCGAGAGCGACTGACGCTGTATATTTGAGTCCCTGGAATCTCCATTGCCGGGTGGAGGGTCCAGCGAGGATGTGTCTGGTCCTGTGGATGGTGATAGTATTACGAGTAAGACTTCTTCGTGTCAATGGAGAAAGATATCCATCGATGTTGACAAAAATTCTTAGCTCCAGCAGCTCCCATGAGCCAGAAACCAATCCCTCAGAACTCGGGAAGTAGCCATAAGAGCTGCTTTGCTTGGAGAAGAAAGGGATCGTGCTCTAAAGGGGGAAATTGTCCGTACAAACATGACAATGAGGCAAGTCATTCAGAGGCCGTCTCATGATAATATCAACTAAACAGTCGTGTTAGTTCAAGAAAACACTGGAGGGGAACCGTTATCTAGACGAGGAACAGCGCTTCCGAATCGGAGAACAACGGCGAGAGGCCATCAGACGGCGGCACGAGATGCAGTCCGCCGAGTATGAAAGGCGAGCTGTACAACGAGACGTCGATTTCTTGGCCAGGGTTTTCGGAGGAAAGCTCGTGCTTTCGAAACTTGATCTCAAGGTATGAGAAGATGAGATAAAAGATATTGATTGAGTCTGCAAAGGTGTTTGTATGAGGTTTTACCAGTTGTGATACATGATGATGTCTGTGGCCCTCTTGTAAGGCGTTCGGAGCGTGGAGCGCGAAAATTCTGGTAGGGGCAAAATAATTCTTCGCCTTTGGAAATTCGGGTGTTGATCGAAATAGTAAATGAACTAGCGTCCCGATTCCATTCCACATTCGGAGTGCAACTACGAGAAGCTACAGGATGAGTTGAACAGAAACTATACTCCCAATTTTCGACGCGCCTGTGATTTATGCGGGATATGTCTAGACAAAGGACGTTGTGGGGGCCTGAGTATGATCCAGGAAGTGGTTCCGCTATCGAAATCGAATTTTGAGACATAATCTGTCTCGAATTATCCGAACCGAAGAGACGGCGAAAATCTGCCTGCTCAGTCTTGGATAGACGCTCGGCCACAACAAGGTCCAAAGCCTCGGACGCCATAGCCATGAGAGCGAGTGGATCTTAAGACGTCGTCGTCACGGTCGGGTGCGCGCGAAGGCCATGAGAAGCGGACGCTCTACCATAATGGCTTCGCCGCATACGGCGATGTCTTCCTAGGCAAAGACCTCAGTCCCCGCAACGCTGCTAGGACCAAAGAAGTACAGGGGCCTCGATGGTACGGACTCATCGGAAGGAGCGCCCGGTTGGAACCTGTTCGCAAGCCAAGGCGCCTTTGTCTCTCCCCAGAGGAGACAAGAGGTGGAGGGATCATTGGGGTTGGGGAAGACAGAAAACCGAGCAAATTCGAGGGTGCAGGTGCCATTTGGCTCTCTCCAACCAGATCGTGGAGGGGAGGATGAAATTTGTACTCTTGGCTGTACCCGCGAGTCACTGGGAAGGGCTTATAGAGCTGAGTTGGGGTGATTGAGCGCCGTATACGAAGTCGGAATGAGACTCGGAGCAGGGAACTTGGCTCCAGTGGATGCCAAGTGGATGCCACTAAAACGGTAAAATTTCGACCATAATTCATTGAACTGACAAAAATCATTTACAAACCGTGCCGCCGTGAACGTGAACAAGATTGCTTGCCGAGACTTGCCAGGCACCTGGCCTGTTCGTAATGCAAGACAAGCACCTACGAAATGAAATGGTGTATTGTCGAGCGGGTACTTATTTATGTAAGCGGTACGACTCCCGACCTGGCCGGATTCAAGGTTGACATCATTCGTCTACCTGCCATTTTTGAAAGAGCAATAGCGGCCGTCAACCAACGCCCGCCCGCTATTAGGGTGTATGCATCAACGGCCACCGACTCAACGCCGACTCTGTTCGTATACAAGAATCTCGGTATGCGAGCTGCACCCTTCAGATTAAACCCATGTCATTCGAAAATACGCGCGTGTGGCTCGGTAGACTTTACACCTCTTTCTTGGCCCCACAATATCTGACTCTGGATTAACCTACTCCAGTCACAGGAACCTCTAGCGGGTTAGGGATTGCCCTTGTTAAAGCGATCCTCGCCGCGGGCGAGCGCGTCATTGCGACCTTGCGTGTGCCTGAAAAACTCAAGCACCTGGAGGCCGAATACTCGCCGGCGCAGCTTCTGGTGCAGCGGCTCGATGTAACCAAGGTCGCAGAGATCAAGGCTGTGTTTGACGCAGCGCGGACACACTTCGGGCGTCTGGACGTAGTGGTAAACAACGCCGGCTATGGGATTCTAGCCGAAATCGAGGCGACACCAGACGAAGATGCGCGGTATAATTTCGAGGTTCAGTTCTGGGGCCCCGTCAACATCACACGGGAGGTAAGAATCGTTGGTCCATAAGTCATGCTGGGTCTCATTGCTGTGATAGGCCATCAAGTTCATGCGCGATGTGAATCCTGCAGGACATGGTGGTTTGATTATCAATGTCAGCTCGGTCGGAGGGTATCTGGCTAATCCCGCACTCTCGTTCTACAACGCGAGTAAATTCGGTGCGTAGGCCTACAGCTATGATCATGCAGTCGCTTAGCATATCCTATAGCACTCGAGGGCTTCACTCAGGTACATCCTATTTTACATCCATCGACACCTTCGTCCTGAGCCGTTATACTCACAGGCATTTGTGCGCGAGATGCCCCCAGAGTGGAACATCCGCGGACTGATTGTCGAGCCTGGAGGGTTCGAGTCGGAATGGGCGAGTGGATCAATGCAGACGTTCCCCGCCCCACCGGAGTACGGGCCCACCAGTCCCTCTGGCGTGATGCGCACTGTATTGGAGCCCGTCAACTCGAATGCACATGCGCTGGGTCTCCCAGAGAGAATGGCCGCTGCGATCATACGCGTAGCGGGGGAGGAGAAGCTGCCGCTCCGTCTGCCCCTCGGGAGTGAATCGTGGGCTATTGTGCGCGGTCAAGCGCAGAGGACGTTACGAGAGGCGAATGAATGGGAAGAGGTATCACATAGTACGAATCGGGACGGGGTAGACGGGCCACAAGCTGCAGCGGGGATTATGGAGATGCTGAAAAATCTCTTCTGAAATCCAGTTCAAGTTCTAATTCCACTATGAATTTTCGAGGCCCGTTGTGCAGTTATTTGTATTGTACTGTGCCCACTTTGAGCTAGTCGGTTAACCCGTCGTTCTGAACTTGAACGTAATGAGTACGACCGTGGGACATTATCTGTCTCTCCGACTCGGAACATTCCGATCGCGAAATGATTCAGATAGTCATCAGCGCTCTGCCTTCACTTACAAGTTCACGCCCGATAAAGCTGAAATACCTCTCTTTCCGTTATGTTGCAGGTGCAAGAGCTTCTGGATCTCACCATTGACTTTCTGCATGACTCGCGGGCCGATTTAAAACGTTGCGCCACTGTCAGCAAGAGCTGGCTTCCTGCAGCGCAGTATCATCTCTTCTCATACTACGCTCTGCAGAATGTGCCGGATTGTCAGCGCTTATTAAATATCCCACCCCACATTCACAGACTGGTCACCCACCTCGCCATCTCCCTGAATGCATGGGACAATGACGCATATACGGCGTTGGGCAACGTCCAGCTTGCTCTGACCAATCTGCGAAAACTGTCCATCTACCGCTTCCCTCCTAATTCCGGACTTGTCGTGATGCAGCAGCTCTGTTCTCTCCCTTCCATCACACACATCTTCATGCTGCGCCACGAAGACCCGGTTCGCCAGAGTTCGCTCTTTATGCTCCGCACGGCCCCTCTGGGAATCTTGGAAATTAGCCACAGATTCGACGACGACAACTATAATAAAAAATTCACTGGTTCGATACCTTCCCCGGAACGACGTTGCATCGTCGACTCCATCGACATTCACAGCACCGACCGTGGTCGCAAAAGTCTGCCCCAATCGCTTACCCGGACACTCGATATCAGCATGCTCAGACGACTCAGACTCAGTGTCCACGACTGTGTCGACGCGAAGTATCTCAACCAGTTGTTGCAATATTGCACCTCCGTCTCGGACCTTGAGATCCACGGGACTATCGGTAACTCTCTCGAAGTTCTTTCTGCAGCCAAGTCACTGATGACCCGCAGCCGGCACAGGATCCTTCGGAAGGCAACTGAGCATCGGACCGACAACATTCCCCCATCTTGCACACTTGACATTCCATATTCAAGCCCCAAGCGCGCTCGTCCAGGTCCCGCATCTACTCTCTCAGTTCTCCCCAGAGGGATCTCTGCGCCGAGTTACGCTTGTGGTCAGTCGCGACTCCGCACCCACGGAGGCGCCGTTTCTATACGAAACTTTGTGGCGCTGTGTCGACGACGCCAGTGCTGGCCTCCCCTCAGTGGTTTTCACTGTTAAAGTCTCCCTGACGTTTTATGGGGTCATTGAAACTGCGGTTGGAATTGTTACTCTGAGGCAGTATTTACCCTCCCTGGCAGCCAGTGCCCGCCTGCAGTTGACTACTACCACAGTATCCTACTTAGATTGACTTGGAATCTCGAACACGTACCACTTTTCGGAGGTTGCGGGTGTAGGGGACTTTACTTCGACCTACCAGCTTTTTATGAATTATCGAACAAAATTGCCACGGTCATAGCGGGTAAAGCTCCAAATTCGCGTACTTCATGTACATGCGTTTTTAGTAGAAAACAAACATACGATGGACAGTGAACGACTTCAAGTGGTTCCAAAAGGGGATATAGCACACGACCCGATTCGAAGTTGTCGAGATCTCTTAGGTACCCTCCGCCTTATCCACGCGACAGCGATCTGGAAATGGCGACCGTACCCGCCCCAGTCCCCCCGCCGCAGCCCGCGCTCAATCAGGCGCAGATGAATCCCCTTCCTCCATCTGTCTTCACCCTCCCGCAGACAGCACAGCTCGAGGCACTGTACACGATAATCAGGTCGAAGGAAACCAGTCGCGGGGACTTCCTCTTCTACTCAGATCGCATCATCCGCCTGCTCGTCGAGGAGGGGCTGAACCATCTGCCAGTGGTCAAGAAAGTCGTCCAGACGCCAACGGGGGCGACGTACGAGGGCGTAGGCTTTAAAGGAAAGATTTGCGGTGTGTCGATCCTACGCGCGGGCGAGGTGTGTTTCCTTGAACAGGTCACAATATGCCGCGGTTTGATATCTGCTGTAGGCAATGGAGGCGGGGCTGCGCGAAGTCTGTCGCAGTGTGCGGATCGGAAAGATTCTGATCCAGAGGGTGCACATCTACATGCAGGAGATATTCCTTTGAACTCAATGCATGCAGGACGAGGAAACAGCGCTGCCAAAACTGTTTTACTCGAAGGTTTTGATCCCGTCCTCCTGGTCGGGTTCATTTGAACCAACGTATTTCTAGTTCCCGCAAGATATCGCAGAACGCTACGTTCTTCTCCTCGACCCGATGCTCGGTAGGCAGAATCAAAGTCCCACCCGAGAAGGCCGTCTAAGTTGATCGTTCCAGCCACCGGGGGCTCGGCCATGAAGGCTGTTGAGGTCCTTATGGACCACGGCGTTCCAGAGGATCGCATCATTTTCATCAATCTTGTATACTTGCTGGTTCTTCTATTTTCTTCTTCTAAAACTTTCATAGATCGCGTCTCCAGAAGGACTTCGAACCTTCTGCACCAAGTACCCGCTGCTCAAAGTGGTATGTGAACGTGTACTTGCGGGTTCGTTCTGCGCTCATCCACGTCCAGATTACTGGCTGGATAGACCTCGGTCTCAACGAGAAAGCCTACATCATCCCCGGCCTCGGCGACTTCGGGGAAAGGAGGTACGCGACGTATCTCTACTTTATTCGCTTATTGAGTTTTTCTCTAGGTACTGTGAATGAAGGGATATGAGATGTGGTAGCATACTTGGAATCTAGCATAATTCTCCACGGTAAGGACCGAATACTTGACAGCCGACGTACCGACTGAGCCGTCGCGTAAATCTCCACCCTTCGCACAGTTAAGCCACTCCTGTACAACATTTCAATCTATGATCGCATTGCCAAGGTTGCTCAGCTCTCCGTCTGGTGGACACCAAGCGCGCTTTCGACGTAACAGCGGCCTTTCCCAGCCTTGCCTACGATTTGGGATGGCCCCACGATTTGAAAATCCTAACTTGCCTTCTTGCATCCAGTTACTGCATATCCTGCCAGTGTCCGCGCCTGATCTAGTCGAGTCACTGCACGATCTCGACGGCGTCACAAGTCTCCCCGCGAAGGGCGCGAGCGATCCTAAACACCCATCACCTCCCCACGCGTCCCTACCCTCTGGTAGCACGACACCGCCGTCACCCAGATGACGTGCAGGATGTCCTCTTACTCTGCGACCGCAGGTCCATGCATGACAAGGTGCAGTACGAAACCTACCCTGTTCTCGGCCACACCGCAAAGACGACCAGATGAACGACTTATTGGCTACTAGATAATATTAATGTTCTTTGGTATTCTCTCCGCTATATCGAGACCTATCATAAGGTCTGAAACCCTGAGACTTTGGGTGGAGTCACCAGTATCCTGCAGGACGTGCATCTCCAAATATGGAAACTTGAAAAGTAACAAGATCATCGCCGCACAGCCACAACCAAACCTTCTCTTGCCACTCGCCTCGGAAAGCTTGGAACCGTTTCCGCTTGAACGTCTTACGGGGCTAACGATACAGAGTAACATTTTGTGAAGTCACAACCGTTCCCCGCCGTGTGATGGATCTTTGTTGCTTGTGCCGGCGAAAAACACACCGAAGACTGCCAGATAAACACGACCACTCGGAGAGCAGGGATACGGCGAGCTGCCCTTTACCTCAAGAACTGCTTGACGAGTGCATGTCGTATCTCAACTACAACTCGACCGATCTCAAGGTTTGCGCCTTGGTCTGCAGATCTTGGTCTGCCGCAGCCCAGCGTCTTCTCTTTAACGTGGTTGTCGTCACCGCGCCCCCACGCCGGTATAGCCGCATAGAGCAGACGCTGCGCACCTCGCCGCATCTCATCCAGTACATTCATACGTTGGTCCTTCACCGAAATTCAGACGTCAAAATCAATGTCTTTGAAAAATTCTGCACTCTCCCATTTACACATGTAGAGAATATCTCTATATCTCACTCGTGTACGGTGACACTACCATCCGCGATTGCGTTTGCAACGGCTGCTCTGCTCGCCCGTTCTCCGTCGGGTGGCCATCGAGTGCGAATTCGACGAAAGGGGGGCCTTTTCCGCGATGTGGAATGGCTGCTCTCCCACAATTCGACATCTACATTTGCGTTCTTGCGACCATATGCCTCATCCTGCATACCTTATTCCACCTCGATCCTCCGCACCCGTCGTACTCGAGTCACTGAGGCTCGAAGGGTCGACAAATGTCGATGCGTGGCTTCAGCACGACCACTGTCCTTTCGACTTCTCGCGGCTTGCCGTGTTGACCCTCGAAATCCACGCATCGCTCCCTAGCTGGCCGCGGATGGCCGCTGCCCTTCAAAGTATCGAAGCTCTGGATTTTTCTGCCTATGTATGCCTTCTCTGGTTTTTTAAACTATTATCGCTGAAACTCCCTCCCAACTCAAGTGCAGGGAAGTGATCGACCTGGGCCTGTTCCCAAACTTGTTGTTCCTCCGCATCCACGCCGTATCCGTGTTCAACATAGCGATGACACTCGACACCCTTTCGACAATCACGTCCTCGTCCTGCATTCGGCAGATTGTCTTTTCCATCGAGGCTCCCGGAGTCGATATCTGTAACCGGCTCGATTCCAAAATGGCCGGACTTCCCCTTTCATATTTAGAGTCTGTGAGACTTGAGATGGGTGAAAGCGACTTCCAATGCTGGTCTCAAGGCTTCCCTCGCTGGGCTCCCGAGATCTTGTGCGCCGCCTGTTTCATTCATTTCTTCTCGTCTTACATGGTGATAGCTTCTTCGTACTGATTCTGACTGGTTCGAGGTGGGTTCGATTGGCAATCGGGGGTCGCTCTTCTGATGATGACGGCTTCACTACGCACAGGCACAAATCCGGCGCAGGAACTCCGTAGTTGCTATTGCATGAGGTACACGAACATCATAAGAAACAATGAGCATAGCGATCTGTACATTAATATTAGCGATGTCGGGTTTGTTGTGACCTATCTACTCATCGAAGAACTAAATGTACAATACAGGCGTCTCTCTATGGTTTAGAAAGTTAATACGCTAGCATCAAGCCATCCCCATTTCTATATTCTTGCCCTTGACGCTCTTCCACTCCATAGCTAGAGCTCCAACGATAGATACCCCCGCCATAGCGATGCCAACTTGGAAAGCTGTCACCAGGGCGTCATTATACACGCTGATCACCTCTGTTATAAATTTGGGGTCAACGGCGTTCTTCAGGTTGGTCGCGCCCGCCAAGAAGATAATCGCGGGGTCTACGCTGGGGACACGCGCGACGAGCCCACTTATCAGCTTGTTCTGGAATACGTTCTGCCCGACGGAAATGAAGAGAGCGCCGCCCTGGAGGAAGGGGTTAGCCGGCACTTGGACGTATGCTAAAGGATGAACATACCAGAGTTTGTGCAAACATTTGAATGCTGGTGCCGACGGGAACATCTTTGAGTTCGAGGACGGTTTGGGCGGCGATCATAGGCGCCTGCATCCCGACACCAATCCCAAACCCATAAATGACCTGGTATCCAATCCAGTGCGCATGGCCCGTGTCAGGCTTGAAAGTTGATATCATCCCAGCGCCGATAGTCATCAACACAGTGGATAGCTTTCATCCACGTAGAATCAGCATGCTGGCTCGTTGAGTTAGGTATGGTCAACGCACCCAGATGAACGGGGTGTAGTATCCCCAGGCCGTGACGAGGCCCCCGGACACCCTGGCAAATAACGTCTGAGCATGGATGAAGAATACAGGAAGCCACACAGGTCCCCTCACATCGTCGCCAAAACCAAACTGAGAAGCATGGGAAGATTGTCGCTGCGAGAAATCAGCATTAAACCATATATCCACGCGCGCGCGGTACGTACATGCCGCTCTTGACCGCCGAAGTACCCTTGATTGCTTGGAACCATATAGGCAGGTAGAACACAAAAATGAAGAAAGATGCGCCGAGAGTCAGGGAAAACCAGGCGGCTGCCCAGATGCTGCGCTTCACGAAAATCCGAGGTGGGACAGTGGCATTTTCTTGTTGCCATATTCTTGTAGAGTATCAGCGTTTATGACATGCATTAACCGCGACACTCACTGGATCGCGACAAAGGCCGAGATGAAAACACCGAAGATGACAAAGAGAGCGATGATACGACCATTTTTCCACTCGTATTTAGATCCACCCCATTGTAACGCCAGAAGAAGGGAAACGATGGCAGGTATGAAAATGAGCGTGCCCCTGGAGATGGTGGTTATAACTGACAACGGAAAGGTAGAATAAATGAAATACCAGGGATCGAATTGCGCTACTTGCTGCCGCAGGGTTAACGGAATTTCCCGAGGCTTGTGCTCCGCGCTCTTGGGCATCTTGAAGAGGAATGCAATGGCGAATATAGTGACCCCCCCAATAGGGAGGTTGACTGGAGGGTTTGGCTTAGTACAGCGAAAGGGAGGCATAAAAAGTGGCATACTATAGAAACACCATCGCCAGGTGACTTTATCGGTGAATGCACCACCTAAAGAGATTATTGAGGTGAGATTTCTAGCATTAAATCAGCGGAGTCAGGTGCTCACCCATGAGCGGTCCCGCCACGCTAGCTATACCGTACATTGCTCCGATTAACCCAGTGAACATGGGTCGCTTGGCTAATGGCACGGAGTGCGCTGCGAAAATGATTCAGGAAAAGGTCCAGAATATGGTCCAAGTAGACTGACCGATGACTGTCAAAGGAACGTCAGCACAATTCCAGCGCGAAGAATGCTGGACTGACTGATAAGTGCGCCAGTGAAAATGCCTGCGCTGCCCAAGCCTGCGACTGCACGGCCAATGATCAGGGCTTTGGAATTCGGCGCCACACCGCAAACGAGACTTCCAACTTCAAAAACAGAAATGGCCGTGAGGAATACCTAGCATTCATTCAGCAGCAGAAGAAATGACTTCTTTGTTCTTCTCACCGATTTGATGGGCAAGAACGTATAGAATTTCCCGAAGAGCAGTTGGGTCGCCGCAATGGCCTAGGTAGAATTAGCCTTGGGTACACATCGCAAGTAAATGACATACAAGCAGATAACTGCAAAAGGTGGGAAAATGAGCGTATGCAGGATGTAAGGTGCGGGGACTTACGAGCTTCCATACTGAGCCAGAGAATAAGCTGTTAAAGTATTGCAATAGTTGCAAAAACACGCACCCAGCCGACGTCGTCGAGGGACTTGAATTGGTCAGTTCTGGCCCATTGCGTCAGTCATATACATCGAAATGGCATCAAATACCCACATCTTTGGAATAGCTGTGGAATTCCATCAGGTATATATACACGAAGTGGCATCGAATAACGGACCGGTCGATATGATAGTATTATCAATTGCGACAAGGAACACCGCCAGACAAAGAGCGACCATTAAAACCACCAGTCTAAAGCCATGAGGGAAGTCCTCTTCCAAAATTGGCTGAGGGTCAGATGACGAGACCTTCTCCTTCTCGTTCGACGGAACCCTCGATATTGAGTGGGAGGAGCCGTTGAGAGTGCCTTCGCTCGGCGTAGGATGAGACATGAGGGAAGACTGGGGAATCGTCAACTAGGGGCCTCGATCACAGAAAATCTCTTATATCTTCCGCGATCTGCCTTTCTCCCGATGAGTCAAGTCTGATACGTCACTTCTCTTACTGCCGGAGACGCGTGTTGATTTTTTGTTGCCTATCTGGGAGTGAGGAGCGCGCGTTGTCACCGATGACCATTGTTAATTGAACCAAAGTCTACGCGATGCATCCCTTCGTTTTGCTTTCCGGTGTGCGATCGCCAAAAAAAATGGACACGCATGCCGATTTGATGCCGATGGTTGGGGTTCAATCGAGAAAACCCCTTGCAGGCTGAGTGCAGCACTGGAATACCCACAACTGAATTTTACGGGTATTCCGGATCGATTATATAGTCGCTAGAAAGGATGCTGATTTTGTGACTACGCCTGTCAGAGGTGTGGGCTGGGATGAGAGTTTAATTGTGCCGGGAACGCGTGTCCAGCAGGCCATAGCACATTACAATTCAAGAACAGAATAGAGGATGAACGGCTGCGCACTTCAGATCTTTATCTGAACTTTAGTCCATGTCATGAGTCCGCTATTTCACATCGGGACTGCGCAGGTCCTCCTCCGCAATTTTTGGAGACAAATTTTTCATGTAGCCAGAGATGGAGCATGCCGAGGGCGAAAGTGTGCCGCGGGACGCTGTCACGCCACGCGCATTTGACGGAGGTATTGCGCCAATGAACGCCAGAATACTCTGGCGCTAAGTCACCAGGCACAATTTGATTTGACCAAACTCTCGTATTCGTTCAATTTTGACGGTTGCGGGTGGGCTGGTGCCAGTAACTGCGGCTGTTCAGGTAAATAAATTTTGGGCTATTACCTCCCCATTATCCCAAATGCTCCCCCCCGCAAAAAGAGTGTGTGTTATGTCGGATTTGGGACGCACGCGCCCGCAGTGATATTATAACTGTACCGGAGTCATGGCGCAGTCGGTCCGTAGCTGATGTTAATCACTGTTCAGATGGGTTACGCACAGCCTAGATGAAGTAAAATAGTATTCAAGTAGACTGCTTACTGGCATGTACCCCGTTGCATCCTCTTCTGTTATGACCGTAGAACAGAAGTACTGGCACATGCAAAATACATTCCAAAGTTCCAGTCGTGACGAGTTTCCATGTGCCTCTTGCTTGCCGCTCTCGAGTCTCACTTGCTTTTGTGTCATCGACTTTATCCAAATCTGCTTGCGTCTGCCGCGCTGTCCCAGAATCCAGAACAAAAACAATGTGGGCTCCGACGAGATTCTTTGCCAGCACGGCGATTCCTACGGACGCCTTCGTCGTGGACGCGCCTTTGACTCGCATTCTGATGGCCCGAGGCCGAACCTCTCGTCCACCAACCAGAATTGCAGGGAATAAGCATGATACCCGACGGTCTGTGCCAGTGAGAGCGTTGTCCAAGAGACCATAGAGAGCATATGCCACCGAAAAAATAACATCCAAGCCAGAGCGACACAGACACAGAATTTGCTGACGACACCGCCCAGCCAGTCAAGCGCATAAGACTCTTCGGGACAACACTTCATCTTCGGCCCTACCACCTCCAGAAAATGCGACCTGTTGATTGACGCGTAGGAATGGTGGCCCAGCAATACGATTTCTGCCCGCCAGGACGCAGAAAAGGCGAATGGCTCTGGCTCGTCGTTTCCATCCGAAGATCTTGGATTTTTAAGCCGCGGAACTTTGTGTTTTCGAGAAATCAACCGGTAGAAATTCGGGTTGACGAGGATATCCAATTCGACGAGGAAGCTGGAGTAGGTCCGGTGCCAGAAGCGTGGCGGGAAGACACAAAATACAATGTGCCTACTTATCGTTCCGGTAAATCGTCGACATGTGCTTGTATCTTGGCCGCATTCTTCGGAGCGGTCAAGACATCCTGAGGTTGAGGATGTGATGGAAATCGACCCAGAACACACCGAGGTCCTCCGACGACAGCGTGGCCATCCATGTAGACATTGCATCGAGGATTGGTTACTGGCCAAGATTCTAGCCTCGTCGTTTCGTCGTCGTATAGCAGATCGTTCCGCCCCACTGGGTCGAGATAAGTATGGAAGTTCAGAGATGTGGCCCAAGATGGGGATGTTGCTTATAAGCTGAATTCCTTGGGTATCAAGGTCAGTTTGCAGCTGTATCCTTGATTGAATCCTGGTCAAAACGCTATTAACGACGCTCAGAATGGCTAGTACTACATACTTGTCATGGAAATAAGTGATGGACGGTGGTGGTTCTTATGATTGGGGTCACAGAATAGTCCCAAATAACTTGGGGAATGAAAATATGAGGGAATAGCAGATATTGCCATGAGTTGAACAATTACCATAAAAGGCAATGACGAAGATATAAGGCATTTTGGCCAGAATTTGAAATTCACTTTTTCCACAGGCATTATGGGAACAGGTGAGCTCTATAGTCAAAAAGTACTCCTTGAGTAGTGTAGAATACCACTTTGAACCATATCAATATCTGATTATTTGAGCCCGCAATTGTGGCCACAAAATGGTCATTTTTGGCAAAATTGACAAAAAAATTGGCAAAAATGACCATTTTGCAGCCCAAATTGTGAGCCCAAATTATAAGGTATCAATATACTTTAAAGTGCTATTCTGCACTACTTGACAAGCACTTTTTCACTATGCAGGTCATTTTTTCCCACGATGCTTGTGGTGAAAGTCGATTTCAAATCCTAGTAAAGAATGCCTCATATCTTCAGAATTGCCTTTTATGGCAATCGGTTAACTGGTGGAAATTGCCTCTATCCTCTCATATTTTGAGTCCACAAGTTATTTGGAGTCATTTGAAGCCTTCAACACTGAGAACCACCACCGTCCATCACTTATTTCCATGACAAGTATAGTGGAACCAATCACAAGGTAAGATTGATGCCGGGCGAGCAGTTGGGCCTTTGTGTGTGATTTTGGCTCTCGGACGAGGTTACAGAGGACGTGGGAGACAGGGCTTTGGACGAGGGGGTGGAGAACATTTGTTGTCGTCCGAGTTGAAAATAGGGGCAAGTTGCAGCCAATAGTGAGTGAACGGGGACTGGATGAAATTGCAGACAATTTGTTGTCTTGCCATCTGTCGTCCGTCCACCAGCCTCGGGGTCCTCTTTTGTATTCAGCTTGCTGGGCCAGCTATAGCTGCATACGGATTACCTGCACACGGTTCTATTGTTGCGACCGGGTCCTGACCGGGCATTCGGCACGGTTGTGAACAAAGAAAATGAGGCCAGCACCTGCCGGCACAATGCAGGGAACCGGGCTCCTCCTTCCTTCCTCCCTCCACCTCGATTGGTCTGTACTATAGAACGACACGACCAGGCATTAGATTTTCTGCTTACGCCGCTTGACGACGGCTTTCTTGGGTTCACGCCACTGCTTAAAGTATTTTACAAACCGCCTCGCGCCCATGCTCGTTCCATCCACGCCGCTGCCTCTGCTTTTACTTCTCCTCGCGAGCGATGGCGTCTCCGCCAAGAAGAGCACTCTAGTCCGGCGCACATCGGACTTTGCACGTCGCCAAACGACTAACCTTGCTCGCGACTTGCGCGTGGCGCTTGCTGGCGTCGGTCTGCTACCGCGGAGTGACAGCGCGCATGTGATTTATTGCAAGAACTCAGGCCAGGGCGCGCTTGGGTCGTCCGGTGCGTCCGGTGCGTCGGGGTCGGGCTCAGCCTCCGGATCCGGATCGAGCGGAGGCTCGAGCACAAAGAGTGGGAGCGTGTCGTCCGGCCATTCCAGTTCGACGAAGAAGGCGTCGGGAACAACGACGGGAACGGGCGCGGGCGCGACACCGACTTCAGCGACTTCAGCGTGGCATTTGACGCAGAATTATGTGCGTGTTACTGCTACCGCCACTTTCAATGTATCCTTGCTGAGACTTTGGTTATCTGCGTGCAGGCCGGCTCGACCTTTTTCGACGGATGGGATTTCTGGGACACGTCTGACCCGACGCACGGGACCGTCGACTATGTCAGCCAGACAGACGGGGTACGCGCTCCGCCTCCATTCCGCGTACCATCGTACTGACGCGTTCATTGCAGCAAAACGCCGGCCTCATCGAAATCAACAGCGCAGGGAACGCGATCATGCGCGTCGAGACGACGCCGACGGTTGCGAGCGTGCGCAAGAGCATCCGCATCACGACGCAGAAGTCCTTCACCGGTGGCCTCGTCATCATGGACGCCGTGCACATGCCCACCGGCTGCGCAACGTGGCCCGCCTTCTGGTCCAACGGTCCGAACTGGCCCATCGGAGGCGAGATTGACATCGTTGAGGTATAGCAGGCGGGTGGGATTGGCGGCATCGAACCCGTGGCTGATTTCGGATATGTATTGTAGGGCGTGAACGACTACACGAACAACCAGGCGACGATCCACACTGGCCCGGGATGCAGTCTCCCGACGGACAACCCCGCGCAGCTCGGCGCGTCGGCGTCCGCTGTGACCGGCGGCACTGACTGCGCGGCTGCGACGTCTGGGAACGCGGGCTGCGGCATGCGCAGCCCGTCGAGCCAGTCATTCGGGACTGGGTTCAACAGCAACGGCGGCGGGGTGTACGCGATGAAGTGGGACTCGAGCGGGATCTCGGTGTACTTTTTCGCGCGCGGGACAGTGCCGGACGACATTGGCGCAGGCGCGCCGCAGCCGACGACATGGGGGCTGCCCATGGCGCATTGGCCTGCAAATGACTGCGATCCATGGAAGTACTTTTACACGCACGTCGCGATATTTGATACGACGCTTTGTGGCGATTGTGGGTTCTTCCCTTCCTACCTTCAGACTTGAGCCCCAACTAACCTCTTCTCGTCGTAGGGGCCGGCTCTGCATGGACGGGCAGCGGAATTCCTGGACAGGAGCAGAGCTGCGCGACGCGCACAGGGTACTCGACATGCGAGGCCTTCGTACAGGGCAGCGGGGCGTCGTTCGCCGATGCTTGTGAGTCTCCTGTTTGCTACTCTTTCCTTCTATAGTATT
This sequence comes from Mycena olivaceomarginata, assembly GCA_029378375.1. Lineage (NCBI taxonomy): Eukaryota > Fungi > Basidiomycota > Agaricomycetes > Agaricales > Mycenaceae > Mycena > Mycena olivaceomarginata. The sequence continues at coordinate 155,941 of JARKIC010000534.1, forward strand.
CTCATTACTGTTCGCGCACAGACTGGGAGGTGAAGAGCGTCAAGTTTTACAATACAACGGCGCCGCTATAATCTTGAATGACTTGACACTACTTATCTCTCCCGTAAATCTTATTAGAACCAACGTCGCGACTATGTATGTATGTACTCACACTTGGGTTAACGGATTTCCTCGATGAGAGGAGCTTGCTTACGAGCGTCGCACCGAGGGGCACGATAATATATTCGCGGTGTGCTACAACCAGTGAAGTTACAATGATTTCGTTCCACTCAAGTCACCAGGTTCAGACACGACAATTCGTGCACCACGCCGCGTCTTGCCCAGAGAGATTAGACTTGGACAAAAAAAAGCAACCAACCGGCGTCTCACAATGCAGATTCACATGAGTCACACAAAGCACAAACTCAACTGAGGTCCTCCGCGATCGAACAGCCAGCTGTACACCGCCCTGCAGCATGTACAGAGACACCCGAGCTGCTGAGATGGGCCTCTCAGACGGATCCTTTGGCTAAGGTATATACTGGCGGTGCTCAACCATATCCTACTCTTTGGAGGCTGGAGGAGAGCAATAACCGGGTTTCCCTCGCGGGGCGGCGCGGAATTATTTTTCTTGATGTTCACACTGGTGGCCATTGAGCTGCACTCAAAATTCTCCTGCAGACCACAATGCGCCGCCTCAGTCCGCCCTGAAGTACATAAATGCTGATTAATATGCAGTTAGAGTCCTTTATGCATCGACCTCGCTCCGGTCGCTCCCGACATCGACATCTGCGTCCAAGTCTGAGGCGCGCGGCTTCTTCTGGATCACCGGCGCGTCGGCGGATGCGGGGAGGAGGAAGGTGTCGATGTCGGACGGTACGGGAGAGGCTGCTGCAGGATTGATATGCAAAGGTGCGGGTGAAGACGGCGCGGGTGACGAAGGTCGGAGGGTCGCGACGGATTCAGCGGCGGAAGGCGGGTACGACGACGAGGGTTCCCTGGCGGGAGGGTAGGATGAGGGGGTTTCTTCGGCATCGACCGTAGGTGAAGACTCGGGAACGGTGGCGGGTTTGGGGATGAACTCGGGTTCGGAGACAGGCTCCGAGTCGGCAACCTCTACAGGCTCAGCGGCGGGAGCGTCCACGTCCTCGGCGGTCACGACAACAGGCGCCTCTTCAACTGCGGGTGAAGGTCCAGACTCGGCAGGAACGGGCTCCGGGGCGGAGGCCCTCTCCTTTCACTCGTAGTTAGTGAGGGCTGGGGCTGAGACTCGGCGAGTGACATCCGGATCGCCTCCACGAGCTCGCGCTCTTCACGCTCTTGCAGCTCGGTCTTCTTAGCAGCAGACGCAGAGTTGGAAGCAGACGCTGAGTTGGATGGGCCCGCCTTGAAAGACCGAAGATGATTAGCACCTCGTCGCCAGTTGAGGCTGCGCGGGAGCGGAAGTTGGGCGGCACCGCCCAAGAATATGTTCAAGAGCTGCTGGAGATCGACCTCGCCGCCGGTTTGAGTGGGTTGGGTGGGAGCCGCAGGACGGACACCGGGAGTGCCGAGGAAGTGGTTGAGAATGTGCTCAAAGCCGACGGGCTGAGGAGCCTGAGAGGCGGCCGGAGTGGGGGCGGGAGCAGGAGCGGGTTTTGAGGCCGATTGCGAGGGTGCAGGCGCAGGAGTAGCCTCTGTCTTCTCAGAGGGCCGCGCTGGGGTGGAGGTAGATTCCGTAGCGTTGGAAGTCGAACCCTAAACATTGCAGAGTGAGACGCGCGTCGGTGGTGGTAGAGTCTGAAGGCAGGTGGCGGTCCAGCGCATTCGCCTGTTAGGGAACCGAATAGTAGACGGCCGTACACAGTACGGGCGTATAATTTATTGATACGGACGGATGGCACCTTGATGGCACCCGTACTGTATTGGATCGCGCAGGCGTATTGAGCCGTCCAGTAAACGGCCGTGTATTGGCCCCGGTGAGTCTTCTTATATCCCCCCTTTTCATTGTCACTGTCAGTTAACTTGGGAAACCACCAGCAAGTGACAACTACCACTCCCAATCCTTTCGCAGGTGCTCACCCGTATTACGGCCCGTAATAGACTATAACCGTTCGTAAACCCGTAAAGTCCGGTTACGGTAATGGCGGTCAGAATTGATCGGTGTCCATCAGGATCCGAGTTAGAGTAATGCACTCCTGACTCCTCGCTCGTCGGCGTCGATGCGTCGTGCGTTCGGAGAGCTTGCTGCGCCTACCGAGGCTAGATCTGAGGTCGGCTTCGGACACTGGGAAGAGATCGACGCAGCCTCAGGACTAGTGGCTTCGTTGCCGAGTGCACCTGCCAGACACGCCCTCCTATGTTAAGCAAACTGGTATACCCGGGAGCAGCAAAACCGCGGTGGGTGCTTCGGTGTCAAGAGTCTACGTCCAAAATGCTTGGGAGCCGAATAAAAACTCTGGAGGGCCATTTAAGACGCGTCGCTCGCCGGGTCACTCCAGCAATCGCCCCCATCGACGATGCGCGTCAAACCCAGCTCCCCTTCTGCGCTTCTCCTCTTCCTCCTCGCCGCCGGCAACACACTCCCTGCTACTGCATTCTTTATTCCTGAACGGCCTAGCACCGACGCGACGGCACGACGCTCTTTGTTCTTCCCTTCCACCTTCGACGAGGCAGACCAGCGCTTCCCGATCTCTCCCCCGCACCAGTTCATCCAAGCTGGCCCCAACGATCACCGCGGCCCATGCCCTGGTCTCAACTCTCTCGCCAATCACGGGTTCATCTCGCGGAGCGGTGTTGACTCGTTCCTCAATATCATCAAGGCTTCCAACGAAGTGTATAGAATGGGCGTAGCCGCTTCGGCGGGCGCGGCCGTCCTTGGCTTGTTCGGCGGGAATCTACTCGATCCTACTTTGCCCATTTCTATTGGCGAGCCGCCGAAAAATGTTGGCCTGACTGGGATATTGGGTGGTATTCTCGGTATGTAGTGCCTGCACCCTGCTTCGGCAGGCGATTCCGGTTACTGACAAGTTGTAGCCCCGCCTTCCGGTCTCACCAACACCCACAATCAGTTCGAGTCCGATGCTTCTCTCACGCGATGCGACTTGTATCTCTGGTGCGTCCCTCATTCACTTTCCTCCACCAAGTTGAGCCGTACTGATTTCACATTGCAGCAACGACAGTCACACGCTTCAGCCCAAGTATCTCGAGCCGCTTCTAGAGTTGTACGCTGCAGATTCGAGCATTGCCAACAGCGTCGCACTTGTGAGCAAACACCACGCCAATCGCATCGCGGACTCTATCGCAAACAATGGGCTCTTCTTCTTCGGACCGGTACAGATGGTAAGTAATCACTCATTCCAGTGTTCGAGTAAACCCGTAACGATTCGAAGATTGTGGGAGCCTTCACGGCGCTGCAAGCCCCGTCGCTCTTCGCGAACTACTCCGCCGAGCATCCAGAGGGATTCATGAGCGTTGAAGGGCTCATGTCGATCTACGGCGCTGCCCGCTCTCCCAACGGCACGCTTACCTGGACCCGTGGATCCGAGCGCATACCCGACAATTACTACCCGCCGCCCCGGAGCCCTGCTGTACCAATGGGACCTGCCCATCCTCCTGCCGCAGGTGCTCGAGATGTGGGCGCGGTACCCAGAGACGCTCTCCCTCGGCGGCAACCTCGGCCAGCCCAACACGTTCTTCCCGCTCGACCTCGGGGCGTTCACGCGTGGCGCCTACTCGCTCGACGACCTGCGCCACCCGGACGGGACGAATCTGCTCTGCTTCGTATACCAGCTGGTGCAGATCCTGTTCCCGGATTTGCTCGGGAATGTCAACGATTTGCTCGCCACGGTGTTGACGGAGGTCGGGGAGCTTACAGATGGGGTCTTGGGCAAGTTCGTTTGTCCCCGGACGATGGGCTCGGTGGACATGACCGTGCTGGATAGGTACCCCGGCTGGGTGAAGTCGAAGACGAAGTAGTGGCTCGGCTGGCCATATAGCCGGGGAGGCTGCTCGCCTCTCGTACACACCGTTATTCCCCCTATATTGAATACCTAATAGAATGAAGTAAACTAATATGGTTGTGAGTCAGAAGAATAAATAAAGAGATAGAAACTCGTACCTCGGACGGGCATTTCAAGAAGTGAACGACTGAGGTACGAGTGCGTCCTTCGGCATCACGGCAAATAGTGCAAAATTATTCTGTACGAATATTTAAATCTTACGGGAAGTCACCCAGACTCGGGGATTTCCCTCGCGGGCAGCGCAGAAAATTTTTTACGTTCACGCATCGGCGCCCTGCACAATCAATTCTCCCTGAGACCAGAACAATTCGTGCACCGACGCCGCTTCAATAATATAATATGCACTGAGATAACCGGCCGTTCAACCCGCCGTGCTCTTCTTCGCAATACGGGTATGTGTTTACAGTGGGGTTAGCGGGTTTCCCTCGCATCGATGGGATGACAGGTGGAACTTGCTCGAGCTTAATATCGCATTGAGGCACAAATGAACGAAATTTCGGGGGGAACGATAAATATATTCAGGAAATAAGTTACAAGCAATCGCTCAAATGCCCATTGAGAGACGACGAGCGAAGGAGTGTTTCATTTCTGTTATTCCATTATACAACGACACTACACAATAAAGACAAGATAAAAATGATAAAGAGTGGTAAATGCATGCTATGCTAATATGGGTTGAATCCTTTATGCATCGACCTCACTCCAGTCGCTCCCGACATCGACATCTGCGTCCGAGTCTGAGGCGCGCGGCTTCTTCTGGATCACCGGCGCATCGGCGGATGCGGGGAGGAGGAAGGTGTCGATGTCGGACGGTACGGGAGAGGCTGCTACAGGGTTGATATGCAAAGGTGCGGGTGAAGACGGCGCGGGTGACGAAGGTCGGAGGGTCGCGACGGATTCGGCGGCAGAAGGGTACGACGATGAGGGTTCGCTGGCGGGAGGGTAGGACGATGAGGGAGTTTCTTCAGCATCGACGGCGGGTGAAGGTTCGGGGACAGTGGTGGGTTCGGGGATAAACTCCGGTTCGGAAACAGGCTCCGAGTCGGCAACCTCTACAAGCTCAGCGGCGGGAGCGTCCCCGTCCTCGGCGGTCACGACAACAGGCGCCTCGTCAACTGCGGGTGAAGGTCCAGACTCGACAGGAACGGACTCCGGGGTGGAGGCCCTCTCCCTCCCAGCCCACCGCCTCCACTTCCCCTCGACAATCCTCTCAACCTCATCCAACGCGCCCTCAACACGACCTACCACCTCCTTGCGCCCATGTCTCAGTTCCTCATCGCCAAAGCTCTCCACGGCATCCAGGCGCGCAAGCAGCCCGCTCAGCGCCTGATGGTAGAACCGCAAGGGCTGATTCTGTGGGCTATACGACAGTTTCGCCATCACGGATTCCTCTGCGCTCCCGTTACGCGTAGGGGAGGCGGTGCGCGAGGTGGAGAAGTCGAGTTGCGGCGGGAAGACGAATTCGCTGGACAGCGCGGCGAAGGATGCGTCGATGGCGTGCACCTCGGCAGTTGAAGAGGCGACGTCCTTCACAGGTGCGGGCGCAGGCGCCTTGCCCTTGCTTTCATTCGTGGTTGGTGAGGGCTGGGGCTGAGACTCGGCGAGTGACATCCGGATCGCCTCCGCGAGCTCGCGTTCTTCGCGCTCTTGCAGCTCGGTCTTCTTAGCAGCAGACGTAGAGCTGGAAGCAGACGCTGAATTGGATGGGCCCGCCTTGAAAGACCGAATGTGATTAGCACCGCGTCGCCAGATAAAGGGAACAAGTTTTCGTACCTGCGGCTGCGCGGGAGCGGAATTTGGCGCAGCGCCGCCCAAGAACATGTTCAAGAGCTGCTGGAGATCGACCTCGCTGCCGGTTTGAGTGGGTTGGGTGGGAGCCGCAGGACGGACACCGGCAGTGCCGAGGAAGTGGTTGAGAATGTGCTCAAAGCCGACGGGCTGAGGAGCCTGAGCGGTGGCCGGAGTGGGGGCGGGAGCAGGAGCGGGTTTTGAGGCCGATTGCGAGGGTGCAGGCGCAGGAGCAGCCTCCTTCTTCTCAGACGGCTGCACTGGGGTGGAGGTGGATGCCGTAGCATTGGAAGTCGAACCCTTCGAATGCTCGACCTCGACACCAGCAGCACTGAGAAAGTGGCTGATGAGTTGCTCGATGGTGATGGGGGCCTCGGTCTGAGAAGCGGGGGCCTCCTTAGCGGGCTTGTTTTCGGCCTTGGGTTGAACAGCAGTGTTGCCGCCAAATACGTGTTGCAGAAGTTCCTCCACGCTCACAGCCTCAGCTGGAGCCTGAGTCTTCTCAGACTTGGGTTCCCGCCTGGCCTCGACGCGACCGCCGAGGAGCTGGCTGAAGACGTCCTCGAGATTTATAGAGGTAGGCTTCGCCTCCTCCTGGGAAGACGATTTGTAGTTAGGATCATGCATGGGTTTGAAAGTAGGGTGCACAAAGCGTACTTTATGTGCTTTGCGTTCGCAGCCGCAGCCGTGGGCCTGGTGGTGGTGGTATTTATCCACAAACATCGGGTCAGATCGACCGTGTCGTGGAACTCGGGATAAGGCGAACGGTGGGCAGGGGCGGCACTTGGAAAGAATAGATATATCAGGACCCCGCAATGAACGAAGGAGTATACTGTTAGGACGTACATGGTGTGTGCGGGGACCTTCAGGCACGACGACACGGAAGGAGGGAGCGAGGGCACGTTGAGTCTGGGCTTGGAGTTCTGCACGCTGGGCGGCGAGGTGCGCGGCTGCGCTCAAGGTCGCGCACGGCCAGCTGTGCCCTGCGCTCCTCACGGATCCGAAGCGCTTCAAGCTCTCGGGCCTGCTGCTGGGCCTTGCGCTGGGCTTCTTGAACGCGGAGGGTCTCAACCTCCTGCTCGCGGACGATGCGCGCGCGCTCCTCGGCGGCGATCTGGCGGCGAAACGCGTCAAGGTCAAGAGGAGCAGCCTGGGAGTATTGGGGAACCGGGGTGTGGGTGTAGTAGGCGCTAGGCTGGTGCTTCAAGCTCTGGATTTGCTCGAGCCTTTGGCGGAGCTGATCCTCCTCTTGCTGTAGCCGTTCCGCAGCAAGATACTCGGCCTCTGCGGCCTTGGCTTCAGCGAGGGCCGCGAGGTACTTCTCGCGAGGGTTGATTTGAGAGACGGGGCTCCGATACGAGGGGGCAGACGAGTACGAGTGGTGGAACATTGTTCAAGTATTTGTTGTATGAATGAAAAGAAGTTGTGGTTGGAAGAAATAGCGGGACTGTGCCCGCTTTTATAAACATTGCAAAGTGAGACGTGCGTCGGGACGCGTAAGCAGTAGACGCGCGTCGGTGGTGGTAGTATCTTCCAGAATGAAATAGATCCTTCGGCCTGACTCAGACTCGGAACATTACAAAGCGGTGTTCATCAGCCAAGCGCGATCCGTCGGGCATGTTCTTTCAAAGCATCTCTTGAAGAGTACATTCAGCAAGCAGTGTGAAGACATTGAGCGGGACTCCGGCCCGCACATCGTGGCGGTCAAAGCGAAAGTTAGCATCATCAGACGCGTGACCCCACATTTCTCTCTTGCCACATCCTCATGCTGCGACTGTAGCCCGCTCTCCTTTCAACATGAGCGCCTCAACGTGTGCGATATCTTCGCTTCCATACGAGCTTCTTGTAGCCGTCGCTGTCGCGAGCCAAGAGGATTGCGTCGTAGATTCGAACTGGGGAGACCGAATCCACGACTTTCAAAGCAGAGTGGACTCTGTCCCATGTTTCTCATCGCTTCCGCGACGTTGTCGTCGGTGAGCCCGCGCTTTGGACGCTTATAGAAACGGACTTCACCGGCGAAGGATCAGTGGAGATCCTCAATCTCTACCTTGAGCGTTCCCGAACATCCAAAATCTCATTGATCCTACGCGAACCCGAAAGCTGTATGGCGGTGGACGGTCTCCTGCGAGAGCGGGTCACCGAAATTATTGTCCCCCAGGTCAATCGCATACAGAGGTTGAAGATTGTGTGGGACCTGGAGGAGGAGATGTTGGGCCCCTTCCGCGATGTAGCAGCCCCTCATTTGGAACACCCTCGAGATTGTGTACCGCAGCGACGAATTCGTGGCTGCAGCTCCCGTTGCGGTGTTCTGGTCTGGAGCTCCGAGATTGACCTTTCTCAAAATCGTTCGTTCCACGCTCCAATTATCACCACAGCCTTCGTGGATGGCCTCGATTACGCATCTAGAGTTACTGGGGTACTACGACCCAGATATTTACTCGACCGCGGTCATGGCGCAATGCCCCTCGTTGACACATTTGCACCTCGAAGTACCCTACGCGCCCCCGGACGCGAACCGGTTTCACATCCCAACTCTAAATTCCTCCACATTTCGATTCAAGACAACGAGCGTGCAGACTACGTCTCGTACATCGTTGCTCTCTTCGATGCCCCCCGCATTGGCAGAATTAATCATCAACGGCGCCCACGGCGACCAAGTCGCTTTTTTCCTTTGCTTGAAAAGTCTCCCTCAGTCGTCCTTCCCTATCTTGACCTCCATCTCCTTTATCTGCAGAGGCTCTTGCTTATGTGAAACGCAGCCCGGGTTACCCTATCACCCACTCTCTTCACCCCCCGGTCCCTCTTCCCTGCACTCTCCCATCTCATCCTGATCAACCAATGCCATGCTTACTCCTTAATCAAAGACCTTTTAGGCCCAGTGTCACACCCATGGCCGCTTCTCAAAACCATCACACTGGGTGCGGTGGACGATTCGTTCGAAGAAGTCGGCGCGGCCGTCGAGGACGCAGTGGATTCGAAACGCCAGCGCGGAGAGCGAGTTCCCGAGGTTCGACTTTTCCGTGTGCTTTCATCTCTTGAAGACTGGGATGAGAACAGTCCTGTGGACGTGGAGAGGTCATGGTAGCTTGGGTAAGCTCACTTCTACCGTTTCATACAAGGCCTAACGACACTCCAGACGCAGGGGACAAAAAATCTTGGGGCGGTTCAGTTATTCTCTTGTGCGGGACTGTCGAAAATGTCCCCTCGTTGACACATTTGCACCTCGACGTAACCTACGCGCCCGGACGCAAACCGGTTTCACATCCCAACTCTAAAATTCCTCCACATTTTGATTCAAGATAACGAGCGTGCAGACTACCTCTCGTACATCGTTGCTCTCTTCGATGCCCCCGCCTTGGAAAATCAACCTACTGTCAACATCCATCGACGCCTCCCCGTATTCGTCCTCCTCTTCGTCCTCGTCCTCTTCCCCCTCATCGCTGACGCGCTTTTCTTGCGACGCGGGGTGTACGGCCGTTAGCTTGGCTTAGCAGGTCGTTGGATACCTGTTTTCTTCCCCACCATTGAATTGTCGCCGCGATAGGGAATATGGGGTTTGCTGGGAGTACGAGCCATGTAGAGCGTGCAGATGGCGATCTGGAGCGCTTATTGCATTAATGGATCGCGTTCACGTAATTCTTCAAGTTGTGGCCTATATAAGCCTCTGATCTGCGCAAAAAATTCTCGGCAACTGCCCACCTTTATGCCTGCCGCTTTCCTCAATCCATCCGACGCCCTCAAGACCCTCGCGGAGTACTCCCGCAAAGATGGCCTCTCCGTCACCGACCTCATGGACTCGCGCGTCCATGGCGGGCTCACATACAACGACTTCCTCCTTCTCCCCGGCAGAATCGACTTTCCTGCATCCCAGGTCCTCGCTGAGAGCCGTATCACGCGCAACGTCGTCCTCAAGACCCCTTTCATGAGCAGCCCCATGGACACCGTCACTGAAGACTCTATGGCTATTGCAATGGCGGTAGGTGGTGTTGAACTCCCAGTTTCTTTTCTAACCAAAAAATTACTCAGCTCCTCGGCGGAATAGGTGTTATCCATCATAATCAAACGCCCGAGAACCAGGCAGCCATGGTACGCGCCGTCAAGCGTCACGAAAACGGCTTCATCACCGACCCCATCGTGTTGTCGCCCACCAACACCGTGGAGGATGTCTTCGACATCAAGGCCCCGCCTGGGCTTTTGCGGCATACCCATCACAGGTTCGTATCCGTCCCTGCTACCCCTCTAGGATGAGCAAATTTATTTCATTACCTTCGTTCTGCCGAGCCAACGTGTTTATACATGTGATGTGCGGATTCTCTTATGACCTCTGATCTTTTCTTCTGTGTCTTGTGAATTTCTTCAACCCGACTAACTTGTTGCTCCCAGACACCGGCTCCCTTGGCGGTAATCTCGTGGGCATAGTCACCTCACGCGATGTCCAATTCCGCGACTACTCTACGCCCTTGTCGGACGTAATGTATGGTTTCATTTGACTTTGTCGACGCAACGCCGACCTGAGCACAGGACGCGCGACCCTCGTCACCTGCTCAGCAGGGAATCACCCTCCTCGAAGCCAACGACATCCTGCGCGACTCCAAAAAGGGCAAACTCCCTATTATCGACGCCGAAGGCCGCCTCATCTCTCTCCTCGCACGCTCCGACCTCCTCAAGAACCAGTCCTACCCTCTCGCGTCCAAGAACCCCCGAGAGCAAGCAGCTCTACGCCGCGGCCTCCATCGGCACGCGCCCCTCCGACCGCGACCGCCTCGCGCTCCTCGCCGACGCCGGCCTCGACATCGTCGTGATCGACTCCGGCCAGGGTAATTCCGTCTTCCAAATCGACATGATCCGCTGGGTCAAAGCGACGTACCCCAAGCTCGAGGTTATCGCCGGCAACGTCGTCACGCGTGAGCAAGCCGCGTCGCTCATCGCCGCCGGCGCAGACGGCCTGCGTATCGGCATGGGCTCGGGCTCCATCTGCATTACGCAAGAAGTCATGGCCGTGGGCCGTCTGCAGGCGACCGCGGTGTATGCCGTCGCCGAGTTTGCGGGGCGCTTCGGTGTGCCGGTGATCGCGGACGGCGGGATCAGCAACGTGGGCCACATCGTGAAGGCACTGGCGTTGGGGGCGGGTGCCGTGATGATGGGTGGGCTGCTCGCGGGCACGGAGGAGGCGCCCGGGGAGTACTTCTACCACGAAGGCAAGCGTGTGAAGACGTACCGCGGGATGGGCTCGCTCGAGGCGATGGAGCAGGGGAAGCAGCCCGCCGCGCCGAAAGTGAATGGCGTCGGCAAGGCGAAGAGCACCTTCGTGGAGAATGCGGCAACATCGCGCTACTTCTCAGAGGCCAGCGCAGTCAAGGTCGCGCAGGGCGTGAGCGGGGACGTGCAAGATAAGGGGAGCGTCAAGTCGTTCCTGCCATATCTATATGCGGGTGTGCAGCACTCGCTGCAGGATATTGGCGTGCGCAGTATCGCGGAGCTGCGCGAGGGCGTTGCTGCGGGCTCCGTGCGTTTCGAGCTGCGCACGGCCAGTGCGCAGGTAGAGGGAGGCGTGCATGGCCTGAATTCGTAAGCTTTTCTTCTCAATATGTATGTATGTTTACCCGTACTGATGTCTTTGTAGATACAAGAAGCGCCTTTTCGCAACGGCTTCTTAGATTTGTACGGTTTCGAGCATTCATGTGTATCCATAGACTAATTGTCTTTCAAACTCTACAAATGTGTATCGGGAATCTGACTGGAAACAGACAGAGTTGCTGCATTCTACTTCATTGTTCAAGGATGGCAATTTCATCGACAATTAATGCTTCTTGCTACTCCCCGAGAATTCTTAGTTATTGCCTTCATCCCGGATCGTGTTTAGTGAGTTGTAAATTTCGTGCTCGCATGGGAGTCCCTACTTTAGAGATGGCTGGACTCCGAGATCATGATTCTGAAAAGTCGCGTATCGTTGGTTTAGATTCTTAAACACCAAAGAAAAGAAATACATGTGTTGTCCAGTCCGGCACCACGCCACCACCAATTAGAACATTACACCGATTTGTTGCACGTACTTCTGAATTTGCGGCCGCGTCGCCCCCTCGCTCGCTGCCTGATTCCCCTCCTCATTTCACCTCCTCGGCACCACTCAAAAGTAAGGACGAGTCCTTTAGGACTCGTAAAGACATCAATCCGGCCGCACATCGTGGCGGTCAAAGCGAAAGTTAGCATCATCAGACGCGTGACCCACAATTCTCTCTCTTGCCATCATCATCTTCGTAGCGAGAGCTGTAGCTTCGACATTCAGTCTCGACGCGATGAGTGCCCCAACGACAACGATTTCCTCCCTTCCATATGAGCTCCTCGTAGCCATCGCTGTCGCAGGCCAAGAGGATCGCGTCGCAGAATCAAACTGGGAGATTCGTACCACCACTTTCAAATCAGAGTGGACCTTGTCTCAGCTTTCCCAGCGCTTTCGCGATGTTATCGTCGGTGCGCCCGCACTTTGGACGCTCATAGAAACGGACTTCATCAGCGAGGGGTCGGTGGAAATCTTTGACCTCTATCTTGAGCGTTCCCGAGCATCGAAATTATCAATCATCCTACGCCAATATTTGAGCAGTAGGGCTGTCGGAGAGCGGCTTCTCCTGACGGGAACCAATCACATCGTCCCACACGTCCATCGCATACAGAGGCTGAGGATTCTGCTTGGAATCCAGCGGTGGGCATGGGATATGTTGGCTCTCTTCCGCGACGAAGCGGCTCCCCATTTGCAGCACCTCGAGATTGTATGCGCCACCTTGGATGAAACTCCGCTCGTGATGTTCTCCTCCGGAGTCCCGAGATTGGATTTTCTCAAAATCGATGGCTTCATACTGCAATCGCCGGCAGCTGCGTTCAAGCTTACACATCTAGAGTTGCGGAGGGATCGGTGCATCGACCCTGTTTATCCCACCCTCAACCAATACGCCGCACTCACAGCGCAATGCCCCTTGTTGGAACATTTGCAGCTTGACGTGAACTGTGTGCCCGAAGAGGCACCCAGATTTCTCATCCCAACTTTGAAATACCTCCGCATTCGATTCCAGGAGAAGACGCGGACTACTTGTTGACTGTCGTCGATATTTTTGACGCTCCTGCGTTGACCGAATTGATCTTCGACGGCGCCCACGGCGACCAGATCGCTTCTCTCCTTGGCCGGAAGACCCTCCCTCTCTCGATCTTCCCTGCTTTGACCTCATTGACCTTTCTCTTGGGGGACTCGTGTCCGTGCGAGAGCGCGAACGAAAACCTTCCCTCTCACACTATCTCCTCTCCTCCGGCTATTTTCCCCGCACTGTCTCGTCTCACCCTGATCAACCAATGCTTCACCGAGCACTTGATCCAAGACATGTTGGGCCCAGCCTCGCACCCATGGCCGCTTCTCAAAACCATCACACTGGGTGCGGTGGACGATTCGTTCGAAAAAGTCGGCGCGGCCGTCGAGGACGCAGTGGATTCGAAACGCCAGCGCGGAGAGCCAGTTCCCGAGGTCCAACTTTTACAATTACTGTCTCGTGAAGATTGGAACGAGAACGGTCCTTGGTATGCGGAGAGGTCGTGGTAGCCTGGGTAAACTCTCTTCTCCCGTTTCACACAGGACCTAACGATACTCTAGACGAACGAAGGATGAAGTACAGGGTAGACTTTAGTCCCCAAGGTCAACTCTCTTCTGTCGTATCATACAAACAGCTAACAGTGGTCTAGGCGAATGAAGTACATGCTGGCTTCCTTGTGTAAGGTCGTGTACTGTCGAGGGGTGTCCCCTTCGTTTTGCAATTACTATACGGTGGTCCTAAACCGCAAGCCAATGTCCCGCCCGAAACTCTGCTATCTCAGCTTTCGCAAGTCGGGTATGTACTAGCTTCTTCGATTGTGCTTCAACTTTCTGGCAATCTTCTGGTATCTTTGTCCACACGCAATTTCGGAAGAAAATCGGGTTTGCCCTCATTCACCAAAACAATGTCGCCGCCCGTAAAGCCGCTCCTCCTACCAGGCATTACGCCGCATCTTTCAAATCCAGTAGAAAGCGCATGAGAAGCCGCCGTAGGAGTAAGGGTGCAAGGTATCAACTACTACTGCGATTTCTTGGCGTTCATTCTCCTCAGCGTGAAGTGCGGAGCGGTTCTCAGCTGCAACTGGGGAGGGCAGCGTTGACAGCTTCGCCGGCACCGCTAAGCAGTTCAAGACCGGATATTTCAAGTCGCAGGAGTGCAGGCATGCAGTTCTGCTCTTGCGATTTTCCAACGTAACTATGCGCGCAAAGCCAACAATAGGTCAACCGCAAGTTGCTCTGTCGCGTAGTAGATTGAGCCATCTCATCAAAACAAGGAGGTAGACAACCACCAGTGGAGACGTGGGTTAAAGCCGACGAGAAACCTTGGACGCATTTTGGGTCTTAAGAAGAGAAGCGGGGAAATAAGACGGGCGTTTTGAGAATTCATTGTCATAGGTAGATTTCACAAGATCCAGCCAGACCCAGAGTCGAACAGAATTTAAACGGTTCGCGACGCAATTGTTCTCTCGTCCAGTGACTGCGCAAAACCCACGGAATGTCTGCAAGTACGGATCGCGAGGGAGGTAGTAAAGAAGGAACGCGACGGGTAGACAGGTTCGGGGGTGGCACTTTGTATTTTAGATGGAGAAATCAAAAAGGAACAAGAAAGACGGATTGGGACAACAATTGAGGGTGGCCAAACGCGGACATACACTGATGGTACATTGTCACCGAAGAATGGTCGGCAAAGACAATGGGCGCGCGCGCGGTCCGCTGCAAGTATAAATACTGGGCTGCGTCGGCATGGAACACCACGACTCTCAGTCTCTCTCAGATCTCTCAGCCTCATCCGCTACTTTCACGCCTGCTTCACGTTCGCTCTCCAAGACTCTCTATCCTTGCCCCAACTTCTTCAACGACCCTTACGCTTGGTACGCCGTTTCCTATACTTCATTGACGCGTTCTAATCCAACTCAGTTTTTTTTCATCGCCAGCCGATTTAACATGTCCTCCTCCGCCGTCCCCCACGTTGTTGCCTTCCTCACGCGCCCTTTGCTTCCCGCATTCCCCTTCGCCGCTGTCTCCTCTGCCCAGCTTATCCTCTCCGCGTCCCTCGCGTCCCAGCCTTCAGCAACCTACACCCTAAAAGCAGCCTCGACGCCCCCCGCACCCCTCCTCGCCGCATCTATCGGCGCCGGAATCCCCTGGGCCGCCTGGCTCGCCGCACTGGGCAGTGACGACATCCTGCTGTTCTACGGCCCCGGCTACGTCAAGGCGCGCCTCGGCGACGCCGCCGTCACCGACGTCTGGAGCGAGGAGACCCAGGGCAGCGTCGTCCCCATCGCCGCCTCGCGCGTCCGCACCCAAGTCGGGCCCAGCCCCCTGCTGCAGCAGAACACCAACACGCGCCTGCGCGCCGTCCTCCTGTCTGCGCGCGTGCGCGGCTTCCAGAGGCGCCAGGCAGCCGCCGCCGCCGCCGAGCCGATCCGCATCCCGAGCCTGCCCTTCTCATCGCCCTCCGACTCGGACTCCTCTTCCGACTCGGACTCGGAGTCGGATTACTGCTCCGACTCGGCCTCCTCCGCGTCGTCGTACTCGCACGTCTCCTCCCCCATCACGCCCCCCAAATGCACGCCCGTCGCGCTCCCCGCCGTCGGTGCCTACCGCCCCCCTTTCGCGCGCGCCGCCAAGGTCGCTGCCACTGCCACGAAACCCACTCTGAAGGCCTTCCCTATCAAAGCCTCCCCGAAGGCCCCGGCCCCGCGCCCCGTGCCCGTGCCCGCCCCGCGAAAAAGGACACCACCGCGTACATGTACCAGGGCGGCGTCACGCGCGTCATGACCGGCGGCGTCATGCTCGGCCCGCGCCACGTCGGCGTCGTCCGCGCGACGCGCTCGTAGATCCCTCTTTCCCTCCCCCCCGCACCCTAAATCGTGCCCTCAACGTGCTTCATCATACGAACCCGACGACGGACGACGGCTAGCCCGTGCTCCCCCCACGAAAAAAGACCAAGACCAAAAACATTTACGCCTCCCTCTGTAGCATTATTCGCCTCGCTGTATTTAGCTCGTTTGTATTGTACATCCCGGTAGGTATCCTCCCCCGCATTTAGTATCTAATAGTTGTAATAACAAGTGTTTTTTTTTTGAACTTGAGCTTTGGACTGTGCCTGCGCATGCATCCGGCGGAAATGCCGTCGGCTCGACATTCTCCCATCCTTCCGGATCCCGCCTTGGCATCGATTCTCGGATCGCCAACTTGGATCGACCGCAGCGACGCAGCTGAAGATGAGTTTAACGTTAGGAATCCGCAACCTCTGAAGTTCTGCCTCCACTGCACCACCGACTGACGCGACACCCATGGCGCCGCCAAAACAAGAATTCCTCGTACGAGAAGCGCAAGAGCGCGACGTCGAAGGCATGCGCGTCGCGCTCTGGGAGGCCTTCCAGCACGAGCTCCCCGCGCACGCGCCGCTTGCGCTCGAGGACCCGGCGGGGTTCGCGGCTGAGACCGTGCGTATCCTGGATATCTCATCTCTCATAATAATTCCATCCCCTCGCTAGAGTCAATACATATAATATTACGATGTTATTATTCTCATCGTGAAGACCGCCCGCACCCTCTCCACCATCCGCGATGGTGCCGCCTCGCCCTCCAAGTGGCTCGTCGCGACGCCGTCTGAGTCGGGCGACCCAAACGCGATCGCCGCCGCCCTCCTCTGGGAACGCGTCGCGCCGTGGGGCGGGCCCGCGCAGGCGGCAGCGCACAACGCGTTTGCGGTCGCGTACCGCGCGGCGGTGGGTGTGCAGCCGCATTTCGGTGCGTCCCCCCCCCCCCCCCCCCCCCTTCTGCGCGCCCCCTCCGCGTCTTCTTCCCCTCTTCCGCACCCTGGATGGCATGCTGACAACGGATGCATGCATGCGCAGTCGTGCAAGTGATGGCCACGCACCCCGCCTTCCAGGGCCAGGGCGCCGGCTCTGCGCTCCTGCGGCACGTCACGGCACTCGCGGACGCGGAGGGGATGCTGGGCTACGTCGACTCGTCGCCCGCGAGCGTGAAGGTGTATGGGCGGTTTGGGTGGGTCGCGGTGGGGAAGGGGAGGCTTCCGGAGCCGGAACCGACGACGGGCGAGGAGGAACCGGTGTATGCGACGATGATGGTGCGCGAGCCTGTCAGTGGTGCGTCGACGGAGGCAGCTTGACCCGTGAAAGTCGAAAGATTGGCGGGGGATCGCAGCTGCAATGAAGATGGTGAATTACATAGGAAGACAAAGGAATCCCAAGTTCGACAGCTTCGAGAAATTCTGCATAGCTGAGAAAGTAGAACGGGTCAGCATGGCCAGACAGAGGAGAACGAAAGAATGCACGTACCTCAAGCTGCCTTGTCGTTCTCAACCTCGCCCACCCCGTCGACCGAACGTCGAAGCCCCTTCAAGTCTGCGAACTCTTTCTGCTTCTGTGCGAGCTCCTTCTTCGTCCAGTTTGGTTTCGAACTCGGCGTATTTGCGCTGGATTTCAGCGTGGTTATCCAGCAACCGAGAGGCGGTCAGTTGTTCCTGCACTTCTCGCGCGACGGAGAGTTTCCCGACACGAGGGAAGCCGTTGATCAACAGCACGCTCGGATATGCCCTCGGGTTATTGGCTGGGAACAACAAGCCAATATTTTCGCGTGCACCTCTTGTTCCAACGTGTCCGCACGCACAGAACCTGACAGAAAGGGAAGGACGAGGGTGTAAAACAAAACAACACCTTGCGCTACGCGTTCGAGTCCGCTGCGAATTCCCCCGGCGCATCTGCGTCTGCGTCTGTTGCGGCTCGTGTGTGCGGATTAAGAGGACTCAATAGTAATTTCAAGAATACAAAACATTTTCGACAGTCCCGCACAAGAGAATAACTGAACCGCCCAAGATTTTTGCGTACGTCTAGACTGTCGTTAGGTCTTGGATGAAACGGTAGAAGGGAGTTTACCCAAGCTACCATGACCTCTCCACGTCCACAGGACTGTTCTCATCCCAGTCTTCAAGAGATGAAAGCACACGGAAAAGTTGGACCTCGGGAACTGGTTCGCCTCGCTGGCGTTTCGAATCTACTGCGTCCTCGACGGCCGCGCCGACTTCTTCGAACGAGTCGTCCGCCGCACCCAGCGTGATGGTTTTGAGAAGCGGCCATGGGTGCGACGCTGGGCCTAAAATGTCTTTGATTAAGGAGTAAGCATGGCATTGGTTGATCAGGATGAGATGGGAGAGTGCAGGGAAGAGGACCGGGGGTGAAGAGAGTGGGTGATAGGGTAACCCGGGCTGCGTTTCACATAAGCAAGAGCCTCTGCAGATAAAGGAGATGGAGGTCAAGACAGGGAAGGACGACTGAGGGAGACTTTTCAAGCAAAGGAAAAAAGCGACTTGGTCGCCGTGGGCGCCGTTGAGGATTAATTCTGCCAATGCGGGGGCATCGAAGAGAGCAACGATGTACGAGACGTAGTCTGCACGCTCGTTGTCTTGAATCGAAATGTGGAGGAATTTTAGAGTTGGGATGTGAAACCGGTTCGCGTCCGGGGGCGCGTAGGGTACGTCGAGGTGCAAATGTGTCAACGAGGGGCATTGCGCCCTGACCGCGGCCGAGTAAATATCTGGGTCGTAGTCCCCCAGTAACTCTAGATGCGTAATCGAGGCCATCCACGAAGGCTGTGGTGATAATTGGAGCGTGGAACGAACGATTTTGAGAAAGGTCAATCTCGGAGCTCCAGACCAGAACATCGCAACGGGAGCTGCAGCCACGAATTCGTCGCTGCGGTACACAATCTCGAGGTGTTCCAAATGAGGGGCTGCTACATCGCGGAAGGGGCCTAACATCTCCTCCTCCAGGTCCCACACAATCTTCAACCTCTGTATGCGATTGACCTGGGGGACAATAATTTCGGTGACCCGCTCTCGCAGGAGACCGTCCACCGCCATACAGCTTTCGGGTTCGCGTAGGATCAATGAGATTTTGGATGTTCGGGAACGCTCAAGGTAGAGATTAAGGATCTCCACTGATCCTTCGCCGGTGAAGTCCGTTTCTATAAGCGTCCAAAGCGCGGGCTCACCGACGACAACGTCGCGGAAGCGATGAGAAACATGGGACAGAGTCCACTCTGCTTTGAAAGTCGTGGATTCGGTCTCCCAGTTCGAATCTACGACGCAATCCTCTTGGCTCGCGACAGCGACGGCTACAAGAAGCTCGTATGGAAGAGAAGATATCGCACACGTTGAGGCGCTCATGTCGAAAGGAGAGCGGGCTACAGTCGCAGCACGAGGATGATGTGGCCAAGAGAGAAATGTGGGTCACGCGTCTGATGATGCTAACTTTCGCTTTGACCGCCACGATGTGTGCGGAGTCTGCCGCTCAATGTCTTCACACTGCTTGCTGGATGTACTCTTCAAGAGATGCTTTGAAAGAACATGCCCGACGGATCGCGCTTGGCTGATGAACACCGCTTTGTAATGACCCGAGTCTGAGTCAGGCCGAAGGATCTAGTTCATTCTGGAAGATACTACCACCACCGACACGCGTCTACTGCTTACGCGTCCCGACGCGCGTCTCACTTTGCAATGTTTATAAAAGCGGGCACAGTCGCGCTATTTCTTCCAACAACAACTTCTTTTCATTCACACAACAACCACTTGAACAATGTTCCACCACTCGTACTCGTCTGCCCCCTCGTATCGGACCCCCGTCTCTCAAATCAACCCTCGCGAGAAGTACCTCGCAGCCCTCGCTGAAGCCAAGGCCGCAGAGGCCGAGTATCTTGCTGCGGAACGGCTACAGCAAGAGGAGGATCAGCTCCGCCAAAGGCTCGAGCAAATCCAGAGCTTGAAGCACCAGCCTAACGCCTACTACACCCGCACTCCGGCTCCCCAATACTCCCAGGCTGCCCCCCTCGACCTCGACGCGCTTCGCCGCCAGATCGCCGCGGAAGAGCGCGCGCGCATCGTCCGTGAACAGGAGGTTGAGGCCCTCCGCGTTCAAGAAGCCCAGCGCAAAGCCCAAGAGCTTGAAGCGCTTCGGGTCCGTGAGGAGCGCAGGGCACAGCTGGCCGTGCGCGACCTTGAGCGCAGCCGCGCACTCGCCGCCCAGCGTGCAGAACTCCAAGCCCACACTCAACGTGCCCTCGCTCCCTCCTTCCGTGTCGTCGTGCCTGAAGGTCCCCGCACACACTATGTACGTCCTAACAGTATACTCCTTCGTTCATTGCGGGGTCCTGATATATATATTCTTCCCAAGTGCCGCCCTGCCCACCGTTCGCCTTATCCCGAGTTCCACGACACGGTCGATCTGACCCCGATGTTTGTGGATAAACGCCACCACCACCAGGCCCACGGCTGTGGCTGCGAACGCAAAGCACATAAAGTACGCTTTGTGCACCCTGCTTTCAAACCTATGCATGATCCTAACTACAAATCGTCTTCCCAGGAGGAGGTGAAGCCTACCTCTGTGAATCTCGAGAACGTCTTCAGCCAGCTCCTCGCCGGTCGCGTCGAGGCCAGGCGGGAACCCAAGTCCGAGAGGACTCAAGCTCCAGCTGAGGCTGTGAGCGTAGAGCAACTTCTGCCACACGTATTCGGCGGCAACACTGCTGCTCAACCCAAGGCCGAAAGTAAGCCCGCTAAGGAGGCCCCCGCCCGGCAGGCCGAGGCCCCCATCACCATCGAGCAACTCATCAGCCACTTCCTGGGTGCTGCTGGTGTCGTCGAGCAATCGAAGGGTTCGACTTCCAACGTTACGGCATCTACCTCCACCCCAGCGCGGCCCTATGAGAAGACGGAGGCTGCTCCTGCCCCTGCACCCTCGGAACCGGCTCCCAAACCGGCTCCCGCCCCCGCTCCAGCCACCGCTCAGGCTCCTCAGCCCGTCGGCTTGGAGCACATTCTCAACCACTTCCTCGGCACTGCCGGTTGTCCGTCCTGCGGCTCCCACTCAGCCCACTCAAGCCAGTGGCGAAGTCGATCTCCAGCAGCTCTTGAACATGTTCTTGGGCGGTGCCGCCCCAACTTCCGCTCCCGCGCAGCCTCAGGTACGAAAACTTGTTCCCTTTATCTGGCGACGCGGTGCTAATCACATTCGGTCTTTCAAGGCGGGCCCATCCAATTCAGCGTCTGCTTCCAACTCTACGTCTGCTGCTAAGAAGACCGAGCTGCAAGAGCGCGAAGAACGCGAGCTCGCCGAGGCGATCCGGATGTCGCTTGCCGAGCCTCAACCTCAGCCCTCACCAACCACGAGCGAAAGCAAGGGCAAGGCGCCCGCGCCCGCTCCAGTGAAGGACGTCGCCTCTTCGACCGCCGAGGTGCGCGCCATCGACGCATCCTTCGCCGCGCTGTCCAGCGAATTCGTGTTCCCGTCGCAACTCGACTTCTCCACCTCGCGAACCGCCTCCCCTACGCGTAACGGAAGCGCAGAGGAATCCGTGATGGCGAAACTATCGTATAGCCCACAGAATCAGCCCTTGCGGTTCTACCATCAGGCGCTGAGCGGGCTGCTTGCGCGCCTGGATGCCGTGGAGAGCTTTGGCGATGAGGAACTGAGACATGGGCGCAAGGAGGTGGTAGGTCGTGTTGAGGGCGCGTTGGATGAGGTTGAGAGGATTGTCGAGGGGAAGTGGAGGCGGTGGGCTGGGAGGGAGAGGGCCTCCACCCCAGAGCCCGTTCCTGCCGAGTCTAGACCTTCACCCGCAGTTGAAGAGGCGCCTGTTGTCGTGACCGCCGAGGACGTAGACGCTCCCGCCGCTGAGCCTGTAGAGGTTGCCGACTCGGAGCCTGTTTCCGAACCCGAGTTTATCCCCGAACCCACCACTGTCCCCGAACCTTCACCCGCCGTCGATGCTGAAGAAACTCCCTCATCATCCTACCCTCCCGCCAGCGAACCCTCATCGTCGTACCCACCTTCTGCCGCCGAAACCGTCGCGACCCTCAGACCTTCGTCACCCGCGCCGTCTTCACCCGCACCTTTGCATATCAACCCTGTAGCAGCCTCTCACGTACCGTCCGACATCGACACCTTCCTCCTCCCCGCATCCGCCGATGCGCCGGTGATCCAGAAGAAGCCGCGTGCCTCAGACTCAGACGCGGATGTCGATGTCGGGAGCGACTGGAGTGAGGTCGATGCATAAAGGATTCGACTCATATTAGCATAGTATGCATTTATCACTCCTTATCATTTTTATCTTGTCTTTATTGTGTAGTGTAGTTGTATAATGGAATAACAGAAAGGAAACACTCCTTCGCTCGTCGTCTCTCAATGGGCATTTGAGCGATTGCCTGCCAAGCACTTTTTGTAACTTATTTCCTGAATATATTTATCGTTCCCCCGAAATTTTGTTCATTTGTGCCTCAATGCGATTAACTCGAGCAAGTTCCACCTCACCCCGTACCCGTCCCGTCCCGTCCTGGCGCTGGCTCGAGGGCCCAGACGGACGGGTCAAAACCCGCCCGTCCCGTCCATCGACCCGTCAAAAACGGTGACGGGTTGGAGCCCTAAATTAGACGTTATACGCACGTTGCCTTTGCACGGAACCCCCCGCCTCCGTCTTAACTCCTTGGCTCCTACCAACAGGGTGACCTTGGACTTTCACTCCATAGGACCTCTGAATAACCTCCTGCCATGGCAGAGACCGACATATCTCCCTATGTAACGGGTTGGGATGCACCCGTCTTCAACGGCCAGGCACAAGAAGACGTACATATGTGGATCTCACGTATCCGTTATGGGCTGAAACAGCGACACGTCCCGCGCTCACTCTGGGTGGCCATTGCACTCCATTTCTTAGGCGAGGATCCACGGGAGGTTTTGAACGACGTGCGGCGGACGATGGCCCAGCTTCCAGATCAAGAGGGGAAGGAAGAGTGGGACTGGAACTGGGAGATTTTTACGTCTGCTCTGGTTCGCATTCACGGTAGGCATTTTTCAGTTTGGTGAGGGCAGATCCTGAGTCCTCCCCCCAATCAGAACGAGCTAAGAAGGACGCTGAAAAGGGTGCATATTAAATTCATCTCGCCCATTCTGAAATGTGCTCACGAAGGACGTTGCAGATTCCACCTCTATCGCAGACGATTTTCATCGTTTCAGAAGAAAGCATCCGTATGCCGCCGCCGCCGCGGGCCTCGGGTTGGTCGCAGCCGGCGGTGTCACCGTAGGGCCTGCTATGTTCGTCGGAGCGTTGCACATGGTGGGCTTGACCGTCTCGGGGGTCTTTGGTGGTCAGTGCTTTTCCGGATCCCCGTGAATTTTACCGAACGCACAATTAGGTTCGATTGCTGTGGCCCCCGTTGCGGTACAGGCGCTTAGCGCAGGAACAATGGCGCTTGGCGCGTGGGTCGGCTTCGGCGATAGCGGAAATAAGACCGCCCCCGTCGATGACAGCCTCGTCGAGACTACAGCCTCCGTCGACGACAGCCCTGTCAAGACTACAACCCCTGCCGACAACAGCTGCGTCAAGAATACAGCCCTCGTAGAGGAATACAGGCTCCATCGACAACACGTACCTCGACAATACCTCCCTCGTCGATACTACATCTCTTGCCAAAGGTGCAGCTCCCGTCGAGAATATAGCCCCCGTCGACAATGCCTCTCCAGTCGAGAATACGACCGCCGTCACCGACAGCCTTGTTGACAATATCTCCGTCGACAATACGTCCCTTGCCGAGAATACAGCCCCAGTCACCGAAGGCTCCGTCGACAATACCTCCTTCGTAGAGGATACGTCCCTAGCCGAGAGTGTAGCCCCCGTCAACAACACCTCCCTCGAGAACACCTCCTTCGTCGAAGATACGTCCCTCGCTGAGAATACAACCCCCATCACCGAAGACCCCATTGACAGTAGCTCCCTCTTAGAGAATACGTCCCTCGGCGAGAGTGCAGCCCTCATCGGCAACACCTCCCTCGTAGAGAATACGTCCCTCGCCGAGAGTGCAGCCCCCTTCGAGAAGATAGCCCTCATCGACAACAGGTCCCTCCACACGTTCCTCGCTGACAGTGCAGCCCCCGTCATCGATGAGCCCGTCGCCAATACGCCCGTCGTCAATACCTCCCTCCTCGACAATACCTCTGCAGTCGAGGATACAGCCCCCATCACCGACAGCCCCGTCGACAATATTGGGGAGAATCTGAGAGGTCCAGGCGCAATTTAGCCAGCGTTAAAGAGCCGCCAGAAGGATAACCCAGTCGAAACGAAGGACAGGAAAGGCAACGCGCAGCGTATGAACCGGGGCTGAGTCGAACGAGGACCTTACTTTAGGTTTTGAATGGTACGTCCGGTGTGCCTAAATTTGGCAATCTTTATGATGCACATCTCTCCAATTGTACTCCCTCTTTGTATGACTGTAATGTAGGTTGAAAGAGCTCCAACTCACCGTAAGTCTGGCGTTATCTTGCGAACATAAGGGAATGCGAATTCTGGGTAACCGATATTATTTGAGGGGACGAATCAGGTGGTTTTCCAGGAAGATTGAGAATGAAAACGCACCTTGGTCGTCTGCGGCCGTAGCTGATTTTTTCTGGCTGTCGAATTGCAGACCGGTCGGCGTGGTCGTGTTTGGGAATTGCTAGTGTCGGAACTCTTTCTAGGTTATGACCTCTGTGGACAGAAGAAAGTAGTAGGCTCCGCGCGATAGGCTCGAGGGGTATGAAGTTTTCGAGTCGGAAATATCGTGCGGACAGACGGTGGCAAAGGACGAATAAAATAGGTGTGCAGCTTGAATCTGAACTTGAGGAGACCGGGGTGCGAAGGAATTGCGTCCAAAACAACCGATTCGATCACGAAGTGCATCCCTGGCTGTGGGTTTTTCGGGAGCCATCTTGGTGGTTGTTGGGACGCTGGAACGAAAAGCAGAAGACTGCAGATCACGTTTGAGACCCGATTGCCAAATATTTCCAATTCCTACTCCTTACCTTAACCTTCGTGCCATCCTACACTGGATCCCCGTCTTCCTACGCTTCGCTTCTGGCACTGGACCTACTCCAGTTCTCTCGTTGAATTGGACGCCTTCGTCGCCTCATCGGCAAGAATTTCTATCGGTTGATTTCTGGAAGAAACAGAAGTTCCACAGCTCGATATTTCGCATGGAAACGAGGAGCCAGAGCCAGATCCATGTCCACAACGTCTGCCTTCTTCCGCGTCCCTGCGCTGGCTGTTGGGCCTGGCGGGCAGAATTCGTATTGCCGGGTCACACTCCTTACCCCGCGTCAATCCAGTCGCACTTTTCTGAAGGTGGACGTGTCGGGGATGGGATAGAGCGCTGTTATCCGGAAGAGTCTTAAATTGAGGGTTATTCGAGCTTCAGTTGTGTCGTCCTCCTCAGGCCTCAGGTACGAGCGGCATGTCGATTTCACACTTCGAATTTTACTTTCTTGCCTGCAGCTGAGGCTTTCCATTCTCGCTGAATGAGAAGCTGGTACGCTTGACTGGCTGGGTGTCGTCGTCTGCAAGTTCTTGGCAAATTTCTTCTGACAGATACTGGGTCTGTGTCTGTGTCGCTCTGGCTTTGATGTTGCTTCTTCGGTCGCATTTGGACTCCTTGGTGTTGGGAAACCCGCTCATCAGCACAAACCGTCCGGTATCAAGTTTATTCCCTGCATGCTGGTGGACGAAAGATTCGGGCCATCACAATGCGAGTCGATGTCGCTGGCGGTCACGTGTCCAGCCCGCGAAGAGAGGGTAGACATGGCCGCGCTCACGATGAAGCCGTCCGTAGGAGTACATGCTGCGGGGTGCTGGCCAAGGAGTCCGTAGGAGCCCACGACGTTTATGTTCTGGATTCTTGGACAGTGTGGCAGATCCGCAAGCGCCAGACTGAGTCTGCGACATATTATAGAATCAAGCGAGACTCCAGAGCGGCAAGCAAGAGGCACAGCGAAGAGACGGGAACCCATCACGACAGGAACCTTGGACTGGATGGTATTCTGCAGATCCCAGCGTTTGTGTTGTACGGTTTGACTAGACTGCCTTCAAACACCGCGTATTCTGCGAGCTATTCTGCAGCCATTGCGGCTTGTCTTGTTGGTCTGAGAAGACTTGAGAGATCTGTTATCAACAACCTTCTAAAGATCGAGAACTCACTGCAGTCGAGAAGGCGATGAGCTCTCGGGTTTATTCACTACGCCACAGTATGTTGCCCAAATCCGAACAATCCAACGTGAGTTCGAGAAACTCCGGAGAAGCAACCCGCCTGCACTGTTGAAATAATTATGCTGGGGTCGGTAGCTTCGCGACATCGAACGCGGAGACCTCGAGTGAGCCGCAATTCCACGAGATAGCCCGTAGATTTGTGACGGCGCTCCCCGACAGTGCGTTATAAGCCCCACACCCTGCAAGATTCCCCAAACGGCCGTCCCATTCTGCCAGCCGCACAATCTCAAGAAATGTGGTTTCACGCCCGTTTAATGGGGTCGAATGAATGGATCGAATGAATGGGTCGAATGAATTGTGAAAACGGACGAGAGCAAATACTGTATGTTGCCCAAATGGGACTCTCACGGCATCGGTTCTCTCTGCATATAAAAATTGGGTTGGCATCCTTTTAAGCTTATGCTCTTCATCTTTTGCTTTGAACCAACCCACTACCAACCGTCCTTTTAACATGTCTCCTCAGGATCCCCCCATTCCCTTCCTTTTCCCTTGTCCTTTCTCAGGCACAACAGCCCATGTATTCACCCCGAGTTCCGGCGCATCTCGTCTACCCCTGGACGCCGGTTACATACCAACCCCCAGTTCTCGCGGTAGCTGCCACTCCCATCCCGGTATGCGACTTGCTTTGTGGACGATTCAGATTCACTCATCAACGCAGATACTTCAGCCTCAGACCCAAACCCCAGAGGCTCCTCGCAACAAAATTGTTCTCGCAATTCGCGTATGCTTCCCACTTCTTTCATTATTCACTCATTCATCTCGAACCTTGCTAGCGCTTCTTTGCGGCCATCATCGACAATCTCGAGGCGCACAGATAGATATGCGCAGCCATTGAACTTCATAGAATCGCGGGGCAAAATCCTGGTAATTTTAAACAGTCTCGATGATAAACCGAATCTTACCTGGTCTAAAGCAGGGACAAAACAAACTGAACGTGCAATGCGACAAGTTCGATAATTTCTTGGACATCCATCACCTCACTCACTATGCCACTTTACGCTGCCAACGAATCGACTTCCTACCTTCGGATTTTGTATAAATTTGGATGATCATTCGGACGGGACAACTTCAACGGCGGGGCCCATACAAAAGCATCGGACTGCTAGAAGGCCACCATTCGCCGTCTAATTTACCGCTACGCGACAGTATATAGTATACTTAAGCCCCAACCCAGGCTTACCTCCCATTGTCCGTGTATTTTTGTGTATAATCTAACTTGGTTCTCTTAAAGTTGAAGTTCCAACCTTTACATGCGCCAGCCCGGTATACGACTCTTGCACGATCGGGGAGGGCCTCGGTTGGTTCGCGAATAATCGTACGGAGAGACGGTGGCAAAGGACGAATAAAATAAGGTGTGCAGCTTGAATCTAAACTTGAGGAGACCGGGGTGCGAAGGAATTGCGTCAAAAACAATCGATTCGACCACGAAGTACATTTCTGGCTGTGGATTTTTCTTGATCCATCTTTGGTGGTTATTGGGACGCTGGAACGGCTGAGGCTGGAAGCAAAAGCAGAAGACTGCAGATCACGTTTGAGACCCGATCGCCAAATATTTCCAATTCCTGCTCCTTAACCTTAACCTTTGTGCCATCCTACACTGGATCCCCGTCTTCCTACGCTTCTGGCACTGAGCCTACCCCAGTTTTCTCGTCGATTTGGACGCCTTCGTCCCCTCATCGACAAGAATTTCTACCGGTTGATTTCTCGAAGAAACAGAAGTTCCACAGCTCGATATTTCGCATGGAAACGAGGAGCCAGAGCCAGAGCCATGTCCACAACGTCTGCCTTCTTCCGCGTCCCGGCACTGCTGGGCCTGGCGGGCAGAACTCGTATCGCCGGGTCATACTCCTTACCCCGTGTCAATCCAGTCGCATTTTTCTGGAGGTGGACGTGTCGGGATGGGATGGAGCGCTTTTATCCGGAAGAGTCTTAGATTGAGGGATATTCGAGCTTCGAAAACAGTTGTGTCGTCCTGCTAAGGGTCTCAGTTCCACTTTTGCGACAGATACAAACGAAACATGAACAAGCAGGGACAGCGACAAGATAGCGGAGCGGGAGGCCTCCGACAAGAGATGAGCCGATATGGCGGCGAAGCAGCGTTGTCGGACAGATTCGTTCATTTCATTGGTGAACACCGATACCACATGAAAGTTCCCTCCTCCTTCGGATCGATCTTCAGGACCTCCTTCGCCGCCTTTACAAACTCCTCGCCGTCCGGCCCTGAAAGCGCTGCTAGCGACTGGGCGTCGGTGTTGAACGTGATGCAGCACACAATGTGATCATTATCGTCTTCCGGAAGTGTAAAGTTGAAGACATGACGGGGCTCGAATTCGATTTTACTATGTAGGACGCCGATAGGTGCGGGTAGAATGAGACGGAAAACGCACCCGTCAAAACGGTCCATGTATCCACGCTCAACCCAAAGCGGAATGATTGCTTCCTCCGAGACCGAGGCGAGGCAGTCGACGGGGTGGCGGCAGAGGATTTTCGCATAAGAACTTCGCCATCCGAGGCCGTAGAGGGGTGCGGTCCGCGAGCGGACACCACGGGACAGTGACGGTGGCGATGTGAAAGGCAGTGTTAGAGGGGGTCGTTGTGCTATTACTACGTGAGCACAAGTAGAAGGCCGATGTGAAACCATACACAGGATCCGACATGAGTGCAGGTTGGGAATGATGGTAAGCAGAAGGGGACAAGTTCAAGTTCCATTGAACGCGGTCACCTGATCTCGAGTCGCGAGATTTGATCATCGCGTGTTGATCGTGTGTTTTCCTCTACCAATTCGCGAAGCCGCGAACAAAGAGAAAAGGAGCGAATAGGCACAGGTCTGTATCCCACCATTTTCCCCCCATATCCCATCATAGATAACTTTGCGGTACCGGGGAACAGATGAGTAAGTTCCGTAACTCTGAATCATTCTCAATTCCTCGTTTCATTGTCAATTTCTTACTCTTCAAGTTCTACCATGGGCAAGCGAGACAAACCACCTCCCAACCAGCCGCATGCCTTATCCTTCCCTCAATATACCTCGGCCCCTGCTCAGCCGCCTCCTCCATACCCTTCTTAACTGCGAACTCCATAACCCACGTCCTGAGCATCGGTGCCACCCCGAAGGACACTGTCGACGGCGTTGTGTACCATCACATCCCGCTCAAGGACTCTGCCTCGGTGTCGATTACCGCCGCGTGTGCTGAAACGTGCGCCATAATCGACGCCGCACTCAGCTCGAAGAATGGAACGGGGAGGATCTTAGTGCACTGCTCTGCGGGTATCTCAGCGGTCACCGTCGGTGCTCTCCGCGTATCTCATGCGTCGGCACCGAATGTCGCTCAAAGCAGCACTGGGTCGGATCGTGCGCGCGGCGTCCGCAGGTGTCACCGAAATTCCTAGAACAGCTCAAGGACATGGAACAGGAGCTGTTTGGCAGTGTCTCGCTCCACGTATACGAGCTGCCGAAGCGCGAGAAGGACCGACTCGCGCTGTTTGAGTTCGGAGGACATTCCGCCGATGTTGGACTCGACGACGACGCAGGATAAATATCGCGAAAGAGTCGTGGTGTTTTATTCAATTGCCTGTCTATTATTACATTTGAGTGTGTATGTACGTGCTCCTTCCCCTCGTGTATAGATATACCCAACACCCAACCCTCCATCCTACTCTTACTTACTTCTAGCACACAGAATATCGATAACTATAAAGGAGAAAAAAAGCAAGCTCTCGTCGGAATCCACCATCTTCCAAGGAGAGATGAATAGAAGGGTGCGCTCACACTCCAACGCTCGCAAACACACCCCAGCGTTTCGAGCACCTGTCCGCGTCAAGCCGCCACTTCGCGTCGGTCGCCTTCCCGCCGTGGCCACCGTCTCGGCCGTGTCGAACTCATTCAGTCCGCCGAATGAGCTTCTCGTCACCGCTCACGGCGAGCAACAAGGTCCAGGTCCCCGGCAGCGTCCTCGTCCGTGTCGTGCGACATCCACCCGGCGGACCGCGAGAGCATCGTCTGTGCGGGCCCACCGGGGTGCAGGATCGCGCCGACGGCGGTCGAGCGCGAAACAGTTGTTAGGGAGGACGAGGAAAGAGTTGTCTCCTGGGATGATGCGCAGGCCGTAGCGCTCGCCGAGGCTGAAGAAGTGTTAAGATGAGGAGGAATAGATTTAGGACCGAGAAGCGCACCTGTCGAATATGTGATTCTGGGCTTCGGCGGCTTGTCGCAGTGCCCACTGGCGGTCACCGCAGTCCTTAGACGTCTCCCCAGTCCAGAAGCGCCACACGATCGACGCTTCGCGCTCCTCGACAAAGGAACCCGGTGTCCGCTCCGTGAACTGCGTCTCTCGTTAGAAACAATCAACACCTCGACAGCTGCAAGACAAGACGCACATAATTCAGAATCTCGACGCACGAGCTCTTCCACGTCAAATTAAACGTGGCGACCATATTAATCCATCCACCCGGCAGCGTCGCCACCGTATTCACGGGACTCAGCTCCGCGCCGTTCCGCCTCCCCCCCATGCATACCTAGCGCCCCACTCGACGACCGGCCGCGGCGTCACTTCGGCCGAATGAAGCACCCGTTCTCCGCCACAATCCCAATGCGCGGCACCCTCCTTCGCAATGCGGCTCAGCACACCCGCGATCGGCAGCCCGCTGAGCAGCCACACGTCGTTCCGTCCATCCGCCGCGAAACGCCGGAGCACCTCTAACGCGTGCTCGAGCCCCGCGTCGCCGTCCGTGTCCGCAGGGACGCCCCCAGGGCCCGGCCCGCGGCCGCGCCCACAGGGTGCCCTCAAGGTCCATGAGCAGCAGCCGCTTGCTCGAGTGTTTATACCTCGGCAACACGCGGTGCATGTCGAGCATCGGCGCGGCCTCGTGGCTCGCAGGTGCTGCTCCGTGTGCGAGCGGAGGCA
Source organism: Mycena olivaceomarginata (assembly GCA_029378375.1). NCBI lineage: Eukaryota > Fungi > Basidiomycota > Agaricomycetes > Agaricales > Mycenaceae > Mycena > Mycena olivaceomarginata. Next base: position 186,783 of record JARKIC010000534.1, read on the forward strand.
CCGCGAGAGGAACGTCGTCACGAACGCCTGCCCCGTCTGTGTCGTGACGTGGTTGTGCAGGTCCCTCCACCGCCCGAAGCGCCTCGTCGTCGCTCATGGTCAGCGCCTGGTTGATCGCGGCCGCCGTCCCGCGCGTGTCCCATGGGTTGATCGCGATGCACGAGCGGAAGCCGCTGTAGCTGTACGATCCCGTGAACTCGCTCAGGATGAGCGGCCGGTGGCGACCCTCCTGACACTCGACAAACTCGTGCGTGCGCAGCGCCATTCCCTCGCGCAGACTCGTGACGAGGAACGCGTCGGCAACGGTGAGCAACGCGAGGTACTGGCTGAACGTCAGGTCTTGTGTCGGCAGGAACACAACAGGCTGGTACGTCAGCGTCGAAAAGCGCGAGTTGATGTGCGTGACAATGTCGGCGATGCTCCCCGCGACGTCGCTCGAGGTGGTCTGGAGCGCGACCTGAATAAGAACGACCTTTTGCTGGAACTCGGGATGTTTCTCGAGGAAGGTCTGGAACGCGAGCAACTTGTGGCGCACGCCCTGGATCTCGTCGAGCTTGTCGCGGCCAACGACGAGCTTCATGCCGACGTAGCGCTGCTTGAGGACTTGCACCCACTCGGCGACATCTGGCTCGCGTCTGCAAGCATTAGGATAGTGCGAGTTGGAGAAAGGAGTCGGAACGCACTTTTTCTCCTCCAGCTGCTGGACGTCGATTGCCCATGGGGAACACTCCGACGTCGACAAAGCCGCATGCGACGGACCTCACCTGCGCCCGCGCCCCTCGCTGACTTGGATGCCGCGGGGTAGGGCCTCATATGCCATGATGCGGCTGACAGTCTGGCGGAAGTGGCGGGCGTAAGTTGGCGGTTTGGAAGCCGATGATGTTAGCGGCAAGCAGTCCGTTGAGAAGGTTGCGGCGGACGGAGAGGCAGCGGAAGATTTCCGAGGAAGGGAACGCGACGTGCATGAAGAAACCAATGGGGCATGAGCGGGGATCGCGGAGACGCGCGCAGCATGGCGGGAAGCAGCATGAGGTGGTAGTCGTTTACCCAGACTGAAGAATGTAAATCAAAGCTGGGCAACAAAAGAACGGGGCGCGTACTGATGTCACCATCCTGGTAGTTGGCGGCATAGTATCGGCAAAGCGCTGGTTGACCGCGACGTACTGCTTGAAGGACGCGGACTCGTAGAAACATTTTGGTCTTTGGCGCGTCGGGGATGGCCGTAGTGGAGACACGGCCAGAGGACCTGGTGGCAGAACTCGTCGTAGCAGCTCTCAAACTCCGCGTCGGGGATCCAGACAGGCACGCAAGCCTGTTCGACGAGCATCTTCTTGTCGACTGCATGACGGAGGGGCTCTGAGAAAGAGTCGGTATGCGAACCGACTGTGCCGACCCAGAGTTTTTTCTTGAGCTTGTCGCCCATACTGACAATAGCGTTTCTTGAGGCCGCCATTGCAGTGGGGGTTGTGCTCGACGTGCCATTCGTCGCGGATGCTGAGCTCTGACTCTGGACGGCGGGACGAGGAGCGCGACGGCTTGCGTTGGGCGCGGACGCGGTGATCGCTGTGGGCAGTCTGGCGCTTTGCGGGGGGTGGTGGTGCCCAAAAAGGCCTTGGAGAAGGGATTTATGTTTTCCTGGGCGGGGGTCATGGCGGCAGGCGTCGGGTTGCGGGACTTGACAGTTTATGAGGTCATCGACGATGCTTTTTGCAGGGGGATTGCTGCCCTTGCGCAAGGCAGGGCGGTGCGGGGCCCTTATGGCGGATTCGACGCGCTGGAGGACATCGGGGACAGAGAACGACGGGGATCTTATTTCCGGGGTCGCAATAGGCGGTCCTGTGCCGACCACTGCGGTGGAGGGCAGAAACAAGGAGGCAATGACTATCCGCTGGTTTCTGAACGAGTTCATGGTGGTAGACCGCGGGAGGGGAGAGCGCTCATAAATATGTATCCTGACCACTTTTATCGACGTCAGAACATCGTCGGGTTGGCCTCCGATCTATTCCTTGATTCAGCCACTTGACCCGCTTTCCACCCCATATGTCTCATCTGGAACGTCGACGCACGTTTATCACCCTCAGCGAAAAGAAGATGAAGATGAGCTATAACTGCTACCGGTCCAAGATACGCGGCCGGCTCGAGACTAAAGCTTCGACTACAGGACATTCACTCATTTTTACCGGTAGTAGTTCATTTTCCCTTGTGATAATTCCGCCTGTCTCCAGCCCGAGCGGTTCGCTTCACAACGCTTCGCCCGCCACTGGCCCACAGACGCTCCGAGCCTCCGGGCTCCCAAGTTGCCCTTTGGGCGATTGGTCATTTCTCCGCATTTCAGCCACGAATCGGCAAAATAAAATACAGCAAATGGAGTGTGCAGTTAAAGAGACAATGCTATCTATCTTGGGATCGTATTGAAAGGTCAAGATGAAATTTCTGACCACAATGGGTTGAACTTTGCGGGAGTGGTCGGTGGGTGTCTTTGGCCTGACTCCGAGGGACTAAAAAATAACTGGGACAACGCGGCAGGGGCTGCGCAGATCGTAATTAACTGGACCAGTGTTGGCGCCGAGTCAAGAGTCGTCCAAGTCCAGATCATCCCAGAGACACCGCAACTCGGAGCACCAACTTGTTTGAGGCTCACACCGATTGCCCCACCGACGCGTGGCCAAAGTCGAATAACATACAGCTCCCCATCCTCATTCCGGACGATATTCCTGACCTCCACATCGTTGTGCGAGACGCCAGCCGCATGGATCTCCTGGACCGCCTCGTAGATTGCCCACCTAGCGGTTCAATACATCAGTGGAACTCGCGTTGAAATGCCTTGCAGCACTTACCGCTCTTCAAAATCCAAATCCAAGTCTTTTCCACTCATCGTTGTCCTAACGAGTCGCCTTTATCTTCCAGCAGCAGCGCCGCCCACGCCCGATGCGCGGGCGCATAAACGCCCAGACACCTCGGCACGCACTCCAGTCCCCTCCATGCACTCGTACGCATCCAGTTCGCGGAGCAGCGCCTCAAAGCCGGAGCCGACCTCGTACAATTTCGCCACGACGGGGACAGGCGCGTTCGCCAAGCGTTCCGCGGTGGACCGTAGGCGTCTCGCCCGGAAGGCAGGACTGTGCGCAGGGATAAAAGTGGAACGGGGGGACTGCAATCAGGGATCGGAGACAGTGTGTTTCCACTCTCGCGCCATACCCTCCTCGATCTGGGTCCGGGTGACTTTCTGGAGGGACTGGGGTCGTTGGGACAACGGGGGTGAAAACACAATCATCAAGCGATCAGAGTTGACGGGGTCTGCTTCCTGCGAAGAACTCGGCGGCGGCGGAGCACTCAAGACAGCGAGATAATTTTCATAGCCGGCAAGCGCCAACGCAAGGTCAGGGTCCGCGAACGTGAGCATCCCGGGAGGGGCGTTGATAGCGATCAACAACGCCAAGAACGGGACAAGACGACAATTGGTGTCGGCGCAGCTAGGGACAAAGTGCGTGTACATCCGACTGCCCAGCGCCTCGATGACCGAGAGTCATGGATGGGTGCGGTACGCTTGTGGGAGGCCCGCGATTGTGCTTCTCGGGCTCGAATGGCGCGGCAGGGACAAGTGGATGCACTGCAGACGAGTCATCGTCTAGCAACACTGAAGTATATAATGGAAAACTCACGGTTCTCGACGACTACACATTTATGCCCAGAGTAAACCAGACCAAACCGAGGTGCTCGACTCGACACCTTCTCAAAAATCGGCAGCACATCTGTAAATCCAGCTAGAATGGTGATTTCAGACAATAGCCTATGCAGTCGAAATCACCTACTTCGAACAGGATAGCATCCCCCTGAAGTAAGGTGTATTTGAGGGAATAAAGGCTCGTTGTGGGAACGAGAAGTATTCAGCCTGATAGTTATCGAAGTCACTCGAGTGAGTTTGAGTTTCGATGGCGGAACCTCCGCCAATCCTTAGGGGGAGATTCAGGGCTTGTTAACTCTGCTAGCAATAATGTTGCGACGCTCGTTTGACGAACGTCTTGGAGGATCAGCCAGTCGGCATCGCCCTCCTGGCTAAATTGGCGGGAGGGGGCTGAGAAAGCAACTTCCGTGACCAAGGTGTAGATCTTTCATCAGCTCTCGAGGAGGGAGCCTAGGAAGCCCGAGACTGGACAGAGCCAGGATTCTCGCTCGTAGGAGTTATAATAATTATCTTGTAATTTGGTCCAAACGAAGGTTGCACTGTGGGGGAGCGCTTTGTCCAACTACCCGTTGGTCTCTAGGTATTGCCGGAGACCAGATATAGCTCGATCGATGATGGTCGGGTCGCGGTATGCGTATGCGAGGGGGTGTTCGGGAGCATCTTTTCCTGTCCATACCGCGGTCGTCCAATTTTTGCTTTCATCGCGCGGCAGTTCCGGCATGTAAAAGGTAAACAGATCACGGTAAAAGCGCGGGAGTTGCCATTCGGTGCTCATTGGCAGAGTTCAACGGGGGACATTGAAAGAAATTGAATAGGGGCTCGTGCACGTGCACATGAGTAAACAGACCATAAACTCAGCAAACGCGGTGAACAGAGGTCAACATCTTCTCTTTTCGACTCCCACTACAATAATGTCTAGAAGCTTCAAACCGTCTCTGATCTGCCCAACCCCATCCTTCTCACCGGACCCCGCGAACATCGCGTTCATTGCAGAAGGCACTCGAGAAGGAGAAGAAGGCTGAGCGGCATTGGCGCCCATCACCAATAATGTAAGCTTCAATACGACGCGTCGCCGAACGGCTCCAGATCCTAATACTCCTACAGCAAAAGAAACGTAAAGCCGACGACGCGTCCGGCTCCTCGAAGTCCGCGAAAAAGCCCAAAAAGACCGCTACGGGCGGCGGCGACGATGGCGGAAAAGATCTATTCAGTATCGCGCTGCCTGGCGATGAAGATTCCACGGTGGAGATATACGACAGCTGCGATGAACTTCGGCGCAAGATCAACGCGCTGCTCCGCACGGGGACCATCACCAAGGCCGGGTTCATGCGCGACATCGCACGCGCCGCGTACACCGACGCGCCGAACATCCAGTCCAAGCAGCTCACCGACTTCCTGACAAGAAGGGCGCGACCAGCGGGAGCACCAGCCGCGTGTGTTACGCGTCGTACGTGTATTTCGAGAAGAAGAGGATTGCGGAGGGCAAGGCGAAGAGCAAGCATAGGCGGGATATGGAGGATAGATGGCTTGGGGAAGGCGGGCTGCCCAGGAGACGGGAGGAGAAGTATTTCTGCCACGCTCAAGACGCTCTCGTTCAAGACGCGCTCGGATCTATCCGGGTCATTCCTGGCGGTCGTTAATTCTCCTGCAGACACTCCAACGCCTCGACACGACCTCGTACCGATTAAAGCCACTGTAATTAGTTAATAGTGTACTCTATATTTTTCTGCCAGGTTATTTCCCTTGTGATTATTTTCCCGTCTCGACAGCCCGAGCGGTTCGCTTCACGGCGCTTCCGTTTACTTGAAGTCTCTGAGATCTGAGTCTCTGACCTGTGTAGTGCAAATTCCAGATATGCTTCTTTCTGATGTCTACACCGTACCGTAGGGCGTGGGGGAACTTGCGGGGTCTGCGAGATTGTGAGGGGAGCCCAGGAAGAAGGTGTAGCTACTTGCTTGTACACCGGGAAAATTCGTGATTCGGACCGGCCGTGTACATACCTACCTACTTATCGAGCCCAAAGTTGCCCCAATTGGACAAATCGGAAAAATTAAAAAAGTACAGCAAGCGGGAACGCGTGGCTAAGAGTCGTCCAAATCCAGATCATCCCATAGAGACCGCAGTTCGGAGCACCAAGATGTTTGGGGCTCACATTCTTCCCTAGCTTTCGGGCGCCCCGCTCACGATGATGGCAGCCAGCGGCTTCCAGCTGTGTCGACGTCTACATCGGTACGTTGCCCTACCTCTATCTCTCCAATCAATGCTTCATTGCCTGCGCCGCAGCCCCCGAGGAGCATGCCGCCGACGCCGCTGCAATTGGGCTCGTGCGCGTGTCGAACCCCTACGCAGCTGCTCGACGCTGGGCCGACAGAGGGTGGATGTGGTGAGAGCGGATCCGGCGTAGAGTATCCCAATCACGCAAATTTCGTGTACGGCGTCGATTCCGCTGGATTGTACGGTATATAATGCATGAATAAAGCACTTTTTTACCCCCGCCAAACATCCTAATTCGAGATGAAAACCATCCAAAAACCCTCAATCTACCCCAGGCTGCCGGGCAACCATTTGCAGGTTGTAATTTCAGTCTAATGTTCAACTACCGATGGTTGAAATTGCTAGGACGTTAATCATCCTAGCGGGGGGTTGTTAATGGTTGCTGAAAGAGGCGGACAAACTGTAGGATGAAAGCTTAAGAAACAGCCTACGTTATCCTATGGATGGATACCTAAGATACAACCTACCATAGGTTGCCTATCAGTCTACAGTAGGCTCAAATACAACCTTCCACTGGTTGTTTCCGTAGGTTGACGATCAACCTGTGCAGTCTCCTTAGAGGTCGTGTTTACTAACAGACCCTATATTGATACTTACTTGTTCGTCATCAATATAGGGTATCTGTTACAGAGACTACGGGACTTGGCAGAATTTACGTTGCAGCTTGCCCCTTCCTTGCTTTGGACAATGCACTCACATAGTATGCTTGCGCCCCAGTTCGCAATAATAACCGCTGCCAGATGTCCGTGGGCTTTTCAGTATTGGTTTTGCACTGCAGTGTGCGGTGCCTGAAGCAATAGCGCACCAATAGCGACTACAAGTTGAATTCGGACGGCAATTCACCTCAGAAGGATTCAAATACATGTTTGCGAGTAGGAGGGAGGGTCATAAAGGTTCATTTTTGGTTTAGAATGAGTGAGAAAAAAATGGCAAATTGCAAAAACTGGCAGGTGTGGTGGTATGGCGCGTCTGGAGCACAGCCGCTCCCACACCGCCAGACCCGTGCCAGACTGCCACACGCGCCACACGGAAAACATTTTGCTGATGATGTATCTGGCAAATCAAGATGTGTTCCTATTTCCGCAAGCTCTATTAGGGGAGCTCAAAGTAAAACAACGCCGGACGCTTTTTTCGCCGTTTACGCTTTTTACGCTTTTTTCCCATCGTTGGCAGTTTGACATGAGAATCGGCAGCTTTCGGCACACAACCCGAATGTGACGCTTAAGTCACAACACGTCAAAAAATTCCTCCCGCGACGCGGCAAGTGCGTGTTCGTTATTGACTATTTCTCTGTCCTTACTGCTCCTACAACACCGCTCTTTAATCATCTACATCTCATGAGTTCCGGCGTCCGCCGCAGATCTCCGCGGAAGCACAAGACAAACGGAACCGAAGCCTAAGAAGGACAAGATGGGTCAGATATGCCCGAGAAGCAGATCTATGAAGGTTTTGCCGTGGCATTGGTTCGGCTGCTGGCCTGAAGATACTGGGGGAGTAAAAGGTGTATCTATCTCTCCATCTGCACTTAAATCACGTCTATATGTCATGTTATCGATGAGATCCGTCGAGTCTTATGACTAGGGGCTAACTAACCCGAAATGGAATGGTGACTTCGCGTCACATTCGGTTGTGTGCCGAAAGTTGCCGATTCTCATGTCAAACTGCCAACGATGGGAAAAAAGCGTAAAAAGCGTAAACGGCGAAAAAAAGCGTCCGGCGTTGTTTTACTTTGAGCTCCCCCTATTGTCTGCAAAACCGGCTTCATCCACGCTACACAACAAGTCAAGACATCATCATTTGGCCTGCCTTTCTTCCTTCTACGATGCATCCTCATCTCGCGCTGTATGTATAGTTATTTGTCTTGTTTTTGTACAATATTATTTTTGCTGCACTTTTTTGGTGTGATTTGAATGGATTTGAATGCGCACCAACAACCTTCCACAACCTAAACACATGGCCCTTCGCTCATAGCATTGTGGAAGTTTGCAGGGTTTTCAAGCCTTTTTATGGCCTATGCAAAGAAAATAGATTCTTTAGATACCTGTTCGAATTTTTCAAAATGCTACTCTAGCTTTTTATACTTTGCGTGCCTTGCATGGCCTTACATGGCTGTGCATTGTTTTTTTTAAACTTTTTGGGTGATGTAATTTGTGGATTTTGTCACTTATATTTTGAAGTGCTTTGGGAAGTAGTGCTTTTCTGGCTGTGTAGCCAACCGGTGAATCAGGAGCCCTTTTTTCGGCTATCCTTCCTCGGACAACCCATCTACTGGCTACAATTTCAAAGCTGGATCCACGCCGGCAAACATAACACAAGTACTCTTCATTATAGTTCATTCACTGACACATTGTATCTCTGCGATGCAATTGATTTTCCATCCCTTAGGCTTCAACCTCTGTTTGCCGGAGCGGAGCAGCGGCTGTCTTGTTACACGATAGAACTTTTACAAACCAGATGCTATCAGACGGCAGAGTGAAATCGCACTTCACTGAATCAAAGCCCCCCTGACTAGATCTCGAGGTTTCTTGCTCGTCAACACTTTTCATTGTCAAGTCCTGTGTGACCTGCTTCGATTGGGAGTGAGTAAGACTCGTCTAGCGTGAACTTACCTCGGGCTGTGCTGCAAATTGCGGCGCACTCTGCATTCCGCCGGTAGCAGTCCACCTGATATCCGGTGGAACGGCCAGACGCGCGCGCATACTCTTCCGTGAATTGAGCCTGTGGAGTAGCTCGTGTCAGCCTCTGATACTGGTGGAATTGGCTTCCTACGTACGTGGCGAGGAGGGCGTTAGTGTACATGCGCCCCAAAGAAAAATGCATGGCCTAGCGCAAAGGTCAAAGGTGCATTTGAAAAACGCCCGTATTTGCGAGGAAAACTTACGAGGAATATGAGATGTCCAGCGATAAGACATACTGCCGGCAACTGTTAACTTTGGGCTGGATATGAGAAATTGAGACTTGCCGCAACCAGGCATCCCAACGCGAGTAGACTATATCCAAGGGGTGAGATAGGAAGAAAAAAAAAGAGAAAACTAAATGCCTTGTTACGAGTCCCGTTGCAATGGTGTACTGAATGAGGCGCGTGACCAGGGAATTGATGCTGCCGCCGAAAGGGAAATAAAAATGGACGACCGTTCAGGAATGACCGACATACCGCTCAAATGATGACATCTCACGCTTGAGATACCAGACCAGAATCATGGCTATTGCCATGTCGGCTGTGAGAATTGAATTTATAATCCCAACTCGGTCATGAAGTCGGTTGAGAGTTTACGTACCAGCAGCGCCGACGGTAAAGACAGCTATAACCTCCGCCTGGAATATGTGGCTCAGGATCGTCTCCGCACTCTTGCCGTGAACCGTTTGCGCAGCTATCACGATGTCGATAATTCCTGTAGATAGGCATGCCGCTCCCAGAAATACCGTCAGGAGGAGGTTCTTGCTGAATTTCCAAACTCTGATAGAGTTAGGTCAGCGCGGGAGTTTTGTGTATGTCCGAAGAAGACAGACCGATTGAGGAAAAAGGCCTGGCATGTCAGGCTCGCAAGCGTCAATAGGATTAAGTGCAGGTCAGTGGGATGGTTGTTTCCCAAAGCGCCTGCTGGTTGCCCCCAGTTGGTGACGAGATAGTGGTACTCGGTTTGGCAAATCAGAACGAGATGCACGAAGTCGAAGAGCCTGGGAAACCATGTTGAGCCAGCTGTGGGGCCGGTTATCGCGCCGATAAATACCACACGAGGGCCACCTAGAAAAGTCATAAGCGTCTTAGACTTGCATCGGAGCGGTTCACGAACCAACGCCTTCATCCCCCGGGAATCATCGGGGAAGCTGTCATCTATTGGTGTGTCGTGATTCAGAGGTATGGTCAGACAGAAAGTAAGCAGCACGCACAGTATATGTACGCCTGGACCGTGAGGATCCCTTGGAAGCTTCGATACGAATGAAGGCCAATACCAGGAAGGAATCATGGAACACACAATATCGCGAAATATACTGGACGACGTTAGCCCAAGTTCCCCAAAATGCCCTGACTTACCGCCAATGAGCAAAGCGCCGTACGTGCTTGCGATGCCGATACTTGGGACGCTATCTGGGGAAGACATAGGACAACAGGAGAGGTTATGAAATTATGTTGCGAAGGGGAGGTCCTAGTATAGCTCAAGGGAACAAGCTTGCGCCTGAAGACGACGGCAAAATTCCTTGGAAGCGCTTCACGTTTTAAGCACGGAGCCCGACTCTCACAACGTTAACATGCACAGGCAATTTCCCTCGGGGAATCCTGTCGTGAGATGTCATGAGAGTCGGGTCGGAGACTAAAGGTCCCGCATTTTGGGCCGGTAGGCAGGCAGGTAGGTCATATCGAGGGCGAGTTCCCGTTTTTGGCGCAGTACTACGCGAGCAAGGCGGCCGTCGAGAGTTCGCGTACACGCTGTTGGATCCGGGGCGGTTTGCGGGGAAGGAGCCGGATCTGGTGAACGAGCTGCTGACGTTCGAGGAAATTGCGGCGCATTTGGGGGAGGTGCTGGAGGCGGAGGTGAAGGTCAAGTATCGGACTGCGGAGGAGACCGCTGAGTCGCGGAAGGTGTTGGCCACGATCGGAGATAGCTTTGGGGGCCGAAAACCGCGCCCGGTGATGTGTCTAAGCTGGTAGAGTACGGGTTTCGCCTCACGACGCTCAAGGAGTTTTTGGAGAAGGAGAAGAGTGACGAGGGCTAGGACTTTGTAGACATGACTTTAAATTACGATAATTGCGGCGATCCAGCTTGAAATGCGTGTCTTGTAGTGGGCCATGGGCTTGAAGGAGGAGGAGGAGAATATATTATACCGACGCGGTCCCACAATTGAGGACGAGAAGAGCAATCACTGCTTGCCATCAAAATCACCACGTCTGTACCTCCGTCCACCATGGCCTCCAGCTTGCGGCTACCTGCGCCCCTCGCTGCGCTCCTGCTTCTCGTGTGCACCCTGGTCCCGCCAATACACGCCATAAAATTCTCCCTTCAGACCTACCGCTTCCCCGCCCTCCAAATGCATCTGGAACACCGCCCACAACAACGCCCTTGTTCATCGTCACCGCCAACGTCGGCCCCGGCGACAACCAGCGCGTCGACATCGAGATCATCGACTCGAGCCCCGAGAAGAGAGTCTATCTCAGCAAGCGCGACATCAAGGGCGAGACGCGGCTGGCTGTCACGACGTATGGGACGGCGAGGTCGGCGTCTGCTTCAAGAATTATCTGCATAAAGGTCCGTGGCGGGGCGTCGCGACTCGGCTTGCGTGTTGGGAGGGCTGGGCTGAACTCGTTCTTTGCTTCTGGCAGACATATCGTCCTGAAAAAGCAACGAAAATGTCCCGCATAATCGACCTGGACGTCGACATTGGCGCAGAGGCGGTTGAAATTGCTAGGACGCTAATCATCAGTGGGGTTGTTAATGGTTGCTGAAAGAGGTGGACAAACTGTAGGATGAAAGCTTAAAGAAACAGCCTACGTTATCCTACGGATGGATACCCTAAAATACAATCTACCATAGGTGCCTATCAGTCTACAGTAGGCTCGAATACAACCTTCCACTGGTTGTTTCCGTAGGTTGACGATCAACCTGCGCAGTCTCCTTAGAGTTCACGGCGCTTCCGTTTGCATGAAGTCTCGCTGCAGGCCGCCCACAAACAGCTCCGATATATACGAGCGCTTCATGATTGTTCTAACGGGTAAATTTGGGCATGCAATCCTTGAAACTTTCTACGCGACACCTGTGTATCGAAGACGAGAGTCTCTGAGTAACTGACCTGTGTAGTGCAAATTCCAGATATGCTTCTTTCTGATGTCTATGCCGTACCGTAAGGCGTGGGGGGAACTTGCGGGGTCTGCGAGATTGTGAGGGGAGCCCAGGAAGAAGGTGTAGCTACTTGCTTGTACACCGGGAAAATTCGTGATTCGAACCGGCCGTGTGCATACCTACCTACTTATCGAGCCCAAAGTTGCCCCAATTGGACAAATCGGAAAAATTAAAAAATACAGCAAGCGGGAAACGCGTAGCTAAGAGTCGTCCAAATCCAGATCATCCCATAGAGACCGCAGTTCAGAGCACCAAGATGTTTGGGGCTCACACTGATGGTCGACCGATGAATGACCAAAGTCGATGATATAGAAATCGCCATCCTCATCTCGGACAATGTTTCTGGCCTCCAGATCCCCGTGGACGACGCCAGCCGCATGGATCTTCTCCACCGCCTCGTAGATTGCCCACCTGTTATTCGTTCATTCGTGCACAAGTAAATGCAATGTCGGACCAAAATGCACTCACCGCTCCTCGGGATTTAAGTCAAAGTCTTTCCACTCGTCGTTGCCTAACGAGTCTCCTTTATCTTCTAGCAGCAGCGCCGCCCACGCCCGATGCGCGGGCGCATAAACACCCAGACACCTCGGCACGTACTCCAGCGCCTCCATGCACTCGTACGCGTCCAGCTCGCGGAGCAGCGCCTCAAACCCAGAGCCGACGTCATACAGCTTTGCCACAACGGGGGTCTCATGGTTCAGAGTCCCCCTGTGGACCGTAGCGAGTGGTCCAGATGGAAGAATCGTTCGCAGGGATAAGACGACAGAGCTACATTTGGGGTGGAGGGAGCAGGCATACGACATCCCCTCCTCAATTTGCGACCGAGTAACTTTCGTAAGGAGTTGCGGACGTTGCGAGAACGGTGGAGATAGTACAATTGTCTGGTGAGAGGTAAACAGGGATATTTCAGCTGTGTTGAACGGTTGTGTACCAGGGATTCTGAATCGGGAGAGGAGACCTGGACCAGGATGAGTCAGGTAGGGAAATGAAAATGAATTGTGCCCTTGCCCACACACCACTGCGACCGCTTCCACCACCGCTGCCGCTGCCGCCACTCGGACTTCCCGACGTCGGCAGCGGTGGAGCACTCAAGACAGCGAGATAATTTTCATAGCCGGCAAGCGCCAACGCAGGGTCAGGGTCCGCGAACGTGAGCATCCCGGGAGGGGCGTGATAGCGATCAACAACGCCAAAGAACGGGACAAGACGACAATTATTGTCGGCGCAGCTAGGGACAAGTGCGTGTACATCCGACTGCCCAGCGCCTCGATGACCGAGAGTCATGGATCGGTGCGGTACGGTTGTGGGAGGCTCGCGATTGTGCTTCTCGGGCTCGAATGGCGCGGCAGGGACAAGTGGATGCACTGCAGACGAGTCATCGTCTAGTAATACTGAAATTATATAATGGAAAACTCACAGTTCTCAACGACTACACATTTATGCCCAGACTAAACCAGACCAAACCGAGGCGCTCTACTCGACACCTTCTCATAAATTCGGCAGCACATCTGTAAATCCAACTAGAATGGCGATTTCAGACAATAGCCTATGCGGTTGAAATCACCTACTTTGAACAAGATAGTGTCTCCCTTGATGTAGGGTGTCTTTGAGGGAATGAAGGCTCGGTGTTGGACAGAGAAGTACTCAGCCTGATAGTTATCAAGCACTCCAGTGAGTTTAAGTTCGATGGCGGAACCTCCACCAATCCTAGGAGGAGATTCAGGGCTTATTACCTCTGCTATCATAATGCTGCGACGCTCGTCTGACGGGACGTCTTGGAGGACCACCCAGTCGACATCGCCCTCCTGGCTAAATTGGCGGGAGGGGGTTGAGAAAACAATTGCGTGACCAAGGTGTAGATCTTGCATCAACTTTCGGAGGAGGGAGCGTAGGGCGCCCACGACTGGACAGAGCCAGGATTCTCGCTCGTAGGTGCTATCGTAATCAGCTTTCAATTCGGCCCATGAGGAAATAGCACTGTCGGGGAGCGCTTTGTCCAAATACCCGTTGGCCTCTAGGTATAGCCAGAGACCATGTAGGGCTCGATCAATGATTGTCGGGTCGCGGTATGTGTAGGCGAGGGGGATGTGCGGGAGGATCTTTTCCTGTCCATACCGCGGTCGTCCTATTTTTGCTTTCGTCAGGCTGAAGTTCCGGCATGTAAAAGGTAAAGAGATCGCGATAAAGGGGCGGGAGTGGATTCCATTGGCGAGTGGACGCAGAGGGTAGCAGGGGGCGGGCCATGGTCGGCGCTCATTGGCAGAGTTCAACGGGGGCAAACCGTCGGCGCAATTGGTGAAATCAGGTACTGTATGCTCGTGTCTGGCTACATCATCTGATGATGCGGCTCACGCTCAATTAAATATTTCTCGTCAGGCCAAGTTCTTATGACGTTTTAGGCGTCACATTATTCATTTGGAAGAAAAATCTCTCGAGGCAAAAAAAAACTTGGGCTCAGATCACAGAATGATTCCATATCATATCTATGTATACTATGTCGCAAGTTTATTTATTTTGTTATCGGGCCCGACAGCCTTATAAGTGCCCGATGACATACCATCGGGCACGGTCAGTGCATGGTCGGAACCGGAAAGGTACGTCAGCCAAGATCGGGCCCGGTCAGGCTTCCATCGGGTGCAGTCGACCAGTTATCGGGGCATATAATGGTGTATGGAAAGGGGTAATTTAATTCAGTAGCATACATGAGTTGTAGAGTTAAGAGATCGAAGGAACATGTCTCCATCCACGACATCAACGAAGAAATGCAATCGAGAGTGAGGGCGGGATGGTGGGCTTGGGACAACGGGCACAAGAAGTGCGCCGCGGATTACATAGTCCATGAGAAGGAATGAAAAGTCCTTCTCCTCGTCATACACGGCACATCCATCCCATACCGTACGTGGGCGCCAACTGCTTCTCTTCATGGTCTGAACAGTCGCGATATCTGTGATTCGGCCGGACGGTAATTTGCAGCGGACGAGGGAGCGCAGACGCGCGCAAGCGAGGCCAGGCTTGTCCTGGTTGAAAAGAACACAATCATACCGAGGGCCGCTTTTGTACCAATTGTTGTTGCAGCGCAAGATGTCTTCGCATTCCATCCAGTCGTCCTTGGACTGGAATGTAATGTAGACACATTGAAAAGTTTCAACCTAAGCAATAACTCAATGGAACATCAGTTCAAACGAAAGTTGAACTCACCTCAATCCGATCCTCTGCAGTCAAATATCAAAGCCTCGAGCATGCTGTTGGCTATCACAATATTTGCAATACCGGAATGTCGGTCCACTTGTGTCCTTTGTGGTCTTTCGTTTGCGAGGCATTGAAGTGCAGAAGTAGAATGGTAGACGCGATCCCGGGACGTAAACATGGCCGACGTCATTGGAGCGCAGAACATCATTGGAGTCGGTTTAGGAGGTGTGAGTCAATAAATTGCCGGCATCTCCTGGTCACTTCACTTTTCCCACCATCGCACTTCGAACGATTCTTTTTGATTATGTCTCGCACAAATGAACCACCGACTGTTTTGGAAGATCTGAGCCGAGATGAGCTACTTGTGGTGTGTTCGGCTGGCCGCTGCTACGACATGAACCACGCTGACTCGGCTGTATTCAGTTGGCACGGCAGAATGAGAAGGCCCTCAACGACGAGAGGGTTCGGGCTGATACTGCCGAAAAAGCGAGCAGTGCTCGCAGACACCACCAACCGGTCCCATCGTGGACGTCTGAGGAAGCGCACTCGTCCCACATGTTCTCTTCTTTCAGACGATGAGAACATCCCCGACGATGATCAGGTGGAGGACGATAGTCTGGAGGAAAAGATGTGCCGTGCCGGTCATAAGTACGTGATTGCAGAGGGCTTGTGGTTCTCGTCGACGGCAGAGAGTGTGCTGGAGACTAAACTGAGCCAATCGTATGAGGAGAAGAACAGATTCACAAACCAGAGCCAGAAGAAACAGGGAGCGTTGAGGGCGGTATGCGAATTGCTGCCCGAAGAGTTAAGGGGCGAGTTGCGGAAGGAGTGGGCTATCTTTGAGGTGTGTCGTCAATTTGTGCTTTTTACGAGCTTTTTGTTTATTGAACGCCGAAGTTCGATAAAGCAATGGGACGGCAGCGTTCAAACACGTCGTCACGACCTGCGCAACGAGATTGAGCCTGTGTTCAACATACATCTCAAAGCCCTCGATGCGGAGCACTTCAAAGACGTCGCCGATGTTCTTGAAGATGCAAAGCGTGCTGGCCTTGCCGACCTCATTGGTGGAAAGAAGAACGCTGCGGGAAAAATTACTTACCACCCCCTGGCCGCTCCTGTCTTGCATAGCGATGGGTCGATATCCCACAACCCCGAGACGTTCTTGCACAATAAACTTGTTATGCATGTAAGTTTTCATTTGCCTATCCACAAACAAGGACTTACTGCTACTCTAGGTTGCTGCCGCCATCATCTTTGGGAAACAGAAGGCCCGTACACTCGCTACTGGGAAGGAGTCGAGTTCGAGCAGTAGATGTATGCAAGATATTCACCAGATCACTCGCACGACACCCGGCATGGTCCGCAACGCATCGGTTCTTGTGAGTGCCGATATTTGGGGTAACAAGGAATGATTTATTTAGCTACAGACACTGTGGACGCTGTCTGCCGACACCAGTCTCAAGAAATGCGGCCAGCAAACTGCTGTGAATTGGCACCTGATCGGTGAGCAAATTCACGAGTGGCTTCTAAACGGGCTTCGCAACCGCCATGAACCCGTGCTCCGCCTCTTCCGTGAGTGGGACGACGAGCTGTTTCCGGACACCGAGGCAAGTCTTGGGGCGGCACTCGGAACAGGATCGGCCAACACCGAAGATCTTCACGAAGCTCTTGAAGCGTTGAGCCATACCCAGGTGGTTGAGATGGATACTGGGAGCGGAGACGAGGACGATGTGGAGGGTACCACAGGTGTAGATGGAATGGACGGGGAAGGTCCCAGGGATGGCGTGCGGGGAGGGAGCCAAGGGAATGAGAGCGCCGAGGAATTGTAAGCTTCTAATGAAGTCGATGTTACAGCAGCTCTTGAAATGTATTTGAATCTTGAATTCTTGTGAGATATGGATGCGCAGGCACGCTGATATAGCCGCACACGTAGCGTGAGATGCGCATTCGCATCCACGGTACGCACGCAGCTTCATACAGGGCCGATGCAGTGAGCGGCGAGGGTGTTGGTCTGTAGACCATGGATTGTCTGGGCGAGTGCGCAATTCGTCGATAGTGGTACTCCTGGGAGGTATGAATACACGCACTTGGAGTTCCTCCTTCATTCACATCGAAAAAAGGGAATTTTCCGCAGTCAGATTGGGACATGGGGTTGGTGGTATGAGTTAGAGCTCGTGAGGCGATTCCGACGTGATACAAAGCTTCTGATTTGAGGCCGTGGTTGTCGAGATATGGGCCACAGAAAATTCCGAGTAAAGTGGTCAGAAGTGACACCGGGTCACGCGGGGCCGTCGCCGCTTACTATTATTGGATTTGGGCTCAACAATAAAAATCTACGGGCTCAATGACAGTTGAGGGGAATAAGTATTAGCTATATCATAGGTCTCAGGTGAGTTAGAACAGCTTAGCACCCCGGGAAGAGCAAGTTGACTTGGAGCATGTATGGAATTTCACCTCTGCTGTAGTCAACGGTCGCGTAGTGTAGTAGTAAAGTATGCTTACTTAAATAGTTCTGAAAAGGTCACACGTTCGAATACTACTGTGCATTAAATAGTTCTAAGAGTAATAGTACCATTAGACAGGATGTGACCAAGTCATAAGCAAGAGAAAGAAAAAGAAAAAAGAGCACGGCCATTAAAATTATTTTACCTTTTTCCTCCTCCTCTGTCAGACACGATATGGCGCTATAACCCCCTCAGGCTGATGGGACTCATCGCGCCCCGATCGTTCCCCGACCGCGACCTGACCGGTGCCCGATCACAACCTGATCCCACTGCCGTCAGCAGCTGATTCTAAGAGTCTCCTTGCCATCAGTCTCGGTCAGGCTGATGGCCCGATCGGCTGTTATCTCACACTATCGGGCCCTATAACAAGAAAAAGAAATTTGCGACATAGGTACCTATATCATGCATCTCCCCACAGGAATAGCACTTTAATCAGGTAGAGTGAGGGCAAAACAGACCTTCGGCTGTGCCCTTCGGAATGTGCCGAGATGGCACACACAGCCACTGTGCCATCATCTAGATGTAATCACAATCCGTGATACGAAAACCAATGATGCTTTGAATCTGAGGTGAAGATGTACTGTGCGGTATAGTAGTGTAATCAGAATATTCCACGCTATTAGATATCCTCATGGGAAATGAAGGTGTACTGCTCGATATAGGAATCAGAGGATAAGTACATGGTGCGTTCGGCCAAATATACTGTGGTACCAGTAGGATTCGTTGGCAATATTCCATCGAGGGCCCAGAAAGGACGAGTATAGGATGAGAAAAAAGTACTCAGGGATAGGCGGAAGCTCATTCCTTTGCTCAATACTATAGGCGTCAAGGCAGAGCGGAGCCATTCGCCGAGTGCAAGCCCGTTGAACTCAGCTCTCGAATCTGTCAAACACAGATGGAGAGCAGGAATATGCGAAAAGATGTGAGCCTCAGGGGAGGAGGGGAATCTAGACGAACTTCATTCACAAATTAAGTACAATGTTGTGAAAATGAAACAGAGACCCACTTTGATCGAATATGACGGTGAGACTTTGACGAACAAAGGATGATAGGTGGTACAATGCCTGTGACTCCAGGACAGCTGTTTCTGGGCGATAAACCATATGTATGATCATTTCGTCTGTGTACCAGCCGCCCTCTGGAATCCAGTAGCGACCAAACATTTCAAGACCACTGCAAAGCTGCAGCTCTAGGGAAGCCAGGCTAGGCAATGAATGGCGTCATAGTAGAAGCATGGGGTGGGGGTTGGAAATGACATTCCACAAATCGGAACGATATGAGACGAGTGGTGGATTCAAAACAGGAGAGGCTAGGATATGGATGGAGGAAGTGCCATTCTGAGAGGTAGACAGACTGTAACCTCAACCCCTTGAACGCGTCCATAATCTTGGGCGACAGATGAAAAGTATGGGTGCCGCTTCCACAAGGAAACAGCCCCAGACAATCCAAACGACTGAGCAGTGGGAGGAAAGCGATAACCATTGCTTCAATGGCTTGCCAGGAATGGGGGGAGAACAGCGGGTAATCCCACAGAGGACGGAGCTCAGACTCCAAAGGTGGGATCCCCAGGTTCAGGGTGCGAACATATCCTCCAAGATGTGGCGATCTCTGGAGCAGATCATGGAAAGCCGGAAAGTTGTTGAAATCTGTGCCTAAGGGAGGCATTTCTACCAGGCCTAGGGCGGAGCCACCCTGCATGCCAACTCCAAGATTGATTTCCCTGAAAAGATGGGATTGTGCGCGGTGTGACCAAGAGTGTGCGACTAGGGCACAGTGCATAAGGTCGCCGATGTCTGTAAGACAGTCTATGGTGGCGTCGACCAGCTCCTGTGGTATCTCAGGGATCATGGTACGAGAAAAGATAGTCTTTGTTTCATCAGACACGGCGTCAGATTTAGGCGGACGGGAGAAGGTGTCAGCTAATTTTTACTGTTTCTTCCGTCTCTCTACTCTCCCTTTTTTCTTTCGACTTTATGTGTCGTGGTACTACAGCAGAGGGCTTGGCCTGTGACTGTGAAGCATATGATCCTCCTCAGGACCCCAGTGTGCCATCAAAATGCCAGGAATGTGGTCATGGGAAGAGTCGTCATAGCCCTATAGCCTCCACCGCAGTCCAGGATACCAAGCAGGCAGTGCTTGATGCTTTTGCAGCCCGTTCAGAGAAACCTGTATCGGATCGTCTTCCTCCCAAGGCTCGCATCACAGATTTCTCTACTGCCAAAGACGATGCTTTGAAAGGGTTTCGTATGGCTTCAGACACAGAAGGAGGTTCTAGTAAGTCGAAGGGTAAGAAGAAAGCGGTAAGTGGTGTTTTGATATACAGATTATTGAGACGCTGACACTCTTGAATAAAGGGCACCTCCAAAAGCCAAAGCAAGGCTTCAACCAAGGCGTCGAGCACAAACAGGACATTTTCTTGCCAGGTAGTTCTGCTGACGCAGGGAGTGAAGGTCAGTGACTGATAATATTACAAACTGCTGTTGGTCGATAAGCTTACTAGCCGCTTCCTAGAATTATCAGCTGAAAGGCTCATCTAGAGCGCCGGGTCTAGTCGATATTGAGACTCGTGAGATGCACGGCTGTGTTGCTTCTGCTGTGTCCATTGACCCTGGATGGACTCGAGAAGAATGTACCAACACGTTCAGTCGCCTCTTCCCTGTGGCTTTTGAGTTCCACTGCGACGCTCAAACCTCATGGTTTGTCCTGTCGAAAGAGTATAAGACCCTGAAGATTGTCCCCAAGACCTCAGCAACTGGCACGGACCTTGCCAAGTATAAGATCCCCAAAACCGCCCATACAGGCGTCTGTCTGTTTATTGGTAAGCCCCCAATTGAATAACTGCCGTTGCCCATTCTCATTGTAATCAGCGCTGGGGAAAACGATTCCCGATGACGTTTACACATCTTGGTATACAGGACCTGCAGTGGAGGACAACAGTTCTGTCGTCGGCAGCGATTTTATCCTATCTCTTTCTGATGAATCGCTGGATGAGTATAATTCGGATTTTAACCCAGTTATTGATCCGGATCCGATTGAAACGGAGATTATTGAGACTGTACCTGGAAAACGTGAGTTTGTGTTTGTCTTGAGCATGATACTGGGATATTGACAAATTTCAGGCTACGAGACTCGTGCTACCCCTGTGCCTTCTAAACGTAAGAGAGACTACCAGGAAGACTCTGAAGACCAAGAGATAGAATGCGCCAAGAGGACGAAATTATGTGAGCTTGTTGCTGTATCACTAGAAATATCCAAGTTGACTTTTATTAGCGAACAATTCTTCTATACCTGTTGCAAGCTCATCCAAGAACAGGCTCAAGCCAGAAAGAGGTGCGTTTGTTTTACAAGACTCGGAAATGCGGACTAACAATTTCACAGCCATTCGTCCCAAAGATTCTCACCCCAACCTAAAAGGGCCCACGGATTCCCCAGGACCCTGTTCCTGCCTCAGGGTATCCCCTCCTCCCAAGGTGGTCAAGCACAAAGCTACCTTACTGTGGGACGACACATATTCCTACGTCAACCCCTGGCACCGACTCTATAACCCCCCCACTTATTAAACCTCTCACGCACTATTACTTGCTCTTGCTCTGACAAGCCATCCACCAGAGTTTCTCCCTCTGCTCCTTATCAGTTTGCTCCTCATTTGTCCTTACCGATACCTGCTTGAATCGACCGTCCTTACCATTTGATACCAGCCCTGCTCTCTCTCTACTCTTTTACTTTAGCAGCCTTTCCTCTCCTTTCCTCTCTCTCTCTCTCTCTCCTCTCCTTTACTTTAGCAGCCTTTCCACTCCTCTCTCTCTCCGCTCCTTAACTTTAGTAGCCTTAGTTTTAATAAACCTCAAATATTCGTTTGTGTAAATATTGTGGGATCCTTGAGTTAAGCAGAATTATGGAAGAGTGTTGGCCAGACATGAATACTAACAATGCGAAGCCGGTGGTTTTACAAATTATAATGAATTGCTACATAGGTCAAGAATTAATATATTCGCTCCAGCCTCTTCGGTCAGAGACCCATCCGTCCCCCTGGCGATCAGAATGCAGTACCAAGGTCCCTCGCTTTCCCGAGAAATGCATATTGAAATGCGTCAGATCACAGGAAGGAAATATAAGAACATCCCCAAGCCGCAAGTCGAACTTCAATCCAATTTCGTAGAGACATAGCTGGCCCCCTTGGAATTGACCAAAAGGTATGACGACACAGAGTTTCTTGTCGCCATGGTCCCTGTGAGCCGATGTTGAGACACGTAGGTTGAGAACGAAACCTCCGAAAGGGTAAGAAGGACAAGCTGCTTTCATAGGCAGGGCATCACAGTAGATGCTGAGCTCGTCGAATTCGTTACGGAACCTTCTCTGCATCTGCACCATGGATTAGTACTGGCAAATATATAGATAGGATACTTACAACGACACGGATATAGTCAAATATGTCTGTATAGGCGTCCGCAAGTATTGCAAATTCCTGTGGGTGCTCTTTGATGTCTTTTGACTCGTGAGGGATGCGTTGTTCGAAATTGACCCTGCCCCCATGGTCTCTCTGAACATTGTTGAGATGTTCAGCATCTTTTGGGGCATCGTGTCCCTGGGAATCAATCAGTAAGAAAAGGATTCAAAGAGAGGAATACTTACCTTCTCTCCGTAGCGTGCATACCAGGAATAATGAAACGACCCATATTTGTAGTTTTCGCGTTGGGATGTATCATCTTTCCATTCACCAGGCATGGCGGCTTGGACAAGAGCAATGGCGTCTTGTAATTTTTGCCGAAGCTCTGGTGGAAGTGTGAAAAGCTCGGCCAGGACCTTACCCGTGGGGTCTTGTATTCGAAGTGCATTTCTGAGGAGTCAGGACAAATCAGGGCTAGAAGTAGAATAGGGAAGGCAATGTACTTGTTGAGAATAGTGGACTGGATTTCGATGTACCTGTCTCCATCTTGGTATCCATCTGGGCCTTGGTTTGCAATCTGTATCTATACGGTTAATGGGACGAAACTGGATATATAGAAGAAGTACCAGTTCTTCCAATTCTTCAAGGTCTTGGGCAACGTCTGCATCTTCTGCTATGTCCCTCTGCTCTCTTGTGAATTCGTCGGTGGTACTGGCAGTAACGGGACAAGACGTCTTCACAAAGTTAGCAGGAGTCACGATCGTGTGAACATCGGGCAGTAGAAGGTCCTCTGGGTCTTGGAATATATTCCAAGGACCGACAGGGCTGTACCAGGCTGATGAAAGACGGGGAAGCTTTGCAAAACTGGATCCTATCAGCTTGACGTCCCAATCACAAATAAAATGAATACTTTGTGGGGACCTTCTCCAGTATCTCATCCATTTCAATAAGACTGTAAAAAGCGACCTTTCTGGTGACTTCGGCGGTGGAGGGGTTGGGAACGCGGTAATGAAAATTGATATTAGTGAGCCCCTTTGCTTGATTTCGTATATATTCTAGAGGTACTCTTAAGTGGTTGATGAGAGGGCCCCATTTCTCATCTGGGTGGATGCATACTAAGCAAGAGTGGCATGTAAAAGGAACAAGACAAACTTACGAGAAACCTCTCTGAGCGCTGAGCAGAGAGCTATTATGTCGTCATCGGTGCTTTTGCTCCTCGAAATGAAATCTTCCTGCATGCTGGTGGCTGCTATTATGACCAGGATGTACGGTGTACCTGTTAGAATTTAGTTGTATTGTGTCTGGATGTGAGAGATGAACTTACTAGCTCTGCATAACGACAAAAGCCTTGTACCACTCTCAAGCCTCCGCTGGAACGTGGAGGGAGAGGAACCTCCATATTCCCGGGCAAATCTATCATAACCAGGTACATGCAGGTATTTGCGTGCGCAGTCCTCCCTGATACTGCAAAGTAATCAGAGAAAAAAGCGAAAAAGATGAAAGAACGGCATACCTATGAACGTGCATGGCCAGCTGGACAAGATTAACCATGTACCAAAAGGACATGATTTGCTTCTTGGTGCCCAATGCGTTCAATTTGCTGACGACAGAAGGAAGGTCTGTGCCAGCAGAGAGCTCTATATGATCTTCTGGCTGGCCTAGGCTGTCAAGGAATGCGTCCAGCTGAGTGTGTTTCTCCCGGGAAAAAATAGAGGCCACAAGAGCGCTGAGGAGAAAGCCGGCATCCTTGGTGAGAGGAGGACCAGTGCCCTTTGTGGTATAGCCCAGTGGGCGCTTCGACTTCCCCTTCCGCTTTGACATTGATTTCAACAGTCCCTTCTTGGACTTGGCAGCCCTTGCTGCAGCAGCAGCATCAGCCCTTGTCCCAGACCCACCCCCCATGTCATTGGCTCCGTGTGCATCCTCGTCCTCATCATCGTCATTGTCGTCATCGTCCCCGTTCCCGCAGATGGGACATCCCAAGTTGTCACAATCAACATCTCCAATGTCATCGTCTCCCCCCACGCCCGATCCATCCCCCTTTCGTGGACATTCTGCTTTTCGACCTCCTCCTGCCGCTGCACCTCCCCCTGCCCCACCGCCAGCCTCCCTCATCTTGGCTTGAACCTGCGCCAGCATGGGAACCCGTTGAAACACCGTAACAAGAGCGCGCGGCATCTAGTGCTATTTTGCGATTTCCTAGGACCAGTATTTATACAACGGGAAAGCGCTAGCACTTCTGAAGTGCTATTACTAGCACTCAGGACTCTGGCTAGGTGATATAAAGGAGAACTAGAGTGAGCCCAAGCTGCCGGTTGTAGCATCAGATACGACTAGTGTGACGCGCTAGCATGGTCTGAAGGCACAAACCACGGGGAAATAACCATAAGCCTACACAGTCAAGGTGCTAGCACCTAGGAAGCGAGACACAGAAGAGTGGTATTGCGAGCACGCTAGCTGGAGGTGCGAGCGGCGAGTCTGGGATCTGAAGGGTAGTAAACTATGCGCTAGCAGCCTTCTAGCAAGGGCGCTGGTGTGCGGAACCCCTCTAGTGATCGACCTGAGACCCGAAACACAGATGCGAGCACGTGATGGTCGCGATGCGGTCGCGAGTCACAAACAGAGACAAAGTAGACAGTAGAGGAATAGCTAGCAGGCTATTGGTGCGGATGCGCGGGTCACCACATATGCAGTAATGGATAAACGGACTGCTAGCCGGTGCTCTGACTCGTGCTAGATGACTCCAGGCGGCGGATTCAACTCCGCTTCGTCAGGATAGCGATTCCAGCAGCTGATGGCAAGCTGAGGGATCACTCACGATACCCATAAATGGATGCTAGCGGATCAGTGTGGCTGTTCTGCTTGGCATAGACCCATCATAAAACCAAACAGCAGTCGTTTCATTGGCTGTCGTATCTATCACATCATTTTCACTCATTTATATTATTCATTCTGTTTATCACATGTACTATGGACCTCAGTAGTATAAAGGGAGCACAGAGCAGGCTAGAACCTCAGATTATTACACCCCGACTTTGTACGAAGTTGGTGCAGGTGGTCTCAGGTTGCTAGTGGAGATTGTACACACACTTCACAAGTAGTAGCTTTATTGGAATCAATACTGTTGACTCTGGACACGTCGAGATCTTAAGTTGAGGTTCTAAGTTGTTGGCTCGCGGAGTCTTCACGTATAAAACCAAGGGTGTTCTCTTCGAGAACCAGCTAGCAGTTGCGCTAGCAGCTTTGCCTTCACCCCGATATATTCGTAGTGTGTTGGATCGCCTGCTAGGTGATTGTGTGTTGACTCGAGCCCACTAAGAAGAAGACGGACTAGGTGCCCCCACCTCTAGACCGACTGTAACTTGTCAGTTACTTCGCCTTCACCCCGATATTGACGGAAGCGCTGTCGTAGTGTGTTGGGTCGCTAGCTGGACGCTTATAGTGTCTATTGCCAATACAAAGTGGAAACGTTCCTGTTCTTGGTTAAGGAATAGGTCAGCGGCTTAAGGACTGCCTTGTCGCTTGAGGATTGAAGTCCCTTTGTTGTTAGCCTCAATAGTCTTTGGGTATCCCATTGCGAGGATTTTCACAAACCTACATACTCTGCCCTGGTGCCCTCGATCTAGCGATCCAGCCACCTTGTATCCAACCCATAAACCCCTGCCCATCCCAGGTGCTAGCGGTATTGTTGTTGGCAGCTGCGTAGTGCTAGCGTGTTGTTGAACGGCTTTGTTGAAGTCTAGCAGTCGAATTGTGTTTGTTCCAAACCCGCTGGTCGCATACTACGGCCCGGACCCGAACTCACAAAGAGAAGCACTTACATCTTTGGAGGAATAGATTGTTGTAGTGGTGGTTTTGTGGTTGTTTTGTGCAAGCACAAATCTAAGCTATTTCTAGTCGTATATCAAGTGCACCGTTTCACCGTAGCATGACTTTTTTCACAGCAGGAGCTTCAGAATGCTCCTCCCCAACGCGTTTACTGTTGCCATTGAGTCCAGGGGGGGGAGACGTCAACAGGGAACTGTGCTGGGAGGGCGACAAAGGCGAGATTGGGTTGCAGGTCAAAGGATAATCGTGGAGGGTGAGGGAGGAGGACGAAGATGAAGACAACGGTGCAAGGGGCCATGAGGCCTTGTCTAGCTGCTGGTCCTCTGAATATAATTATCAGTTTCTTTAGCAGACACATAGAATTTTTACCGACCAATAAAAGGTAATAGACATGAGGCGCTGCTTGAGGGAGGTGTCTGGATGCCAGATAAGTGTTCACAAGATGAGACCATTGGGTTGCAGGTCAAAGGAGAATTGTGGAGGGTTCCGGAGGAGGACGAAGATGAAGACAACGGCGCAAGGGGCCGTGAGGCCTTGTCCAGCTGCTGGTCCTCTGAATACAAGTCTCAGTTTCTTTAGCAGATGCATAGTATTTTTACCAACCAATAAAACGTGAAGGACATGATGCGCTGCTTGTGGGAGGCGTTTGGATGCCAGATAAGTGTTCAGACGCAGCAGGAACCCCAGTAAGAGAAGTCAAAGTGGTAGGTAGACCCTCTGAGGAAATGGATAGATATGCATCCCTGCCAGGCGCCCAGTTGAGTGTGGCAGTGGAGACAGCGGCACAAAGAGAGGCTAGTAGTGCTGGACGATTTGAAGACCCAGATGCGTCTACTATTTCCAAGAGTTCAAAAAGCTCTTCGTCTTCAAGAACTAGGATTTGAGGCATGTTAAAGCGCCCAGCTCAAAAGATTGTTCAGCTTGACTGATTTCCGACCGCGATCAGTCACCCACCTGTGGTTCTGTGACAAGTGAGACGCGTCCTGGTGGTACGCGTCGTTTGAGGAACAGGTAAAGTTAGAGCTTGTCCAAATCAGAGCCAAACATCTCTCTTCCTCTTACCGTCAACTGCCCCTCTTGGTTGACATCGACGTCCGCACCCCCCAAGTACACGTTCAACCACCCCACCGGTTTCTTGTTTGCCACGCAGTTCGCTCAAATCGTGCTTGTTGTAACTGAGAAGGCTGCCTTCGAGGATATGCGGACGAAGGGCTTCATTCAGAAGGACTGTGCCTTCGCCGGCCACAGTCTCGGAGAGTACTCTGCTCTTGCATCCATTGCTGACGTTCTGGCCATTTCGGCCCTGGTCGTACCGTGGCATCACCATGCAGCGCGCCGTCGAGCGCGACTCTGAGAACAGGTCGAATTACACCATGTGCGCCGTCAACCCCAGTCGTATCTCCAAGACTTTCGTCGAGGCCCTCGTCGACTACATCTGCGCCAACCTCGGGCTCGATCTCGACTACATTTTCGCCAGCGTGGCAGAGAACGGCCGTGAGATTGACGGCTTGGACGACAAATCAGAACTTGCTCACCGCATCATGTTGGTGAACCTCCTTCGCGTCCTCAGAGCCGTCAAAACGAAGAAGGCGAGCTGTCGTTTCGTCACCTGTCCCACCCAAGTCATTCTTCTGCTGTCTCCCAACCATGGGCTCTTCGGGAACGATGGCCTATATTCGGAGTCGAAGATTTCCCTGGAGACGCTGTTCCAGCGGTGGAGTTCAGAAAGCTGGGGCGAATATCTTTGTCTGGCTGGTGCCGTCATTGGGTACGCCGTTGGTTCCCTCTTTGTCTTTCCACTTCTGATCTCTTCATAGCTGGACGCGCGGAACCGGGCTCATGGGCCCCACAAACATCGTCGCACATGAACTCGAGAGCTACGGTGTCCTCACGTTCTCCGCCAAGGAGATGGCGTTCAACATCCTCGGCCTCATGCACCCCCTCCTCTTCAGCATCACTCAGGTCGAGCCTATTTGGGCTGACCTGAATGGTGGGATGGACAAGCTTCCCGATCTCGCCGACATCACGCATTCGTTCAGACCTCATGAAGAAGAGCGAATTGCGTCGCGCCATTACCCTCGACAATTCTGCCGACTTCAAGATCGTCAGTGGAGTGGAGGCCGAGAGACTGCTTCAGACCGTCAACGTGACCCCTCGCGCTAATTTCCGCTTTGACTTCCCGACGCTCGAAGCCTACGAAAGCCTCGCAGATCTCTCGAGCCTTCAAGGCATGGTCGATCTCGAAAAGGTGATGGTTATCACTGGTTTCGGCGAGGTGGGACCATGGGGAAGCTCGCGCACTCGGTGGGAGATGGAGGCGAGGGGCGAGTTCACGATCGAAGGGTGCATCGAAATGGCCTGGATCATGGGCTATATCAAGCACTTCGATGGCCGTCTGAAGGACGGTGCGCTCTATGTTGGTTGGGTTGATAGCAAGACCGGGGAACCTGTCAACGACAAAGACGTCAAGGGTCGGTACCAGAAAGATATCTTGGAGCACGCCGGTGTTCGGCTGATCGGTATATTCGCTCTTTTATCGCATACCCCTGTCTCACGCACACAATACAGAACCAGAACTCTTCCGCGGCTATGACCCGAAGAAGAAGGTCTTCAACCAAGAAATCGAACTTATCCACAATCTTGAGGCCATCAAAGTCGCGGAGTCCAAGGCGCACAAGTTCAAGCTCCAACACGGCGACAAGTGCGACGTCTGGGCCGGAGAGGGCGGGCAATGGTTCTTCAAGCTCAAAAAAGGCGCACTCGTCTTTGTGCCGAAGAGCTTCTCCTTCAGCCGTACCGTCGCAGGACAAATCCCCACCGGATGGCACGCCGGCCGATACGGTATTCCTGAGGACATCATTGCCCAAGCGGATCGGGCGACGCTGTGGGCGCTCGTCTGCACTGCTGAAGCTCTCAACATGTCTGGAATCACCGATCCCTATGAACTGTACAAGCACATTCATCCGTCGGAGGTTGGTACCTCTCTCGGTAGCGGTATGGGAGGAACCGTTAGCATGGCCAAGATGTTCAAGGATCGTCGGGACGAGAAAGACGTGCAGAACGACATCCTCCAAGAGACGTACGTGGTGATTCTTTTTGTTCATATAAAGCACTTACGGTTTTCCTTAGTTTCATCAACACCACAGCGGGCTGGGTCAACCTGCTTCTTATGTCATTGAGCGGTCCTGTGAAGATTCCTGTCGGTGCATGGTACATCCTCAGTTGACTTTGTTCTACATCGGTTTTGACCTTGCTCCAGTGCTACCGCCTTGCAGTCGCTGGAAATCGCCTGCGACACGATCCTGTCTGGAAAGGCGAAGATGATGATCGCCGGTGGTTTCGACGACCTTAGTGAAGAAGGTTCATACGAATTCGCCAACATGAAGGCCACCAGCAACGCCGAAACCGAATTTGCGATGGGTCGCAAGCCAGCAGAGATGTCCCGTCCGGCTACAACCACGCGCACCGGGGTGCGTAGTTGTTTTCATCGCATTCCAGTCCAATTAACGGCTGTGTGTTCTAGTTCATGGAAGCTCAAGGCACTGGCGTGCACATTGTTATGAGTGCGAAAACCGCGTTGGAGCTTAGGTGCCCCATTTGCGGCATCCTCGCTTTCACTTCGACTTCGACGTGCGTGCATTGATCTCATATATTACCAATAAACTCACGACATCTACTACAGTGACAAAGCCGGTTGTTCTATCCCTGCCCCTGGCCTTGGTCCCCTTACCGTCGCTCGACAAGTGTCGTCCAAGAGCCCGCTTCCTATCCTTGATTTGGCTTATCAATCTCGCCAACTCGCATTCCATCGCACGCAAATCTCGCAGTGGCTCACCCACGAGCACTCCCAGCTTCAGGAAGAGATCCAACTTCAGAAGGCGCAAGGAGAGTCTGTGGATGACAAATACTTCGCTTCCCGAGTTGTGAACATCGAGAAAGAGGCCGCGCAGCAGGACAAAGACACCCTTTTGATGTACGGAATACTTGAGGGCTCCGACCCTCACGTTGCGCCTATTCGTCGTGCTCTCGCAGTCTGGGGCTTGAATGCTGACGATGTCGGCGTGTTATCTATTCACGGCACGAGCACAAAGGCCAAATGTTCGTATCCGCATCTTCTCGACCAATTGCGCTCACTAACGATTTCTATCCAGGAGGAGAACGAGACCCGGATTTGGAACGATATCTTCACCACGATCGGGTGCACGCCAGGCAACGCTGTCCCGATTATGGCGCAAAAGAGTCTCCTCGGTCATTCGAAGGGAGGATCGGCTGCGTGGCAGATGGCGGGCCTGCTCCAGACGGTCACGACCGGTATCGTCTCGGGCAACCGGAACAGCGAGTAAGCCGCTCAATCAACAACAATGGCTACTTTTTCTGACATTGTTCGTAGTAACGTCAATTCTCACTTCAGAGACCGCCGATTCCTCATGTTCCCGTCGAAGTCCATCCACACCGACGGTATCCGTGCTGGAGTTATGGTGCGTGCTCATCTCTTCAACCGTATAATCATCTCCTCATCTCTCTTCTCCAGTCCTCGTTCGGTTTCGGTCAAGTTGGCGGCATTGCCCTCGTCATCAACCCTCGATACCTCTTTGCCACCATGGAGCCCTCTTACTACGAGGCGTATAAGCAACGTCACACGTCGCACGCCCTCCAGTCGTACAAGTCGATGAGCGAGATGATGATCAAGAACTCGCTGGTCAAGATCAAGGAAACCCCGCCTTACAGCCCTGAGCTGGAGGCGCCAGTTCTCCTGAACTCTCTCGCTCGAGCGAGCCTTGATGTCAAGACCGGGTCGTACAAGTACACTGCGCCCCTCGCTTCCACGGTTCCGACGGATACCGCCAACGTCGCCATCTCCAAGAGCCTCAATGTGCCTGCAGGTGTCGTTGGGGTCGGTGTTGATCAAGGTACCGATTGTTCTATTCCAGCTCGACAGGTGGAACAGCCAAAGGAACCGGTCTTCCAACCAGTGGCATGGGATACTCTCAAATTTGACGAGGTCCCGCTGTCCAAATGGCGTGCATTTGGAGCGTACTCGCGTCCTGTCGTCAACCATGTGGAAGTGCATAATACATTCAGTGAGTGTGCTGCGCTGGATGTGTTGCCTTTCTAATGATGACCCCTTGCCTCAGCTCCAAGCCCCATGCCCTATCGCACAATCAACCTGAAGGACGTCGATCCCGAGGAGGTCTTCCAAAGCCTGCGCAGCCCGGGCGGCAGATTCCACCCTGAGAACTGGGTCCGTGGGCTCCAACACCCGTCCCTCCCTCCGCCACCGACAGACTGGCCCCTCCCTCGCCCGGACGACCCCCTCCCCTTTCCTTGGGAGTGCCACCTCAACCGCTACCTCAAACGCGCTGCCTCCGGCTCCGCCCCCCTGCACTGGAACATCCGCACCCGCGCCTTCCTCTACGGCAGCCCGAACAATATCACCATTCCGCTCCTCTCGACGGACCTCGCAGAGCCCGCAACCTTCCCCCTCATCACGCACATGTACATTAGCGCCGTCGCCTGCACGAACATCGACTTCCCGTGGAAGTTCATGGTCGTGAACGCTGCGTGTCAGGGGAACCCCCGCTCTTCCGGCCTTTCCGGCTATCTCTCCGGTTTCCGGTCCGGCCTCCGGTCCGGCTAACGCCCCCGACTTTCCGCCCGCCCGCTCCCGTTGGCACGTGCTATGCGACCAAGCCCGTGATCATTGTAGATACCTCCGGACACGTGCTACTGGGTAGTTACTGATTCGTATATAAGGTTTCGCCTAGCGTGGGAATCCTCATCCTTTCTTCTCTTCAGATTCCCCTGCTAGGTGCGTAGTATTCCCGCTCCTGTATTTAGTACCCATATTTATACTTCGGATTCCCCCGCTAGTTTCTGCGCCCCGCGCCGAGCTTAAGGTTGCCCTTACAGCAGAAGAAAGGATCTAAGGGATCAACCGGTCAAGATTGGGAAGTTTGGTGCAGGTACGGATTCGGACCACTACTCCAGTGCTCCATCCTCCCCCACTTCCAATCTCGACCCCTCCTCCGTTCCGATGGACCAGTCGCCCGCTCCCCTCTCCGTGCAACCCGCGATCCCGAGTGTTCACACTCCGGATCCGGCTTCCGGAATTGCGGATCGGCTCGCCGCCATCGAAGGCTCTCTTGATGCCATCAAAGATGCGCTCCGGCAGCTATTGCCGGGCAACCAAAATCCGCCGCCTGCCCCCGCCCCTGCCTCTCCGGCTCCGGCGCCGGGTCCAGACTTCTCGGCCCCCCACCCAGCACCCAAAACGGTCCTCCGACTGAATCCTCCGGCTGTTTTCGACGGTGACCGGACACAAGGACGGATGTTCCTTTACTCCGTCCTCACCTATTACCGGCTGGTTCCGGAAGCTTTCATGGCGGACGGGTTCGTCTCGCAGGAAAAACTCGTCCGGTTCGCCATGTCCTTCATGTCGAAGGATGCGGCTGCCCGATGGGCGGAGCGGCGTGCGTCTGCTGTACCGTTCCCGTTCCCCACCTGGGCCGAGTTCGAGGCCGAGTTCCAGCTCCGGTTCGTCGAGGAGAACGAACAGGACCAAGCCCTCACCAAGCTTGAGTCCCACTCGTACTTCCAGGGCTCCCACGACATCTACCGGTACACGGACGACTTTGAGGAACTGGCTGTAACGGCCGGTTACTCGGACGCTCTCGTCCGGGTCACCAAGTACCGCTCCGGTCTCGACCCGCGGATCAACGTCGCGATCACGACGTCCGGAACCGCCCCCGACCTCACCGACTACGCCGGATGGCGCTTGCACGCTTTCCGGCAGTATGAGGCGTTTGGCCACGCGCGAACCGGAAACCCTCCGGCGCGGCTTCCGGCCGCTTTCCCACGGTCGCGCGCATTTCCGGCTCCGGTTCCGGTTCCGGTTCCGGTTCCAGTTCCAGTTCCGGTTCCCGCGCGCGCTCCAGTTACATTCGCCCCGCTTGCGGCACCTGTCCTTCCGGCAGCTGTCCCAATGGACGTCGATCGAGCCTGGGCCCGCCCGCTCCCACGCACCTGTTTCCGGTGCGGTGCGGCCGGACACCGCGCCCACGAATGCCCCGTCCCCTCGGACGTTCGGCATGCAGACGTTCTCGACGAGGTCGTTCGTCAACTCGGAGACGACCTCCTCGAGGAGCTGTTCGCCCGGCTCTCCACCTCCGCCTCGTTTCCGGCCGAGTCGGTTGACGGAGATGAAATGGAACCGGTGGGTTTTCCCCGCCCGGCCGAGTGAGTGGTGCGCCCTCGGTCGCGTCCCCCAATCGCTACGCCCTCCTGTATTCAGATAGTGACAATTCATTTGATTCAGAGGTAGTAGCGAGAGGCGCACCCCCCGTCCCAGTTTCCGTCCGAGTGACGGAGACTCTTCCTTCCGTCCCGGAGACGGAAGCCCGCACTGCCCCCGAGCCGGGAACGAGGGCAGTAACGGAGGCCCCTGTCCCCGAGCCGGGAACGAGGACAGGCTCGCTTCGGTGCGTTCATCGCCCGAAGTGGGAACAGCGACTTCCCCGGCAGTACGTCATGGACTCTGTCGAAGGCCGAAACTCCTTGCACATCCCGTTGGACCTGCAGTCTGTCGAGACCGCCGCCCGGATGTCGGTGAAGGCTCTGGTCGACTGCGGAGCGACTGGAGACTTCATCGCCTCGGAGTACGTCATCTCCCGCAACCTTCCGGTCCGGCCTCTCTCGCAGCCTATCCCAGTTCTCAATGTGGACGACAGCCCGAACCAAGCGGGCGGCATCACCGGTGTAGTCGATATGGTGGTCGATTACAAGGGACACTCCGAGCGTATCCAGCTCGCCGTAACCCGACTCGGGAAGCAACACGTCATCCTCGGTTACTCCTGGCTCCAGAAACACAATCCGGAGATCAACTGGGAGACCAAGGAGGTTCGAATGACGCGCTGCCCGACCGGATGCCGCACCTGCCGAGACGAGTTGCGGGCCGTCCGGAGGAACGAGAAGCTCGCCGCCTCGATCCTCCGGCAGCTGCGCGAAGGTCCGACCCCGTCTATCTGTGCCGTCGACTCGGAGGAGTGGCACAGAGATGATGGGTACGATCCGGCCGATGACGACTTGCCGGAGCTGTGTCCGGACTCGGAGGACGATGATGACGAGGAGGACAACCTCGAAGAGGGTGATCGCATTTTGTACACTGTGTTCGCCCCCGTCGAGGAGATTCGCGCCGGCAGCACCGTTGATAGGGCGTGTACCAAAACATGCATGAAAACACCAGTTTTTTATTTCATTTTGAACCTATTAGTGGGCAGAAGTGAGGCATTAGATTATGAGCGTACACCCTCCCTGGGGTGGTAGGCTACACTATTGATGGCCGAAAGTCAGTGTAACAAACCAACTATGAAGGATTGAGTAGACTTGACAAGGCAGCCCAAAAGGCTGTTACGCCCTGACTATGATATTCTACACTGAGCTATAGATGGTGGCGGTAAGCCATTATCTTATGCGCTGGAGGTGAAACATCAGGGAACTACTCAGAATTATTGACTTGCCATCTCAACGGCCTCTGAATAGTCTGATGACTATTAAAACAAGATATGCGAAGTCAGGATTGGTACAACCACATTAGGGCCGGCAGGGATATAGCGCCGCGCCACTTTGTGTATAAGGCCAACTGATTAGATTAGGATGAAGACTTGTTACCGAGTTAATCATCACTGTGGTTACTCGGGCAGATCTGACCGTTAGAAAGATGTGGGCCTCGCATCAAGGATTTACTGATATGATTGATGAGGATCGACACTATAGCATAGCGCCGCGCTATGCTTTACTAGTCACTGTACTGGTCTGCCAGTATAGCGCCGCGCTATACTTGTCAATCTGCTTGATATTTACTATACGTTCCAACTGAGCTTGTGAAGTGTGGACTGATAGAGAAATTGAATAGAACTTGACTGAGACTGACTTGACTAGTCAGCAATGACAGACTTGCTCAGTCAGAAAGATGGAAACCAAGACAACTAAGCACGTCTTATGGCGTGCTAGAGAAATACATGTGGACTAGCCCCGGTAGCAGGTCATAATACCCATGGTTGAGAATGTCTTCTACGCCATTGGCCATTCACTACTCGGGCTCCCACCCTTTATTGTTCCTATTCATTCCGTCTATCTCCTTTACTTCTCTCTGAAATGTATAAAAGCCAGCTGTGTACTCTGTATTAGCCAGTAAACTATCCACCCAAGATATACGGGCAATATAGTAGACTCTAGATTTGTGAAAAGATATCAGACAGATTTGAAGACGCACAGAAAAGATTAAAAGATACGGGACGTCGAAAAGACTACCACTGCATTGATATAAGAGCCCTCGTTCAACCTATTCAACTTGTCTCCTGTAGCAGCGCTTTAGGCCTCCAGGTTAAGACTTGTTAATAGAAGTGAGACCGCCGCCTTCAGTGTAACCGTCCGCGCAATTAGCCCAGCCCCCACCTTCTGTGTAACTGCCCTCGTTTCGTTGATACCGCCGCCATTCGTGCAGTTAAAGTTGATATTGAAGTAGCGTCTGTCTGTTGATAGTCTGCCCTACCTTCTGCTTCTTGGCTAGTTGCCAGTAGTGTTAGGTTCTGCCGCTCACAAAGAAACTGAAGACTTGAACAGTCTAAGGTTTACTTGAGTCTTGATATTCTGTTGGTGTGAAGTCCCTGCTACCCCAGCATAACCGTGCTTAAACCGCATAGTTGCTATTGAAACAGAGTCTTATAAAACCTTTGCACACCCTCTTGACGGGTGATACGTACCCTACTTCCCTGAACACACACACACGAGCATTAGGATCGGATCAGTGTTTTGTTTTGATTTTGGTTGGATTGTGATTAGTGACTAGCTCGCTTCACTCTCTAGTTGATTTCATTAGATTACACGGCCGCACCCTAGTGCACCGTTTCACCGTCTCGCAGCGCCTTGCGGAGGCCTACGCCCGGAACTCTGCGCCCGCCGGAACCGATGTTCCGTCCTGGGCTGCGGATTTCTCGGACGTCTTCAACAAGGAGTCCTTCGACTCCTTGCCGGAGAAGCGAGCATGGGACCACGCCATCGAACTTGTCCCGGACGCGAAGCCGGCCAACTGCAAGGTCTACCCGATCTCCCCGCTCGAACAGAAGGAGCTCGATGCCTTCATTGCGGAGGGGTTGAGCACCGGCCGTATCCGTCCGTCCAAGTCACCGATGGCGTCTCCGGTCTTCTTCATTAAGAAGAAGGACGGAGCCCTCCGGTTTGTCCAGGACTACCGGGCACTCAACGCTATGACCGTGAAAAACCGGTACCCCGCTCCCTTTGATCAACGATCTTATTAACCGTTTGAAGGGAGCCCGGTTCTTCACGAAACTCGACGTCCGGTGGGGTTTCAACAACGTCCGGATACGGGAAGGTGACGAATGGAAGGCTGTGTTCCGTACGAACCGGGGGCTCTTTGAGCCGCTGGTGATGTACTTTGGCCTTACCAACTCCCCGGCTACATTCCAGACGATGATGAACGACATTTTCCAGGACCTCATCCTTTCCGGAGACGTTATGGTCTACCTGGACGACATCCTCATCGCGCACTCCGACCTCGCTCGTCACCGCGAAATTGTTCGGGAGGTGCTCCGGCGGCTTCGCGAACACCGTCTTTTCCTCCGACCGGAGAAGTGCGAGTTCGAGAAGTCAACGATCGAGTACCTTGGTGTCATCATCTCGCACAACCACGTGGAGATGGACCCCGTCAAGGTCGCCGGCGTTGCCTCGTGGCCGACGCCCGAGAACAAGAAGGACGTGCAGCAGTTCCTCGGCTTCACGAACTTCTACCGGAGGTTTATCCGGGCGTTCTCGGACGTCGCCCGGCCACTTTTCGACCTAACGAAGAAGGGTGTGGCCTGGACCTGGACCGCTGCTGCGGCCGCCGCGTTCCAAGCCCTCACGGATGCGGTGACCGCGGAGCCCGTCCTAGTCCTTCCGGATGAGTCCCGGCCGTACCGGCTTGAGGCGGACAGCTCCGACCGGGCGACCGGAGCGGTTCTGTCTCAGCAGGGGACCGATGGAAAGTAGCGCCCTGTTGCCTTCTACTCCAAGAGCTTGAACGACGTCCAACGGAATTACGTGATCCACGACAAGGAGATGCTTGCGATCGTCCGAGCCCTAGAGGAGTGGCGATACTTCCTCGAAGGCGCGCAGCACCCGGTCGAGATCTGAACAGACCACAAGAACTTGGAGTACTTCCAGAAGTCGCAGAAGCTGAACCGGCGGCAGGCCAGGTGGTCCCTGTACCTGTCCCGGTTCGACTTTGCCCTGTTCCACCAGCCTGGACGCCTTATGGGACGTCCGGACGCGCTCTCGCGCTGTCCGGACCACGGAGCCGGTTCGGAGAACTCGGACGTTACGCTCCTTTGGCCGGAGCTCTTCCAGATTCGTGCCATGGAGGGGATTGCGGTTGACGGACCCGAAATTCCTCTCCTGCGCGATGTCCGGAAGGCGTTTGCGACCGAGCCGGAGCTTGAGGACCCCGTGGCGCTTGTCGCCCAGCAACTCCTCAAGAACCGGAAGGCTCCCTCCCCCCGCTCGGCTGAATGGCACATCTCGGATGGGCTCCTCCTGTTCCGCGGCAAGATCGTTGTGCCGCGGAATAAGGACCTCCGTCATCGGATTATGGAGCAGCACCATGACACGCGCGTCGCCGGACACGCTGGCCGCTTCAAGACATTGGAGTTGATCTCCCGGAACTACTGGTGGCCCCAGTTGTCCCGACACGTTGGCCAGTATGTCGGAGCCTGCGATGTGTGCAACCGGACGAAGGCGCTCCGGCAACTTCCCCATGGTGAGCTTCATCCGACCGAGATTCCGGACGAGCGCTGGGACACCGTCTCGGTGGACTTCATTGTCGAGCTTCCGGAGGCCCACGGGTTCGATGCGGTCATGGTTGTGGTTGACGTCCTTGGTAAGCGAGCCCACTTCAACGAGTGCCACACCGGCCTCGGTGCTGTCGGAGCTGCCCGGTTGTATTACCGGAACGTCTGGAGGCACCACGGAACCCCCCGGAAGTACATTTCGGATCGCGGTCCGCAGTTCAT
Source organism: Mycena olivaceomarginata (assembly GCA_029378375.1). Lineage (NCBI taxonomy): Eukaryota > Fungi > Basidiomycota > Agaricomycetes > Agaricales > Mycenaceae > Mycena > Mycena olivaceomarginata. Next base: position 224,552 of record JARKIC010000534.1, read on the forward strand.
CGCCGAGTTCACTCGCGAACTGTGGCGCCTCATCGGTATCGAACCTGCCACCTCCACCGCTTACCATCCGCAGACCGACGGTCAGACCGAACGCGTCAACCAGGAGCTCGAACAGTTCGTCCGTATCTTCACGAGCTACAAACAGGACGACTGGGATGAGCTCCTGCCGGCAGCCAAGTTCGCCTACAACAACCACGTCCACTCCTCGACGCAGCAGGTACCGTTCATGACGGACACCGGCCGCCTTCCTCGGATGGGTTTCGAGCCAAACGGTAGGCGCTCCGCCGACGAGTCCGTCAACGAGTTCCGCGACCGGATCGCCGCCGGAGTCTCCGAAGCCAAAGCTGCCCTCGTTAAAGCCAAGGACGAGTTCAAGCTGTACTACGACCGCCGACGCGTACCCGCGCCGGAGATCAAGGTAGGCGACCGGGTCTGGGTGGATGCCTCCGACATCAAAACGACGTGTCCGTCGCCCAAGTTCTCGGACAGACGGCTTGGACCCTTCAAGGTCGTGAAGGTCGTGGGCAACGGTGCGTACAAGCTCGAGCTTCCGCCGCGTTACTCCCAGCTTCACCCGGTCTTCCCAGTCGTGAAGCTCGAGCTTGCGAAGCCAGACCCGTTCCCCGGACGCCCCCGGCACGATGAACCATCGCCCGTCCTCCAGCCAGACGGAGATGAGAGGTGGGAGGTTGACGAGATCCTAGAAACGCGAGTCCGATACGGCAGCCTCTGGTACATGGTGCGCTGGAAGGGTTACGGTCCGGAGCACGATAAGTGGGTAAAACACTCTGACGTCTTTGCCAAAGACGCCATTGACGCCTACTACCGTCGCTACCCTAACGCCCCCCGCCGGATCGCCTCGGCCGCCTTCGACTCGCTGTCCTTCCGGAGGCGCGATAGGACCATCCGCTTCATACGTCGGGACACCGTATTCCAAGGGGGGGGTGATGTCAGGGGAACCCCCGCTCTTCCGGCCTTTCCGGCTATCTCTTCGGTTTCTGGTCCGGTTTCCGGTCCGGCCTCCGGTCCGGCTAACACCCCCGACTTTCCGCCCGCCCGCTCCCGTTGGCACGTGCTATGCGACCAAGCCCGTGATCATTGTAGATACCTCCGGACACGTGCTACTGGGTAGTTACTGATTCGTATATAAGGTTTCGCCTAGCGTGGGAATCCTCATCCTTTCTTCTCTTCGGATTCCCCCGCTAGGTGCGTAGTATTCCCGCTCCTGTATTTAGTACCCATATTTATACTTCGGATTCCCCCGCTAGTTTCCGCGCCCCGCGCCGAGCTTAAGGTTGCCCTTACACTGCGGGTATCCGTGTGCGCGACGTGCTCGACGCCATCATCGATAACTTTCAGTGCTATATGTTCCGCGGCGAGTATGAGCGGTGGCCCGAGGTGCGTCAGAAGCGCGCGGAGCTGGAGTGGAGGCTGCGCGGGTGGGGAGGCGAAGCGGGACGGGCTGCGCAGGCTCAACTATTTGTGCGGGCAGCATTGCTTCCGCGGGTTGGAACCTAATCCCGACCACACGGGCTGGACCTTGTATGTGGGGTCTGATTGGTAGCTCCCCACAGTCGTTGGCATGGAGATGTGTTCCACTTGTGGATGCGTCTTTTGGATGGTGACATGATGTGTTTTCCGTCTCTGCCGTTTTCTCGCTTTTCATGCATACTCCTCCTCACTCCTGCAATGACGTTTTATTTTACATCCACATACACCTCCCCCGACGTCAACGTCGCTTCGTCCTTCGCCTTGTCCACCCGAGGCGGCGCAGGCACATTGTGCGTTGGGCAGCGGCGGGCAAGTCGTCTCCTGCACCTGCTCCCGCTCCTCAGGCTACGAAGTCTCGCGCTCGCGCTACCGTCGAAGCGGCGTGGGAGAGGGAGCCGCGTATCGCTTATCGGCGTAGTGTGGCTGAGATCGCTCATACTCCCTGCGTGGTATGTTTATTTTTAGTCTCCGATTCTCGATTATTAATCTCCGCCCAGTTCTTCGCTCTCCAACTCATCTAGAACATCACCATGTGGTGCGTACCTCTTTCCCATGATTTCCTGTCATCATGCTAACCAGTGTCGGCCCCGTCGCACACTTCCACGAAAACTCGAAATACTACTCTGCCATCAAGCCGTGCGCCAACAAAGCCGTTGACGAGGCGCTCCCGCACATCACCATCCAGATGCCCGTGTACAAAGAGTTCCTGCACACCGTCCTCGCGCACTCGATCGAGTCGCTCAAGAAGGCGATGCAGACGTACGCGTGCCAGCGGCACCTTCATCAATGACAACGGGTTGCGCCTCCTCTCGCTGCCCGACTGCGACGAGCGCCTCGCGCACTACGCGAACCACCAGCCGCCGCTCAAGCGTGCCCTTTCCCCGGCCGAAGCCCATCCCCACCGCGTCGTCCCCGCGCCCGCTCCACACGGCCTTGCGCGCAGGGTCGATCAGCGTGCCCTGCCTGCGCGCAGCACCTGCTGTGGGGATATCCGTGAAGAGGTGCTGCAGCGCCGACACGCGCACGCTCGCGAGGGGCGGCGGTGGGAGCAGGAGCGGCATCTGCGCGAACGGACCGGGCCCGCCCTGCACGAGGTGCGCTGGCTGCGGGGCGACGTAGAACGAGGGAGGCGCGCCGCCCATGCCACTCCCCAGGTCCATGCCCATCTCACCGGCCCCCTCCCCGCCACCGCTTCCGTTTTCATGCCCTGCACCGGCGCTGGTGTCGGTGTTTTCGTGGGACGGCGAATTGAGTCGCCTCTGCACCGAGTCGTCGGTGCACCGTTCGATTCACCACCCTGGGCGACATCCGAGTTGCTGCGCTGTTCCGACTTGACGCGATGCTTGACTCAAGTTGCCACCCCAGTGCCGCTCCACTCAACTCACCACCCCTCGCGCTCGACTCGACACCCAGATCGCCACTGCACCGAGCCGTCCGAGCGGGGGATCGCTACCCCTGGCGCTTGACTCGACGCCTGCACCGCGACATTTTGTTTGCAATGTCCGAGTGACCCAACACCTGACTCGCACCGAGCCCTTCCCACTGGACTCAATGCGACTCCCACCCTTAGTGCTTGACCTGTACTTTGTATTCCAGTACATAACAGTAGTAATGCACTCTTCATATGATACCTTGGACCCGAATTAATGCGCAAGGAGATTCTGACGTAAATGGGCCAAAGACGTCTGTGCCAAACATGGCAGCACGGTGGAAGTAATAACTTCGGCTCTGGATCATGCTCAGAGCCAGGTTTCTGGTCGGAGGCGACAGAAAGTAGCGACTGAGCTCCAACAATCCCAGAAGCAAAGGATTGGCGGCAGAACCTTTCGGCCATTCATTCAGCTGAGGCGGCCTAGTGATAATTTGAGAACATGGTGAGCTTGAATGAATAGGAGGTAGGTACCTCCCATACGCAAGGGCCAGGAACACTTCGAACTCCGGCTCATTGATATTCAGCATGAGGATTGGAGAAAGGTCTGTCATCGACTGCCGGGTGTTTTTGCGGCCCTGGGGTTGAGAGCAGATTTTCCAGGTATACTGAGCTCCGTGCGAGAGCGTCTGGGTCCAGCTTGTACAGTGTATTGTTGACCTACTTCAACGTCAGCTTTTGCCTCTTTCTTTGATTGCTGAACTCACACGGAAGATAGGGTAATAAGCTTTCTCGGGCCTCGTGTCATAATACAGGGGATTGGCCACACGGGTGGCTACTTCTTCTAGGGGTTCTGATGAAGCAGGGGTAGCCACTTCCATGTCGAACCGAAATTTCAAGAGACAAGGTGCACACCGCTTGCACAAATACGACCAATCTCATAACTGATCTCTCTAGTTTGAATGGTCTATGGCCTCTAAACTGCCGGCATCATTTCCTCTCCTTCCCCAGTTGCCTGAAGGCCATGAAAGATGGTCTCTGAATGTCTTGGAAAGCCATCGAACACTTAGTGAACTGTACCGACACGCAAAGAACATAGCCTCACAAGAAGATCTAGACCCTCTGCAGGTCGCTTTTCATGTTGAATCCCTTACCTCAGACGCCATTCCTATATTGGTTGCTTTGGGATCCTCCGATGCCTTGGTTGAGACCCCGCTACCTGAAATGTGGATTATCAGCGCTGCAGAGTTGCTCGGTGACACAGTGGCTGAGCTTCGACATGTAAGGGAACTGGCAAAGGGAAAGTAGGTTTATTCCCCTGCTTAGTAGCAGGAAAGCCTCTGATTTTGTTTTATCCCAGAGAGGATGCGCACATCCGAATGCCAGTTGAGGTCCAGGCCAACACTCGCACCGGAAAGAGGGGTCGGCCACCTAAAGCCATAGATCTAGCTTTTGTGGCAGAGGCGATCTGACCTGGACGCCAGATCAAGCTCCAGGAGCTTGCTGATATCTTGAAATGCCACCGGATGACTTTTATACCGACATATGAAAAAGAACGGCCTCTTACGTGAATACTCAGTCTTGTCGAACCATGATCTCGATCGCTTGGTCAGAGGTTTCAAGAGAGACAAGCCTGAGTCTGGCCTTCGATATCTGATGGGCTTCCTCCACATGCATGGCTTGCGCATACAAAGACATCGTGTCATCCTCTCATTGCGAAAAGTGGACAATCTTGGTCTTACTCTTCGTTGGCGGACCATAATCAAGCGTAGAGTTTACGCTGTTAGAAGACCTAATGCCCTATGGCATCTTGACGGTCACCACAAAATGATCCGATGGGGTATTGTTGTACACGGGTTTGTTGACGGCTTCTGTCGGACAGTAAGTCTATATACAACAATATATTCTCTCTTACCATGATCTCCAGGTGATGGGCATCAGAGCCAGCAGCAATAACCGTTCAGAAACTGTCTTGGACATGTTTCTGACAGCTGCTCTAGAGCAGGGCTTCCCTTCTCGGCTTCGAGGCGATCGCGGGTGGGGAAAATATAGCATGCGCCATCTATATGGTTATGCGTAATGGACCTAATCGTGCAAGCTTCATGTGGGGCTCGTATGTATTATATCCATATTAGATCTATCTGGTCGTCTGAGAAGCCTTCCAGATCCACCAGGAACACCCGCATTGAACGCTTGTGGGTCGAAGTAGGCAGCCAACTTGTTCGCAGATGGCGAGGTTTTTTTGGTCACCTTGAACGCCTACACTATCTTGACGTGACGAAGCCTGGACATTTGTGGCTACTCCATACACTTTTTTTGGACTCCATAAACAAAGACTGCATGGAATTCAAGTCCAACTGGAATGCACACCCAATGAACGGACAGGGGACTTTTGGTAAATGCCCAAATGTATGGATCAGCCTAGTTTGCTATTAGAACTAACGACAGTCACTTAGGATATGCGCCTTCTGGGTCAAGTACAGCACGGAGTGTACGGAGACGATGGTTGTGAAGACATGCACCCAGAAACGATCGAAAGGTATTATGGTGTTTTCGGGCCCCAGAGAGGTGAGGGAGCAGGCACCCAAAACCCTCCAGATGAAGACGCCAACGTGGGAGGAACACATCCGGGCTGAGCAACACCCCCAGATCAGACATGATGCAGTCGAAGTCCCCGACCACAAAACCCTTTCTCTGACCATCCAGTTGCGGAAAGCGCATTTTTTTCCCTTTTGACAGACCTTATCAGACAAGACATCATCCCTGCAGGATATGGGATGTTGCCAGAGGAATGGGATGAGGACAGCTATCCAGATGTGGAAATCTTGTACGCGGGGAGGCAGATGAAGAAGATGATGCGTATTTCTCTTGCCCATCCAATCTGGGCACAGCGGGCAAGGCTTTGGGTTCAGGGCTTAAGGACACTCTCCCCACTTTGATCTTGATCTAACATAGACTTGCAATGTAGAGGCGGAATATCAATTATTACAGAGACGGTGTCAGTGCTGCGATAGCGATTGGAAAAATTGATGCAGGGGCTGTGCTGATGTCGGCCGATTCATCCGAAGGTCTGTTTTGCGCTTGCTCTACCTGATTAAAGCGCTATTCCTGTGGGGAGATGCATGATATAGGTACCTAGTATACATAGATGTGATATGGAATCATTCTGTGATCTGAGCCCAAGTTTTTTTTTTGCCTCAAGAGATTTTTTGTTCCAAAATGAATAATGTGACGCTTAAAACGTCATAAGTTCTGGCATGAAAAAGAAAAGCTCGCAGTATGAACTACGGTAGGCGAGAGCTACACGGTTCATCAGGAAACAGTGTTTTACTCGGTAGCTGCAGGCCCAGGATACAAAAAGCTGGGAGCGCAAGTAGCCACCCTCACAGCGTTCAGTAACTCATGGTAGCCCTGGTAGCTTCTAGCCAAAACTCGGTAGCGCGTGGTAGCCCTTACCGCGGATCAGTAGCGCTTGATAGCCGGGGTCTGGACAATTAATGTTCGCAGCCTCAGAAGTTTCGGACTACGGTGGAAAATGTACTTACATATGCTCCTGAGCTTTCCTCACAAGACCAATCATTAGAGCCCAAGGAAGAGCAAAGTCTCATTCGAGAAAAATGTGCCAAGTCATTTCAAACTCCGACGCCACGTGCGGATTGCGTGATGTTGGTTGATTGAGTCGCTTCGCTTAGCGTCTCATTCTCCTCTTCTTCCCCCCATCTCCCCGCAGCTCCTGTTCGCTTCCAGCCCGCTGGCGCCTCCTGTGTTACCTTCTTGCAGCTCTGACAAATGTTCTGTTACATCGTCAATGGTCCTCCCTTACCATCTCCTTGGTCTCTCGGCGCTCGAGCGTAACCCCTCAAGTTGTCAAGCGTGGCTCTCACCAAGTGTAAGAACGGCAAGAATGGTGGTTGCAGGTCAGCCACGGTGAGGCTTTAGCAAATGTTGTATGTCCGTACTTCTGCCAGTGGCCTCTCTTCCTCTGTTCCGCATGCCCTGGCACTAGCGGTCTTTTACTACCGCTTCCCGGTATCATCTGGTGCATCATGTGACTCTCCATGTCCTTGCATTACATTTTTGCGGTCGTGCTTGGAGCCCTCAAGCCCTTACACGCTGTCTTCCCTGAGTCTCAAGTCACGCTGTTTCGGTGCTCAAGCCCAGTCTTTCAAGCTTCTCAAGCCGTCAAGCCACTCTCCTCAATGCTGTGTTTGTTAAGCTTATTCAGCTGCCATTGTCGTCTAGATGCAGCCGTGTCCCGTAACTGGACCAAGTGGAGACGGAGCTCAATGAGGCACTGCACTAGATTTGTTACTTTTCTCAGTATTCATCCTCCCCGTGTGCTTGCAGACGAATAGCCTTGCTCTCATTAAAGTTGTGAGTTGGGTTTTTACATCTGTTGTTCACTGTCTGACATTCAGTTCTAGGATAGAATCTTTTGAATATTCCGTGGCGCAATTGGTCTAAGTGCGCTGTGTGAGTTTTTTCCCTTCTTTTTGATTCTGAGATCATCGAGGCTTTCTGCAGGATAATGTCAATGACTGCGCTCCAGCCACTAGACCTACTAGTCTTATTTTAAGTACGCTCATATGTATGTCTCGAAGTTATCCAATGTACAGTTTTGTATTATGTTTCCACCCTGAGTGAATACATGTCTGTACATACCAGCTACCAGCCTGACAGTACCTCTGGTATCCTTGGTAGCACAGAGATACTGGGTGCTACCAGCGGCTACTGAGTCTCCCTGCCCCAACTCAGTAGTGCCTGGTTGCTCTTGCAGGGAGCTCAGTAGCCCTCCGTATCAGGGGACTAGACTACCAGGATACCAGGGCTACTGGAGCTCCAGGGTGCGACATAGCCAAGCTATTTTTTGCTGATGTTCGATTCATATTGAGCGCCGCGGTTCGGCTTGAACCACGTAGCTCTCGCTGACCGGCTTGCACCGGGCCGTCACCGTAGCGTTCAAGTTTTCACTCTCACCAGCTACTTACCCCCATCTCCTTGTCACTCTCCATCGTGGCCTCAGCCGCCGTCGTTTTCCCAACGATGCCTTTGACAGTCCACCTGACTTCTTGACAAATCGACAACACAATAATTTCTCGCTTCCATCTTCAGAGCCAAGTTGGAGTAGTTACGCATCGAGTACGCAACTAGCAAGGCTGGGGGGTGAGTGATGGAAAATCTCTCTCATTTCGGTCTTTTTCCACTTTTCTTTCGCAAGTTTCTGTAACTTCTTTTTACTATCCCTCCTCCGAGTCGTTCTATGCAAATCAGCATCTGTCAACAAGAAACTTCTACTTGCTCGAGGACTTTTCCTCAATGCATGCCAGTGTAATATCAGAGACAACTCGGCATTTGCCTGTTAATAAATCATTTTCCAGCGAATTTTCAACGACAAGAATGTGATGACATTATTTAATATGCTGTAGTAGGCATCATTGTCAGTCAGTCGGATGAACAGCGACGGCAGCGGACGACAGTAATTTAAACAGGTGTAAGGGTAGTACATACAAGGCGGCCCGGTGCAGTGCCGGCCAGCGGGAGCTACGTGGTTCAAGCTGAACCGCGGCGTTCAATTTGAATCGAACCGGCGCGTAGCTCTCGCCTACCGTACCCAACCCCAGCATTGCAGAGGGCAAGGCGAAGAGCAAGCATAGGCGGGATATGGAGGATATATGGCTTGGGGAAGGCGGGCTGCCCAGGAGAAGGGAGGAAAAATATTTCTGCCGCGCTCAAGACGCTCTCGTTCAAGACGTGTTCGGGTCTATCCGCGTCATTCCTGGCAGTCGTTAATTCTCTTGCAGACACTCCAACGCCTCGACCCGAACCTCGTACGATTTATCCCGTTCTAGTGTACTATATGTTTTCTGCCAGGTATTTCCCTTGTGATAATTTTCCTGTCTCGACAGCCCGAGTGGTTCGCTTCACGGCGCTTCCGTTTGCATGAAGTCTCGCTGCCAGGCCGCCCACAAACAGCTCCGATATATACGAGCGCTTCATGATTGTTCTAACGGGTAATTTGGGCATGCAATCCCTTGAAAACTTTCTACGCGACATCTGTGTATTGAAGACGAGAGTCTCTGAGTAACTGACCTGTGTAGTGCAATTCCAGATATGCTTCTTTCTGATGTCTATGCCGTACCGTAGGGCATGGGGGAACTTGCGGGGTCTGTGATATTGTGAGGGGAGCCCAGGAAGAAGATGTAGCTACTATGACTGCTTGTACACCGGGAAATTCGTGATTCGGACATACCTACCTACTGATCGAGCCCAAGTTACCCCAATTGGACAAATCGGAAAAATTAAAAATACAGCAAGCGGGAACGCGTAGCTAAGAGTCGTCCAAATCCAGATCATCCCATAGAGGCCGCAGTTCAGAGCACCAAGGTGTTTGGGGCTCACACTGATGGTCAACCGATGAATGACCAAAGTCGATGATATAGAAATCGCCATCCTCATCTCAGACAATGTTTCTGGTCTCCAGATCCCCGTGGACGACGCCAGCCGCATGGATCTTCTCCGCCGCCTCGTAGATCGCCCACCTGTTATTCGTTCATCCGTGCATAAGTAAATGCGATGTCGGACCAAATGCACTCACCGCTCCTCAGGATTTAAGTTCAAAGTCTTTCCAATCATCATTACCTAACGAGTCACCTTTATCTTCAAGCAGCAGCGCCGCCCACGCCCGATGCACAGGCGCATAAACACCCAAACACCTCGGCACGCATTCCAGCCCCTCCATGCACTCGTACGCGTCCAGCTCGCGGAGCAGCACCTCAAACCCAGAGCCGACGTCATACAGCTTTGCCACAACGGGGTCTCATGGTTCAGAGTCCCCCGGTGGACCGTAGCAAGTGGTCCAGATGGAAGAATCGTTCGCAGGGATAAGACAACAGAGCTACATTTGGGGTGGAGGGAGCGGGCATACGACATCCCCTCCTCAATTTGCGACCGAGTAACTTTCGTAAGGAGTTGCGGACGTTGCGAGAACAGCAGAGATAGTACAATTGTCTGGTAAGAGGTTAAACAGGGATATTTCAGCTGTGTTGAACGGTGTACCAGGGATTCTGAATCGGGAGAGGAGACCTGGACCAGGATGAGTCAGGTAGGGAAATGAAAAGGAATTGTGGCGCACTTGCAGATTCTTTAGACGACGATGTCGGCAGCGGTGAACCACTCAAGACAGCGAGATAATTTTCATAGCCGGCAAGCGCCAATGCAGGGTCAGGGTCCGCGAACGTGAGCATCCCGGGAGGGGCGTTGATAGTGATCACAACGCCAAGAACGGGACAAGACGACAATTAGTGTCGGCGCAGCTAGGGACAAGTGCGTGTACATTCGACTGCCCAGCACCTTGATGACCGAGAGTCATGGATCGGTGCGGTACGGTTGTGGGAGGCTCGCGATTGTGCTTCTCGGGCTCGAATGGCGCGGCAGGGACAAGTGGATGCACTGCAGACGAGTCATCGTCTAGTAATATTGAAATTATATAATGGAAAAACTCACAGTTCTCAACGACTACACATTTATGCCCAGAGTAAACCAGACCAAACCGAGGTGCTCAACTCGACACCTTCTCAAAAATTCGGTTGCACATCTGTAAATCCAACTAGAATGGTGATTTCAGACAATAGCCTATGCAGTTGAAATCACCTACTTTAAACAGGATAGCGTCTCCCTTGATGTACGGTGTCTTTGAGGGAATGAAGGCTCGGTGTGGGACAGAGAAGTATTCAGCCTGATAGTTATTAAGCACTCCAGTGAGTTCAAGTCCGATGGCGGAACCTCCACCAATCCTAGGAGGAGATTCAGGGCTTATTAACTCTGTTATCATAATGTTGCGAAGCTCGTTTGACGGGACGTCTTGGAGGACCACCCAGTCGGCATCGCCCTCCTGGCTAAACTTGCGGGAGGGGGCTGAGAAAACCACTTCGAAACCAAGGTGTAGATCGTTCACCAGATCTTCGAGGAGGAAGCGTAGGGCGCCCTCGACTGGACGGAACCAGGATTCTCGCTCGTAGGTGGACTTGTAATTAACTTTTAATTTGGCCCATAAGAAGATTGCACTGTCGGGGAGCGCTTTGTCCAAATACCCGTTGGCGTCTAGGTATAGCCAGAGACCATGTAGGGCTCGATCGATGATGGTCGGGTCGCGGTATGTGTAGGCGAGAGGATGTGTGGGAGGATCTTTTCCCGTCCATATTGCGGTTGAAGCGTTTTCATGGTCGCTCTCGTCAGGACGAAGTTCTGGCATGGAGAAGGAGAAAAGCTCGCGGTATGAAGCCGGGAACGAAGGCCACCCGTTTGATTGAATGGGAGCGTCCAAATGGGGAGCGTCCAAATGGTATGTCGGGGTCATAGTCAAGTAACTGAATAGGGGCTCGTGCACGTGCACTGTAGAGAGAAGCGGCAGTCGGACCGACTGCCTAAAAGCCCTTGATCTGAGTGTGGTCCAACACTCAGACCGACGGCCGGTATGCCCTTGTTCCGACTGCTATCCCACACTTGAATCAATTGCATTTTTGCCATTTCGGCAGTTGCGTCGACTGCGTATTGGCAGTCAGTTTGAGGGCTCTCGGGCAGTCAGATCCATTGCCGCCAGGCAGTCATTTCGACATGGGGCTGGCAGTCAATTTGAGTGTGCTTTCGTGCAGTCGCCTCCACTGCACTTGAATCTGCATTTGACAATAATAAATGTATATTCATAGCTAATTAATCACATCCTATCCAATCCACCGCCCGTTCCATACTGCATCCACCGCTAGCACTGCAACACCATCAGGAATGCGTCAGTGCAATAACAAGGACACAAAGTCAAAAGCTTACCTCTGACAGCACAGCGACTTCGGCCTGCAGGAAAAAATCAGCAGAGATCGACACAGAAAGTGAGGACTCACCGAACCAAGCCCAGTCAAATGTGCAACCGTGGCGCGGAGAAAAGCAGTCAGCGGATGCGCCGTTCCGAGCCCACGTTGGCGATGATTTAAAAGCAGCATGGGGTGAATAACCTGGTTGCATAATATCAGAAGAGCGAAGAAGACGAAGATAAATGGAGTCGTACATCGGTTGAATTAGTAAAGAGGAGGCTTGTCAGTAAATGAATTAGCCCGCCCGCCAGGAAAAATGAGTGAGAAATCAAGACATAAGCAAGTAGAACGAACGCACAAATGGCAATGCTCCAATCGTGCGGGTCGATGAGCACACTGGCCGAGCTCGGTCTGCCCAAACAATATCAGTCCCGTTTCACGGCAGTGTCGCATGTTACCTGGGCTTGTGTTAATCCCGCCGGGCTTGACGTTTGATCCTGCTAAATGGTGAGCATGAGAGACACAGTCGAAGATGGGCCGCGCTGCAGGTAGACGTCCACCTAGTACTGTGGTTTGGCGCGGTAGCATTTCATTTTGAAGGCTGAAGCGTAGTTAATCAGGCGAAAGCAAGGTAGCATCAACTATTCACCTTGAGGAACTGCCTGACAACATCCATCTAACACAAACAAGATGAGGCTTGAGGAGAAATAGAAGAGTTGTACGGCGATGTCGTGTAGATGTTGTTATCGCCCTCAGGCTAGGGATGCGCATGAAAACAAGTTGCAGCAAGGAAGACGTAGCTTACCAAAATCACCACGATTGGCGGACGTATTCCGATTCTCCGTAGGTGAGGACCTTTTATAACCTGTTAGAGACGAATGAACATTGCGGAATGAGATCGGACGTACACCTAAGCCATTCTTGATGCTCTGGAGACGCTTTTTGCTGAGAGGTGGGGGAGATTACGACGTGGAAAAGATGAATGAAACGAACATCACAAAGTCAAGTCTGAGGGAAATATCAGTATGCAATCGGAATCCACTTGTACTGAGTACGTGCACGTCCTTGGTTTTCCCCGAGGGGACCTGCTTGCGCACGAGTTACTCCGGGGGCACGTCGCACAGTTCTGGAACGAACAAAAATAAGGAAATAAATGACAGAAAATAACATCCGAACTCACCCAGCAAAATGAGGGCGCCGGATCCAACCTTGAAAATGAATGAGACGCATGCGCGAGAGTGAGATAGAACAGACCTCGGCCCAAATCACGTCGGAGAACTGGAGGGGCTTGTTCTGGGTGCGCTGGAAGTAGTCGGCGATCGTCACGCTTTGGCCCTCGCGCATGGTGAACGTGAGCTTGTTGGCGGGCGCAGTGCTCAGTTTCTTGAACGCGCAGAGCGTAGTGTGCTTCTTGCCGTCAGGGCCACAGTGGGTGGTTAAGATGCGGATGCCACAGCTGAAGCGCTGGAGACGAAGCTGTTTGCGATCGGGGATGACCGTGGGTGGGCGAGACACTCGCTCGGGTGGTTCTTGCCCATAAATTCGAGGCAAAGGCGAAGAAGTGGGCCCTGGTCCAGTGGTAAGTGTATGAAGCACAAGCACGGAAGCGGAAAACAAATATATATGGCAGTCGAAATGTCGACGTTGATGAGCATTTTACCGATCCCTGGACGAACGGACTGGAAGTACCCGTGCCCCGAATACAATGTTAACAAAGAATAGGTGGGAACGAATATTGACTTACAAAGCTCGAGACCAGAGCCAATGCCCTTGGTCTCGTGGTCCGTGAAGAAGGGCGGACGTTGACGGGTAGACAGTTTGGGCTGCATGCGAATGACATTGAGGGCCTGAATAATTTGATTGAGCACAGAAGTGAAGAAAAAAAGCGAAACCACAGACAGTAATCGCGGGAGGACCGTGTGTCGTGAGACCCTTTGCTCTCGATGAAGGGATGGAGACGACGTGGGTTACTTGATTTTCCTGAGGCGCCTCGTCAGCGAGGGTGACGTCAAACTCTTGCGAACCGGTGTCGAACTTGACCTGTGGAGAGAAATGTTTTTACAGCTGTCATACACGCAGCGAGGGGGTGAAAGTGTCGTGTTTATGAATCAAAAAGAATGGGAACATTTCGCGATAGATCTTACATCTGCCGGCGCAACGTCGAATTGCAGACGACGGATGAAGTCCGTCGACATACGAGCCGGCAGGGTCTTCTCCGAGGGCGAGATAACGACTAGTGAACAATAAATATGGGTGCTCAGTGAAGAAAAAAGAACAGTATACCATCGTAGTGTGGATGATCGAGTTGGGGACCAACGTAGCAAATGAGTTGACCTGGATGGTGACAGGGGTCCCCGCTGGTGGAGAAGGGAAAGTACATGGGACGTTGGCGAAGTGGAGAGACGCTGGGAAAAGAGGTCGTGCGGACAAGGGAACAGAGCAGGAGTCCGACAAGGCGAGAAAAAAATCCGGGCACGTACCTGTGGATGCCCTAGACCATTTCAACTCAATATACACCCCCGCCGCCGCGCCAGTGGCCGGTTATACCGGCTGAAGGTCTACTGAAAAGCAAAATGAGTGTCACACTGATGGCATGCGATATAGACCTACCGGGAATCATACGCGTCGGGGTTGTCGTAGGATCATCTGGAGAAACCGGAGGGCAAATATAATGACCTAAAGGCCGCTCGTCAGCTGGGGAATAGTGTGTAAGGATAGCATGGAATAGCGTACCATTGAGGGAGCTGTTTGTGGATTCAGGCCACTTTACGGACCCTATAGGCAAACAAATATACGCGTAATGACACCACTAGACTATGTCTGAGAGTGTTAGATAGTCGGAAGGAGGAAAGAAAATTGATTACGCGGCGATCTTGTACGGAGGCCATTTTTCGCGCAGATATGGAGCTTGGACGGCCTGAATTTACGCGTCAAATTGAGGTTATGGCGGCAGTGAGACACATCGAATCCCATTCCGGATGTTTTTGAGGAAGGCAGGAAGAGACGGACGGACGCGTGGTGGTGGTCAAGAGCAAGGAGCGCAACGCGTACACATGACAAACAAGCACAGCCACCTTGTGCAGCTACAACAGCTGCTTTCTTTGTCGTCTTCTGCAGCGCCAAAAACAAAACAAAAAATACCTGGAGTCATTGGGTTACAGAAATACATTACTAGCAGTGAATACATGAATAGCAAGCATTACAGAGTCCACATTATCAAACGAAATCACGTCTGTTCGCGCTGAGAACGGGTGTTTTTGCTGGGACGCGGCGCGGTCTGCCTTGAAAAAGTGAGCACAAACCATAAATTCCTAGTGCTGTTACCTTGTCCGTATCCGGCTCTTTCCTTCGTCTTCTTCTCCTTCTTATTCCCGTCCCTCGGCCTTCTCAGCCTTTTGCTGCGCCGCTTACAGCCTTTCCTGCGCCTTCATCTTTTTTTGGCATCGGGCTGTCATTGAATCAGTAAAATCTCAAGGCCTGAACTGAAACCACTCACGGGAACAAAATCTTCCTAACTTCAACTCCACCTCCGGTATGATCTTGGCGGCGGGGAGACGAATCTGGATTCTGTCAGCAAAGTATTCGGCGCCGCAAAAAATGGGCACTTGCTTAAGGGTTGGCGCCAGGGAACTTGAGGAACCTGATTTGAAGATCGGCTTCGGGTGAGTGCGATGGCGGGGTGGAACCACTCCCTTGAACGGGGAGAGGGAGGAGGGGCGGAAGCAGCGTCTTTGCGTTGGGCAAGGGAGGAGGGGGGCAGGTAGCGGCGTCTTTGCGTAGCGGCAAGGGAGGAATAATGTCTTTATGGGTAGAAGGGGAGTAGCAGCTCGCAGCTTGGTGCCTCGTAGGCCAAGGACGTTCTGGCGGTGAACCTCGTGTGCTGCGACATCCGCGTCATCTTCCGGGTTGCTGCAGTTCTCCAAACTCAATGCTATTGTTCCGCTCAAAGAGAGCGTCTTGAAAATCCAGGCGGGGAGCATAATCGTCAACGATCAATGAACTGCGACAAAGGGCACAAGAACAAATGCGATAAAATCGTTTATCTTGAGAAATTTGCTATCGTCAGAGTCGTCATAGTAATCGTCGCCGTATCGTCCCGGGGATTTGTCGATTATATAGTAGATTGTGTTGAAAAGCGATGTCTCAGGTCGTGCTCTTCTTCGTTTTCAGCTACCAAATGTCGAAGACACGATTCAATCACGAAGGCGCCTTGTGGACCGAAACTGCAGAGAGTGATGAGTATATGCGGAGTGAGCCCATGCCATAAAGACTAACTATCCACAGGATTTATGCTTTATTGCGGTTTGGAACTCGTCCTTGTTTTTTGAAGCCATAAATTCAAAAAGTTTGTCGTCAATTGCCAAGAGGAAGTCCGTCCAAATAGGGCATTCTTTGAGGTCTGCGGATACATTATGAGGTCAAGAATTTCCTTTTTCAAGGGTGCACTGAATATCCGGGTGCAGGACATCGCCCCAGTCAATAGTAGCTGGCCAGTTGCGGCGCTTGCCAAGAGCAACGACAACGGAGCGCCGGCATTTCAAAGGTTATTGCCGGAGCAAATCTCTAGATGCGTAAGCGCAAGTCCCTTGGCTTGGGGCCCACCAGTCTTTTCTAGGTCATGCGCACGCTGGAACAGAGTAAGAAGGCGGGGGACAGGTGTTGCTGGGAGAGGATGGCTGCAGAAAACAGAGGGGCATGTCG
Organism: Mycena olivaceomarginata; assembly: GCA_029378375.1. Classification (NCBI taxonomy): domain Eukaryota; kingdom Fungi; phylum Basidiomycota; class Agaricomycetes; order Agaricales; family Mycenaceae; genus Mycena; species Mycena olivaceomarginata. Next base: position 240,917 of record JARKIC010000534.1, read on the forward strand.
TCGGTTAGGTCTGACCAAGCTAAGAGGAATTTTGACGGTTTTGGAGGCTCTTTGCACTAGGCTTCGCGCTAGGGGGCAGGGGTGGAGTGTCCGGAATCTTGCTGGACGATTCTTGATCTTTGTCTTGTGAGCTCAAACAAATACATCAAATCATCTGACTTACTTTTTTGGCAGGAGATCCAGCCAGTGCTGGTAGCTCCTCTGCTTTGCGCTTTTTGCGGACCGGGGGCTTATTCTCCTAAGCTATGATTAGGCTTAATGGCATATTATGAAGAGGACTGCGAACCTTGTTTTTGTCGTTTTGCGGCTGGTTCTGATAGGTCCATGATGTCGCCCAAAGCGGTTTTCTGCAATTTTCAGAGCACGTCACATAGAAGAACACAGGACGTACCGGTGTCTTTATAGGTAGGCTTTGTGGGTCGGTTGACGAGCAATTCTAGATCAGAGTCAGGACTCATGCATATCTACATCGTCATCGTAATCAGCGTCAACATTCTGGTCGGCGTCATCTTCCTTGTCGCTGTCTTCTTCAGTTGCGGAGCGCACAGTCTTCACAGCCTTTTTCTTGGGCAACTAAAGTCTATCAATTTGACAACAAACTTGCGAAAAGGAAAGACCGACCGGTTTCTTTTTCGAAAGTGGCTCGTCCTCCTCATCGCTGGCATCGGCGTCGTCTGTGTCGATAAAAACCACGGCTTTCTTTTTCTTCACCGTTTTTGCTGTTGTGGAGGGCTGTGTTGTCGTTGGCTGGGCTCCTAGGGTATGCGCGCGCTTCGGCCTCCTCGTCTCTGCCTTTGCGCGTCTGCTCGTTTGACAATAAATCCGCGTAATGTCGCGAATCGGCCATCCGTGCTCGAATTGCGCAAAGTAGGGAGATCTTGTTGTACCTAGACCGAGATTCGAAAAGCATAAACATTGAAATTGCTTCACTCTTACCTTGGCAACCATAGGGAGACTGCTCCAGTTGCCTGCTGGGATATCGGGCTGTTTACAGAGAGGTATTCGTGGATATAACGTTTTATTATACGCTATACTGACTTCAGTAGCACTCAGCAGAAAGAATAATGGCTCGAACTTACCCGGCGGCGGTTGTAATTCTTATCGTTCAGACCCAGCGTGATCTGAACGTTATAGCCTCCGCTTTCCGCACTCCGCCCCGCCTGCCCCTTTGGCTTAGGAATCAATTTCAGTCTCTATGCTCGCATTTTTTTGTTTCTCGAGTTTTTCTGGCAATCTAAATCAGCGCCATACAAGCTGTTAGGTTCATCGAGACATACCTATCTTCTTGTCCTTCAGTGCTAGGGCGGCGGTGAGCTCCGGGATTTTTTTCTGCTCTGGGGTGAGCTTGGGCATGGTGGTCAAGAAGAGAACACGTTATGTCACACTTGTGACATCTCGCGTTTGGCTGTACCTTGATTTCGATTTTTTCAAGTTCTTGGACGAATGCCAGACAAATGAAGCTTATATTTTATACTTATGTACATGCAACTATGCAAAACAGCTGAAGAAACTATCTTGCCGTCGCCATCGACCCTTCAACTCGGGACTCTCGTATGCTTCTTCCTCCTCCCGTGTCGCGGATGTTCCCCGGATATTACCCGGCGCGTCAGCCCGCCATCGCGTCGCAGACGACAGCAGCGACACGGACGTGAGCTCGAACCGCGCCGCCCGCGGAGACTCGGACGTCGGGCACGACACGTACGATGGCGGCGCAAGGGTGAGGTTTGTGGCCGCTTCCGTTGCCGCGGCGAGGCCGGCCGCGACAGCGAGCTCTGGTACGATGACGGGCCCCCGAGATGGCGTCGAGCCCGCCCTCGTCCTCCTCCCAAACACCGCACCCGTCATCGACCTCATCTTCGTGCGCATCGCTCTTAACGACGATCTCGCGCCCGAGGGGGGACAGCTGCAGCATGTGGAGTTCTAGGTGTAGGAGCTGCGAGCTCGTCGACATTGCTACTCCGCGGTCAGCAATGCAAAAGAGCAGGAACAAAATGAGACGAACATTTTGGCGCATGTGATGAGCCGCGTACGCAGTCTGAAAAAGAGTGGTCGGTGTCCGCGCTCAGAGAGAAAAATAAAGAAATAAAACGCACCTCAAAACACCTCGGATTGAGTACCATGCGTCATCATGGCTGTGCGCATGTATGCTCCGAGCTCACAATTGAACCGATTGGCAGCCCCGCGACGCTAGGCGTGCATTGCCATTAGGACTAGAATGGCAAGTAAGTTCAAGAAATATTGTTGTACGGTGAAAAGACGTACTTCTGTAGCCCATTCCCAAGGACCTGGTTCAGTTGGCATCCATGGGTCGAAGCCGAGAGGGCGCGGGTGTCGGACGTTGTGTGATGGCCGTCGCGATACTCCTCCGCAAGGAAGACGAGGACGTCAGATTAATTGAGTCGCTGCCGAGAACGCGCCAGCCCGCCGTCACACCCACACCCACCTCTCGCACCTCGTTCGCGAGCCCGCGACTCCTCCTGCGCACTGCACCCGAGGGCCCGAAGCCGTTGATACGTGCACGACGCCGCTGGGCCCAGACGCACGGTGGGTGGTGGAGTGGTGGGCGTCGGCGGTGGCCGTGGTGCGTGAGAGGCTGAAGAGGCGCGGCGGTGTTAGTATTGGGAGCGAGCGCGCATCGTTTGAAGATGGGCAAAGCGGAGGGGAGCGCTAGGCGTTTGAGGTGTTTACGGCACTCGGACATGACGCGGCTGAGGGAGGTCCGTGGGACGGCCCGTATGAACTGGCGGAAGGCGCTCCGAGTCAGACGCGAGCGGCGGCGAGCTGGAGCGGGCATGGGGCGGCTCGCGGTGCGCAATATCGCGCCTGGGCCCGGGCCCGGCCGCATCCATCCCAAGAATAACCCCGCGAATTCCAACTCCGCGGCGCACTCGAGCACGCACACACCCAACCCGCCGATCAGCATCCCCTCCGCGGCGAGTGGGAGCAGCAGGGGGTCGCCGCAGCTTGCGAGCCCAGCGAGTTCGGGGTCTGGCTCGCATGCGGAGTCTGGCTCTGGCTCTGGCTCTGGCTCTGACTTGGGGTGGGTTCAAGCTCGAAAGGAGGTGGGGTGGGGTGGGCGGTGGACCAGAACCCGCTGATTAATACGATGTATGTGATCTGCGGGCGTTGCCGAGTAGGGTGCAGGCGTGGGAAACGCGGGGGCGCCGATAGATGTTGTTCCGTCCTAAAGGAAATGGGCCGATGTGTTTCGTCGAGGTGGGTGTTTTTGTTTCTACGAAAGAAGGCATATACTGACTGAACTTGCTACAGTTTGAGGACGTTGGGTACGCAACCAAGACGCTGAACGAGGTCTATGGGAACACGCTCAGGGGGCTGATCGAGGGTGGGGATTCGGCTCTCGTACAGCAAGAATCCGCTCGGAATGCGCATGCCCACTCGCGCTCGTGGGGCAGGCCGACGTTGCAGCAGCAACAGCAGCAGGGCAGGGATTGGGGAGTTGGCCTTGGGAGCGGGGGAGCAGAGCATGACCACCGCAGAGGCAGTTTTCCACCAGCGGCTGTCACTGACTCACCGCTGCCGCCCCCGCAGCCTGTGGGGTACAACGCGTCGGTCGTAGTAGCCGCGTATCCTGCGCCACGGTTCTCCGGCGCGGCGCCGGCCATGAGCTGCTGGAGGTGCGTCGTTTGGTTGTACGCCAGTGCTGCCACGCCTCGTCAGTGTCAAAGTCTTCTCGTCGCCCGGGAAAGGGTGCACCGGCGCTGAGATTTTTGAGACACGTCTAGTAGTTTCCCGTGTTAGAGAATGAAAGCAGGCAATAGAACGAAAATACCTTCAAATCTGTGAGGGCAGCCCTTCTCGGTGCATATCCCTCGCAGCGCATCAACCTCTCGCTGCGCCTCGGAGTTGGACATCTTGAAAAGCGCAACGACCACGCTCACGAGCCCCATGACACCGTTCCCGGCAGACGCTACCGACGCACCGCCGACAGAACACGGACATGGACCGCCCTGACGACGTCGACGCATACCCCGAGTCATTGGCAGCACTCCCCACCAGCGCGAGCTTCGCCGTATACATGTCCAGCTTCCCCAGCAGCTCTTCTACGACCCGCACCTAGCGAGCCTCGTCGACTCGCACCGCAGGAAGCCGCACGAGGAGCACACGTGGAAGCCACTGCGGCGGACGCGCAGACAAAGCTCGCGAAGCCATGGGACGAGGGGAGTGGTGTTGATTGGGCAGGCGTCGTGCACGTCGTGGTGGAGCGGTATGTCGCGCTTCTGCAGACCGCCAATCTTGAACATTTCGATGATTTTGGCTGGGACGTCAGCGTGCGCCCAAACTCAATGACTGTGCGAGACCGGAATTTATGCGTGTGGAAGTAGGAGAGTCCAATGGGCACGACTTTGACACGGACGTTCGGGTCGTGGGCCATGGCGCCTAATGCCACAATAGATACGCCGGCCTTCAACGGGAGGAGGTCGGTTTGGTCATGACTGCCTCCTAAAATCACATGTAAAAACCCGAAATAATCCGTAAGAAGACTTAAAGAAGGGACGAACCTTCAAGGAAAATACTGATACTTCCTCCCCGGTTGAGGCAATCATACACATTCCGATACATATCCTGCTGGTCGATGAACGGACCAGAACTTAGAAGCCCTTGAAAAGCAAAGCGAGGCGCGGTGGGCAGTGGGCGGCAGGCGGTGAGCAGAGCGAGACAGGGGAAACGACAGGGCATGGGGTGGGTGCGCAACAAATTCCCGTGCAGCGGGGTCGGGGGCACGTAGGAACGTGTGCGCAAAGGCTGCAAAGCGCAGCGCGCTCAAGCTGGAGGTTGGCCATGAGCAGACCGATTTTGGGTTGCAGTTGATGTAAAAGGCACGGAGTGCAGGGAGCCGCGACAACGAAGCCACAATACAGCAACAGCAGCTCCTTAAGCCCTCCAGCGACCACGACGACCACAAGCCTGTAAATAGATTAGTTAACGGTTCGCGTGCTCTATGGCAGGCGCAGCCCACGCATGGACAGTCCCAGGATCATAAAGATCCTGCCAATACCGTTCGCGGTAAGGGGCCGAGGAAATAAAATAAAATGCAATCACCTTATATACCCAGAATGTGGGAACCCAACGACGCGTCGACGCATCTGTATGCGTTGAGACAAGAGTTGTTTGGCATATGTTTGACTGATCCAAACCGTGACAGACTCGGACTTTCAAATTTCAAGTTGCATTAATATTTGCGAGATAGGTCGGGAAAGATGGAAACAATATGTTCAAGTTACAACATAATTACATGCACTCAAAAAATTATTCAGTCGTGAAAGCGGGATGCAACAGCCCACCGCTGCGGTCTACCAAATACCACCTCCCTCTGGACTTCACCTTACCAACGACTGCAACAATTGTTCAGAGGTCTGTCACAAGCGTAGTTGTCGTGTCAGTATAGGAGGTGAGTTTCTTGCTTGCATCCTCACCCAAAGTGGCGACGGAGTATTACTGCGAGGAGACGTGTCTTGCCAGACATGTAGGACCAAAACGGGTCCTTGGGAAGTTGCAACACCAGGATTTCTTCCAACTGACCATAGAAGATCTGTGGTTTTAATAATCCATCTTCCTGCAGGACATTCAGTACATACTATGAAATGATGAGCTGTAACAGCGGTGGGCAGATAAAAAGAAAACATACGCGAACGAATGACATGTTCCGCTGGCTCTCCTCTTCTGCTTCATGCCCTGCACGCAGACATGCTCCGTATAGAATCCCACCCACAGTTCATTTTGCCCCATCTCGGCATAATTTGA
>JARKIC010000535.1:0-246431 GCA_029378375.1 Mycena olivaceomarginata
ATTTCCATTGAACTTTGGTGGATCAAATGTCCACAAAAGGTATGGAGAATCATTTCCTTGTAAACTTGCTGTAGAACTTCTTTGGCAGTTGATCGGGTGGATACATCTGTCCAAAGAATGGAACCACAATGTATGGAGTGTCATCCCTCCTTGAGCTGCATGTAATTTTGTTCAGTGGAGCAGATTCACAAATCAGTCCAAGAAATGGCACCAGAAGGTAACAATACTGTCTTCTTCCAAAAAAAAATACTAATTGTCATTTGTCTAGTCCAGGATGTCAACAAGACTGGTAAATATGAATATTGCTTCTTGTGACCCTTCTGGCAGTTCCTCATGGCAGTTTAGTGAAAAGTGACCATATTGAACAAACCCTAGCAAAGATCAAATATGTCTCCAAGCACGCTACAATGCTCCAAACACCCCAGACAAATGCATGAGGGTACTCGGAGTGGCATTATCCAGGACATTATACACACCTGACCACACCATCTGATCCACCTCGGCGCATAGTGATGCTTAGTGGCTCTGGCAGGCACTGGGAAATCCACAATTGCCAGACTGTTGCATCTATTCTAGAAGAGAAGACATCCTAGCAGCTTCCTTTTTCTTCTCACGGAACTATGCAGAGCGTAGGGAGATCAAGGGCCCTCCCTCTCACTCTTGCCTATCAGTTGGCAGACTACAATACAGCCTTCAAGAATATTCTTGTGAAATTCTTGGATGAAGACCATACTGGGATTCTTGATGCAGACCCCAAGCTCCAATTTCAAAGACTAGTTGTAGATCTACTTGCTCAAATTCCAACTAGTCACAAGCCATGGATTATCTGTCTGGATGCACTAGATGAATGTGGACAAGATAGGGGCCAGATATTTCTTCGGTGGCTCTCAGACAATATCCAAAAGATACCAGCTCATGTTTTGTTTTTCCTAACTGGCCGGCCAGATGTTCCCTCATATCTCAAGCATGATACACTCTGCTCGTTGATGCATGGAATCATCCTTGATACTTATGATAAAGGAATTGTTGGGAAGGACATCAGAAGATATGTTAAGCAGTCTCTGGATGGCAATTCTTGGACACCACAATCCTCTTGGACACCTCAGGAAGCATGATGTGGATGAGATCACTAGGCGTGCAGAATGGGCTCTTTGTGTTTGCTGCTACAGCTGTTCGGTATATTCGTGCTGGTCACCAAAATTCAATCCTCAAAGATCTCTGGGCTACCTGCTCAAAGGTGAAGCACTGGTGGATTTAGACGAGCTATACTTCCATATTATCACTGATGCTATTCCAAAGCCATCAGAGATGGATCCTCGTGCTCAAGATTCATACAATGATTCTATGAGAGTCCTCAGCACAATTTTAGAGTTGTTAGAACCAATGGACCCCAAGGATCTAGCAGTGTTGGTTGACTTGGATGAGGACTGTGTCAGAGAAGCACTTACTCCTCTGAGTGCAGTTATTCATGCACCGGAGACTGGAGCAGTGCAGATCTTACATCTGTCATTCAGAGAGTTTATGACATCTCAAAAGTCCAAGCTATATAAGGATCGTGTGGACCTCTTGTGTGGGACAGAGCAACAGAAGCAGGAACTTGCATCAAAGGTGCTTCATACAATGCAGACTGAACTCAAGTTCAATATTTGTGACCTGCCCACATCACACCTGAAGAATGTGCAAATGCCAGATCTTGAACAGAAACTGAACGGCTGTATACCGATGTATTTAAGATACTGCTGCTATTTCTGGGCAAGACCATCTACCAGTGTCAATCAATGCAGAAAATTCAAGAATGGCTAGAAAGTTCCTTGAAACCAAATGTCTTTTCTGGATGGAAGGTCCCTAAGCTTACTGGGAATGATGTTGACTGCATCATCAGCTTTATCAAAATTCTTAGCATGGAGTAGGGTAGGAAGAATATTTGATGAAAGCTATCAAGGGACTAATTGTTCATTAGGATCCAATGACAAGACAGTTTGCTGCAGATGTAAAACGATTTATCAGATTTTTCTGGGCTCCAATCACTCAAAGTACACCACATCTGTATGTAACAGCCTTGGCCTTTGCACCAGTGCAATCAGAAGTTAGCCAAAGACTCCGATCTCAGTTTCCAGGACTTCTATCAATTTTAACAGGACAGATGGAGAAATGGCCAGCAACACTTGGAGTGCTTGAAGGCCACACTGATTGGGGTCACATCAGTAGGCCTTCTCCCCAGATGGGAAGCATATTGTCTCTGGCTCCAATGATAGCACTGGTGCGCTTGTGGATGCAGAGAGTGGAGCATCACTGGGCGAGCCATTAAAGGCCACACCGGTTCGGTCAGATCAGTAGCCTTCTCCCCAGATGGGAAGCATATTGTCTCTGGCTCTGATGACAGCACTGTGTGCTTGTGGGATGCAGAGAGTGGAGCACCACTGGGTGAGCCATTAAAAGGCTGCACTGGTCAGGTCACATCAGTAGCCTTCTCCCCAGATGGGAAGCATATTGTCTCTGGATCCTTTGACAGCACTGTGCGCTTGTGGGATGCAGAGAGTGGAGCATCACTGGGCGAGCCATTAAAAGGCCACACCGGTTCGGTCAGATCAGTAGCCTTCTCCCCAGATGGCAAGCATATTGTCTCTGGCTCTGATGACAGCACTGTGTGCTTGTGGGATGCAGAGAGTGGAGCACCACTGGGTGAGCCATCAAAAGGCCACACTGGTCAGGTCACATCAGTAGCCTTCTCCCCAGATGGGAAGCATATTGTCTCTGGCTCTGATGACAGCACTGTGCGCCTGTGGGATGCAGAGAGTGGAGCACCATTGGGTGAGCCATTAAAAGGCCACACTGGTTGGGTCACATCAGTAGCCTTCTCCCCAGATGGGAAGCACATTGTCTCTGGCTCTGATGACAGGACTGTGTGCTTGTGGGATGTAGAGAGTGGAGCACCACTGGGTGGGTCATTAAAAAGGCTACACTGATTCGGTCACATCAGTAGCCTTCTCCCCACATGGGAAGCATATTGTCTCTGCTTCCGGAGATAGCACCGTGCACTTGTGGGATGCAGAGAGTAGAGCACCACTGAGCAAGCCATTAAAAGGCCACACTGGTTGGGTCACATCAGTAGCCTTCTCCCCTGATGGGAAGCATATTGTCTCTGGCTCTGATGACAGCACTGTGTGCTTGTGGGATGCAGAGAGTGGAGCACCACTGGGTAAGCCATTAAAGGCCACACTCATGCGGTCACATCAGTAGCCTTCTCCCCACATGGGAAGCATATTGTCTCTGGCTCTGCTGACAGGACTGTGTGCTTGTGGGATGCAGAGAGTGGAACCACCACTGGGTGAGCCATTAAAAGGCCACACTGATCCGGTCACATCAGTAGCCTTCTCCCCAGATGGGAAGCATATTGTCTCTGGCTCTGATGACAGCACTGTGCGCCTGTGGGATGCAGAGAGTGGAGCACCACTTAGCGAGCCATTAAAAGGCCACACTGGTTTGGTCACATCAGTAGCCTTCTCCCCACATGGGAAGCATATTGTCTCTGGCTCAGATGATAGGACTGTGCACTTGTGGGATGCAGGGAGTGGAGCACCACTCGGCAAGCCATTAAAAGGCCACACTGGTTGGGTTACATCAGTAGCCTTCTCCCCAGATGGGAAGCATATTATCTCTAGCTCTTTCTGACAGTGTGCGCTTGTGGGATGCAGAGAGTGGAGCACCACTGGGCAAAGCCATTAAAAGGCCACACTGGTCCGGTTGCATCAATAGCCTTCTCCCCAGATGGGAAGCATATTGTCTCCGGCTCTTTTGACAGCACTGTGTGCTTGTGGGATGCGGAGAGTGGGAGCATCACTGGGTGAGCCATTAAAAGGCCACACTGATTGGTCACATCAGTAGCCTTCTCCCCAGATGGGAAGCATATTGTCTCTGGCTCTTTAGACAGCACTGTGCACCTATGGGATGCAGAGAGTGGAGCACCACTTAGCGAGCCATTAAAAGGCCACACTGGTTCGGTCACATCAGTAGCGTTCTCTCAAGATGGGAAAGCATATTGTTCCTGGCTCCCAGGACAGCAATATGTCCTCACACATTGCCCTTCACATTGCCCACCCCAACACAGCACCCTCTCAATCAAGCTTGCCCATCTCCCATTGCAGCATTCCTCTAAAGCATTCCTCTAAAAGTAAGCTCTAATTTCTTCCATAGGATCCCAGTGTTTAATCTCTTCTATTTCAGCCTGAACTCCCTTATGTTTCTCCTTTTTGGACTATTCAGGAAGGCTGGGTCTTGTCTAGCACCGGAGAGTTGCTCTTCTGGCTGCCTCATGAACACAGAATTGGATTCTGGATGCCTCTTAACAAACTCATAATTGGCAGACAGCAAACTTTGCTTTCATATAATAAATTTGCTCATGGTACCCAGTGGGCAAAGTGTTATCTACCATCACTGGCAGAGCACCCTTAATAGGATCATTTGATAGTGTTTACCTTCCATTGTTTAAGTTTCCATAGTTCAGTTGTTGTCAATCAAATTGTCTTTATTTTTTAATACACCTCTATTGACATAGTAGTACAGTTTTAGAGTCCTCTGTGACCTAGGGACATGCCTCAACCCAAATGAGGAAACTTGCCATTACTGTAAAATCCTAAAAAATTCAATATGGGTTTAAATACATTTATTAGGCTTAGATATGTGAGGAATAAGCTATCTGTATAAGATTGGCCCCATGAGGCAGTGATTTTGACCCAGGAAGTACTTACAGCCTTTTGCGGAACTTAGGGCGCGGACGTTTTTTTTTTTTTTTCAATGAATTTTGCGTCAGATCGTTCTCCTGAGCTCAATTCTCAACCGTTTTCCTTGAGAATATGCTCATTATGCTGGCATTGAAATTCCGGAGGGCATGGCATCCTCAGATTTTCTGATGGCCAATCAAATTGCTTGATTAGGAAAATATCCGTGTTTTTGCATCGGATGGCTGTAGCATTAGCTATTGTTGTTCAATTGGCCTAATTTTTTGGGACAATGGACTCACAGGTGTGACAGAGGGCACCAAATGCCGGTATTTTCAATATGACCAATACATCAGATGCAGTCTATATTACGCCAACACCCAACTCCCTTTTCAAAATCTTGAGCCAAATATGAGTCATATAAAAAATACCGGCATTTGGTGCCCTCTGGCACACCTGTGAGTCCATTGTCCCAAAGAATTAGGCCAATTGAACAACAATAGCTAATGCTACAGCCATCCGACACAAAAACGCGGATATTTTCCTAATCAAGCAATTTGATTGGCCATCAGAAAATCTGAGGATGCCATGCCCTCCGGAATTTCAATGCCAGCATAATGAGCATATTCTCAAGGAAAACGGTTGAGAATTGAGCTCAGGAGAACGATCCGACGCAAAATTCATTGAAAAAAAAAAAAAAATGTCCGCGCCCTAAGTTCCGCAAAAGGCTGTAACTCATTGTGGAATAGAAATTCAGATTGGTATTGCTCAAAGAGGTCTAATACTCTAAATCAACCCTTGCACTTCGGACTAGACCTCTTAAAACAGGCTTGTTCCTTGCAACCTCTGTTGGATTATCTGTGCTCCTTGAACCTTCTTAAAGTGTTCAAAAGACCTGTACTCAGTGGCACAGTCTAAACCATTCAAGGGGAAAGTAGCTAGGATTTGGTTAGTAGTTGCGCTTTTGCCTTAACCAAGCAACTCACATTCTGCTCGTTGGGTCTTGATTAAACTAGTACTGCTGTTGTAGACACCGAGCAAGCATTTCACCATCGCGCTGATAAGCAGGCTATCTGGCCTTGCCTGGAATCTTGCTAATATTGGGATTCCTGTGCATTACCAGGTTAGATGTACATCTCCAGGATTAACATGAGTCCCGAATGGTTAATCAGGCACATCCTGCATGAGGGCTTAATCAGCCTGCCTGAGAGCACATTAATCAGAACCTCCCATACTGATTAAGGGTCGATTCAACGGGTTTAATAGAGTCCTTATAATCGCTTGATTAAGGCTCTGTGGGACCAATAAATATCAGGGAACTTAAATATCCACTCTGAATATCCAGTGTCTATCGGCAGAGATAGAAACTGTGGGGTTAACTCACCTTGTTGTGGTTGATTTGGCCTATTCTAGAGACGTGTCTGAACACATGTTAATCACCGATCAATGTTGCTATCCCAATATGGGTTCTTGACCTGGGCAAGGCTTCATCGCTGTATATCTCAACAACTACTGGGCGGTTTGGGGAGATTAGGATATCTACAGAAAGCTGATACCCAACGCTCCTTGAATCTGAAGGTGTTAATCGAGGGACTTTAACCATCAAAGTGGTTCAACTCTGTTACCATCCCAATTTGGGTTCTTGGCTTGATCAGGAATTGATGAGGTTATATCTTGGGAACCACTTGGTGGATCAGGGAGTTCTGGGTATCCACAGAAAGAGGAGAACCAGCGCTTTCCAAATCCAATGGTTCAAAGTGCAGGGCAGCACTATTTGGCTTGAGAGTTCAATCGAGTCAGAGAACCGATCAGAAACAAGGAGTTAAATTGCAGATCTGTGGCTTACTTGCATAGTGTAATTAGAGTAGTGTAAGCATAAATATACAGTATATAAGGAGGGTAGTCCTAGCATGGACACACTACTGCAGTGGTGGTGGCACGGGTGCTAGGTCCCAGTCTCATAAAGAGACTTGGCTCTAGTGCTTGTGGCACTAACATTGGGTTGGCACAGGAGCTAGGTCCCGATCTCAATTAAGAGACTTGGATCTAGGGTTTGTGTTACAACACTTAGTCCACACTTGTGATCCTGGACTGGTTCTATTAAGAGCTTTGCTTCGTTTGCACAATGTGATTAATATGTCTGGCCTTTGGTGGAAGTAAAACACATAATTTGGGATTGTGATTAAGATGTGAAGGGGTTTGAGATTCAGATTGAGAACACGGTACCACTACAGCAGCCTTGGAAGGCTTATTAGTTGGGACTATGGGACGGTTGAAAGGGACCTTAAACAATTTGATAGCTGTGAAGCTTGGTACCCCCAAAATTTTGTTGGATTTACGCACTCAGTTGGCTATGCCAAGAGAGGGTCTTAATACCACCACAACAGTCTTGCTTGCCATTAGTCAAGTGCTCTTGTTCAGAGTGCTTGATTAAAGGCTTCAACCAGTCAAACTGAAGTATCTGTGTCCCTTTTCTACTCCTTCACAGTTTTGTGAAGAAGTCTAAAATGCATGAATACTCGTCGGCACGTCTAAGCTTGTGCAACCAGGGGGAACAAGGATGTGGATTCGGTTTGTGGTTGTGGCTTGTACTGCTGCATTCCACTCATTGGTCCATGTTATCAGTAGTACTCCAGCTGTAGACGGTGACAGACCTGGTATTGGGGCACCCGGGCATTTATTCAAATCTGCTCGAGTTGCAACATACTATAATGTACTTCACTACATTACGGTGTCATCTCACAAGGGCTAATGCTGGCCTGAGCAGTTAGCTAAAAGGGATATAATGTGTCTCAAACCATTAGAAAGGCGCTGGACAACAATCCTGGTAAAGGGTTGACGTGAGAAGTCGCTAATGGAGCAATTGTGGAAAGTGCCTTACCATCCTGGAAACGGATTGGGGCTACTGCACATCCCTGACTAAGGGCGTATTACAAGGGATTATCCTTCTGAACCAGAGGAATCATTGTTGGGCATCATCTGATGTCTTCAGAACTGCCAAGAGAAGGCTGGACTTGGTCAGTCTACCAATTGATTAAGAAACCATACTCGGGTACTGGGAAGCGACAGCTATCACGGTTTTCAGACAAATCACTTGAGCGGTTCAAAGCGGAACCATTTGAGCAGATGGTTACCAAGGAGGGTAACGGTGGGCTGATGAGGGAGTCGGCTAAAAAGTTGACATATCAACAATATCCCATCACGATCGTTCTAAGCGATGTAGATCTTGACTCATCGTTAAGCTCGGCTCGTCGATGTTCCTTATAAATCTCTTTCAATTTTACTAATTGCTTGATATCTGACAGGAGTTCACCGGCTAGCTGCCATACCGCTAGTCATATGCCCTGAACCCTGCCACACGTTTGTATCTGTCTCGTTTATATTTAGAATCCTGTAAAGTATTTAAGTGGATGGTTATGGGAAGAACACCAGTGAATCTCACCCCACCTGTTGCATGCGAAGTTACTAGACTTCACGCTTAACCGGTTGAGTAGGCATTCATTCGGAGACACCCAGAAGCTATAGCAAGTTTCGTTTGTTTTCCCTGTTTGAATATTATCTGTGTTGGATTTGGATCTTTATAAACGGTGCGTGGACATATTGGATAAATGGAATGGACACGTGGAATATAAGGAATGGAATCGGACTTGACAATTGGTTGTAATCTCGCAAGGATTAGCAATCGCGGATACTATTGAAATCGGGATTCATAAAGAATCACTTGCGCTACGCAACGGAGTACTATCTCCAAACCTAGACCCACATCATACAAAACCATTGAACATAAAATCTCGTCTGTCTATCCGCGATTGCGCCTAGAACAGATTCAAGCAATTTATCTATACGACTTGTAGACCTATAAAAGTCTTGCTTCCCAAAGAGAACTAAAGTTCAAATTGCCACAATCTATACTGGATTGGAACCCCGAACTTGCACGAGGATTATGGTGTTTGAGTTGTTTTAGTCGCATTATCGAACTGCGTATTCATTTACAAAGGTTTGGTTTGTGGTTATTTCACCGCTAGCCCCATAGTCACCGTTTCAGCGCCAAACTGTTGAACATTGAGTTCCATTTCCCTGCCTGAACCTTTGTCTCCTAGTGACTTGTGAAGCTTCTCTTGTGGTTTACCCAAGTCGTTCAACATCATAGAGTCCAGCCAGTTGACTGCCGGCCACGCAATGGTTCAGTGCAAGGTCAACAGACCACAGTATTTCAGCTCACCTCCACTGCACTTGGTTGTTAAAACGGTGATTCAGATCCAGCCCAAGCACAATAGGCAGGTTGCGCCACAGCCGCACGCGGCTTTTAAAGCCGCCTGCGGAGTTGTGCTCTTTTGCTCCCCAGCATCGCTATGATTACTAAATAACATTCCCCAGACCACCAGAGCGAAAAGCGAAAAAGCCGCATGCGACGAGTTTGCGCACAAAACAAGCCGCATGCGGCTTTGCGCAACCTGTCTAATGAACATGTTTGAAACTCATATTTACAGTGAAATCAAGCACCCAAGTGGCACAAAACAGCACAACAGAGCCTGTGAACATTAACATGCAATTAACTTATTTTACCTGTGCTGAACTTAAAGTTAACTTATTTGTGCGGAACTTGTGCTTATGCGGAACGGTGCGGGTAAATTTAACTTGCCCCGCCACAAGTTAGCTACAAGTTACTTGTGGCAGGGAAAGTTAGTTTACATAAGTTACTTGTGCAACCATCCATAGTGGTCACTGACTCCAACCAGACATTGTTCTCCCACTTTCGACTCCTCCAAATCATCGACCGTGGCGAATATATCCCTCGGATCCACAACGCTGACATCTAGCTTTGGCTCTGTCACAGGCTACCTATTCGATGACACGATCAGTCTGGGCTCTTACTCAGTGCCACAGGCCCCATTCCGTGTGTATATTCACTTATCTCTCTTTATCATGCGCAAGCGGCTGATCCACCTCTGTTCCCAGTGAACTTGAACGGGAGACTGTCCGGCATCCCCTCTGGCATCACTGGTCTCCTGGGATTGAGACCCCCAGGTTTCTGGGGGGGTCAAACTCGCCAGCGGGCAAGTTGCCGCTCCAGAGATAGGACTCTGGTTGTCTTCTTCAGGCTCCGAGAACCCCGGTTCCGGCGGGTCGCTCACGTTCGGCGGAGTCAACCCATCCCTGTATTCCGGTGATATCGACTTTCTGCCGTTGACCGGAGCGGAAGGCACAGACGCCTGGACGTTGAAAGTTTCAGGTGTGCAGCTACTACATATGTATTCTACCGCAAGCCCCGATACTTCAATCCCCGGTAGCCCGAATCCAACCGGAAGTTCTACTATACCTTCTGGTGGCCCGACTCAATCGAGCGCAGTTCCCCCTCACCCAGAACCGAAACCGGCTACCGGCGCTATTGTCGGTGGAGTCATCGGAGGCTTTGTGGTGTTCATGCTCATCGTAGCATTCCTGTTCTACCGTTCGCGTCGCCGCAGCCAACAGCGTACTGCGATCTCACCTTATGCGCCCAGCAAAACTTCGCAGCCGCCGCTCTCTTTCGCTATCGACGAGCAGGACAAAGTGATTCAAACAAATATGATACCGGACCCCAGCCTGCCGTCTACCACTCCTGTGGTGCGATCCCTATTTACCATGAGGCGTGAACAGTCGGCTGCGCTGTCCCGCTACGGCGATATCCACACAGCACCCAGTGGAATGGGTAAAACTTCCCAGGGTCTGCAAGGAGCACATCCAACGTCCAGCGAATTATTACCTACAGACCGTGGATCAGAAATCAGCCCCGAAGCTCCTGTAGCTGGCATTGGGAACCCGGCGGTGCTGGAGGAGATGCAAAATCTGCTCGCCAAAATGAGAAGATTGGCGATTGAGGAGGGGCGTGCTCCGCCGAGCTACAGCTAACACCGTGATATAATTGACTAGGCGATGCTAATATGAATTCCAGATATATCACGCCCATGGCGATAGAGTTTTTTCGTCTGTCTGCCATTATCCTTATTCGATTTGTACCGTGTTCGGCTTTCTCGAGCTCTCTGGGAATTAAATCCCCTGGCCTGCTCTCATTTTGCATGGCATTGCCGCGGCTCAGCGCGGCTCGGCTAGCCGGCCAAGCCAAGCCAAAAATAAGCCAACCGCAGCCAGCCGCTTAAGCCACGGCTGAGCTGCAGCTCAGCTGGATTTGAGAAACTTATGAATGAGTGGTGTTTATGCACTTTATTGGACCTCAAGTGGGTCCTAGAGCTCTGACAATGCTTTCCATAATATTTTCTCCCTGAGCTTGACTAATGTTGCCGCGACTTGTGACTCCAAGTCAACCAAGTCGACCCGGCAGGGCCAACTTGAGTCGAGTCAAGTCGAGTCTTGTAGGCCGACTTGGAAGTGACTTGAGTGACTTCAAGTCGGGTATACTACCGTGACCCTCCGTTTGTGTTGTAGAGCATAAAAAATGAAAATTTTGTCATTCTATCCGGAATCATGACACAATGTCACAGTAACGTGACATCATATCACATCGCATGACATGTGCAACAGTGGCGACAAAACCATTTTTTTTGTATCGTAAACTCACAGGAAACATTATATAAAAAATACCCGACTCACCAACTCAGGTCGACTTAGTTGACTTAAGTCAAGTCGGGTTCGGACATAAGTCGGACTTCCCAAGTCGTAACTCGACTTGCTGAGTCGCGGCAACATTAAGCTTGACCACGTTGACCACGTTGGCGACGGCGTTATGGTTTGATGACAATGTCACATTTCGTGACCTGGGTGACAATGTTACACGACTTACGGTCAATTGAGCAAATAGAAAGCGATAGCGTGGACATCTGAGCTTGTCCATGCACTGGGAGAGTCTGCATTCACATGCAACTAACTATAAAAGCCGCAATGTAAGGCATGAGAAGTGACCAGAAGAGTAGGACTAGGGCTGCCTCAGTCCTATTGGCGTAGGACATCAGGGAAAACCTCCTTGGGAATTTTCCGATATTTTTGCTCAAAATATCTTTCGCCAAAAAACTTTTGAAAACTTCAGGTATTTGAACAATTTCCACGAAAAGTTACACAGAATGACTGAGAATTATATATCATGGTAAGAAATTCCTTACTTTTATGCAACTTTGTGGCAACTATGAAGCAGAAAACTCACCCCTTTAAGGAACTTCCGCTGCACCATAGACACACAAGATGCCCAAACTGACCAAAAGAAATTCAAGAATCACCTCCAGGACTTGACATTGCATTAGGGAACTTTACTCC
This sequence comes from Mycena olivaceomarginata, assembly GCA_029378375.1. NCBI lineage: Eukaryota > Fungi > Basidiomycota > Agaricomycetes > Agaricales > Mycenaceae > Mycena > Mycena olivaceomarginata. The sequence continues at coordinate 11,967 of JARKIC010000535.1, forward strand.
AAGAGCCCCCAAACAATTTTTGCCTGCCCCTGGTAACTTGGTATTGTTATCGTACTTGATTTGAGACCAATGCGCCGGAGTGAAGATTTGGGTGGATACGAAGTTCTACAAACTCAAAGTCGTTCCGAGTCTCGCATCAATCAATCCATCAGACACAGCCCTCGATCAAACATCTTTGACGTGGAACGACAGCTGTCACAGAAGACATCGAACAGACATTCTTTCTTTCTTTCCCCCACCATCTCCCTCAGCCATCTGCCATTCCATATCCTCCGACTATCCCAACTCCCTATGCAAATCTCCATTCTCATGCAATCATCGATCTACGGGACCGGTCCTCCTTTAGCCCAATGTGTGGCCACATCAAGACTCCTGGAGTCGGCCCTGTGAATCAAACCCAAAGCCTTTCCTCGCTCTCAGTACTGTCCCCCTCCCTCCAACTCCTTCCTTCTCCACCTTGGTCCCCCACACCAACTGGGTGTCGAGGGTGTCGACTTTCTCCGACGGCCATAATTGCCCGCAAATCTCACGCCTTCAAGATCTGTATCAATGTGCCGACACAGCCCACTGTGACTCAACACTCGTCTCGTCAGTGATGTGTCCCAAGCTTTTCCTTGCTTTCAGCATTGTCCCACTCCCCCCAACTGCATCCCTCTCCACCTTGGTCTCCTACGCCAACTGGGCATTGTTCTCTGACAGCCACATGTGCCCGCGATCCTTGTGCCTTCAACCACTTCCCACACCTTCAAGATCTGTGTCAATTTGCTGACCTGGCCGCCGCCCTCAAGTCTGGTGCCGCAAGTTATCAAGCTTCAACTTGATCATGAAGCTTAACCTGCACAACATTGCCGTTACTGTGTCTCCTCCCATCCTCAATTCAATATTCCTCAGCTCCTCCTCTGGCTTCGAAATTCCTCAAGTTACGCTATCAAGAGTTTTTTTTCACTTTTCAGACTTCAAACACTCGCCGCTACGACTCAAGATACCATGGTAAAGACTGGATGTCGGCGGTATCGGATAACAACTAGATGTAGCATACATGTTTATTTTGGACATATACAGATTTGAATGACATTGTTTTATTCTCTTCTTCATATGTGCTTCGCCCTTCTGAGTCTCCACCTCCGCAATCCTACCACAAATTGAGCAACCGTTGAAGTATTTTGAGGTATTTTCACCCGGGGTAACATATTCTGGAACAATTCTCACATTCAAGAAACTGAAGATATTTTGAACTATTTTCGACGAAAATGTGCGAAAATTTCTTGGGGGGGGGGGGGGGTTTCCCTGATGGACTCAGTCCTATGGGCATAAGACTTGCTGCCGTAGTTGACAGTTGATGAACATCGCTTCTGGTGACAGGCTGTCAAAGGACGTAAGTCGTTAAATGGGCTCAAGCAGATATAATTTCCGGCAATTTAACACTCAACTATCCTCTTCCATCTCCTGCGCACCATCCCGGGCCTTTGGAGTTGCACTGGAACACGGCTTTTGAGCTTGATCCTGCACTTGAACTAAGGCTCCAACCATTTCGTTTTCGTTTACGGCCGAGGCTAAACTAAACCAAAATGGAAGGGAAACCCTTTTAAACAGTTTAAACAGTTTATAACAGTGTCTTTTGCTGACCTTCAATGCTGACCTGGGATAGTCAGTGTGAGTTCAGAAAAACCCAGCATTTCATTTGCCGGAAGGCTGGCCTGACAGATAACGGGTGCGCTGGGTTGTATGTGGCTCCAAACACCCCTGCACTCGCTAAAAATCCCCCTCTTGTGTCTTGGAAGGGGGCTGTCCTCTAGTAACCATTGAACAGTTTACAAACTAATTATTTGCAGGGGTCCCTAAACTGTTGGAGCCTTAACTTGAACCAGACTATCATGCACACCGCAAATAGTAATATTTCCTATAGGTTGGAAAGTGTAACGGAAATATCAGTTTCAAAGTGGTAGGAAAGGTGGAAGGATATTACCTATTTTCTAATCTCGAAAAGGCAAGCGGAAAGGACCATTTTCCGACATCATTTCACAACCACTGGAAACAATAAGATTCATCTTATTGTGAAAGGCGAGCTGAAAGTAAATCTTTCCGCTTGTTTATCACATAAGCTGAATCTTATTGTTTCTGCGTGAGCGGAAAGCCGTGCCGAAACTGGCCTTTTCAGGCCAATGTTCGGCCGAGCTAAAGCAATAACAATCCGCTGGCACGGAAAAGTCTGCGGAAACAGCCAGTTTCAGCATGACCCCGGGGTCGACCCGCAGGTTAATCCACGGGTTGACCCGTTAACCTTGACCCGCTGAAACGGTGCACTTCTTATATGACTAGGAATAGCTAATTGATAGGTATTGCGAACAAACACCCAAAACAACCAACCACAACCAATCTACCTCCAAAGATCCAAGTGCTTCTCTTTGTGAGTTCGGGTCCGGGCCGTAGTATGCGACCAGCAGGCTTGAACAAACACAAGTTCGATTTATAGGCTTCTAACAACACACTCTACAACGTACTAGCAATATGCAACCGCCAACAACAACACTGCTAGGAACCTAGGGATGGTCCGGGGGGTGTGTTTTATATGGGGGGTGGATACAAGATGGCTGGACCGTTAGGTCGAGAACACCAGGGCAGAGTATGTAGGTTTGTGAAAATCCTCGCTAAGGGCGCACCCGAAGACTACTGAGGCTAACAACAAGGGACTTCAATCCTCAAACGGCAAGGCAAGTTGGGGGCGTCCCAGAAGAGTCCTTGTACCGTCGACCTATTCCTTAACCAAGAACAGGAACCTTTCCGCTTTTATCGGCACTAGCTCACTACAAGCGTCCAGCTAGCGACCCAACACACTATGACAGAGCTTACGTCTATATCGGGGTGAAGGCGAAGTAACTGACAAGTTATAGCCAAACTAGAGGTGGGGGCACCTAGTCCGTCTTCTTCTTAGTGGGCTCAAGCCAACACACAATCCACCTAGCAAGCGATCCAACACACTACGGCAGAGCTTCCGTCTTGTCGGGGTGAAGGCAAAGTCACTAGCACAAACTGCAGCTGGGTCTCGAAGAGAACACCCTTATTTTATATGTGGAAGTCTAGGACCAACAACACGAAATCCTCAACTTAGTCACTCGATGTTTCCAGAGTCCACAGTCTACTGATTCCAATATAAAGACTACTACAAGTGAAGTTCGGTATCAACCTCCACTAGCAGCCTGAGAGCACCAGCACCAGCTTCGTCCAAAGTCTGGGGCGTAATGTTCTTAGACCCTAGTCTGCTCTGCGCTCCCTTTTATACTACTAGGTTCAAGATACATGTGAAAAGCGAGCTGAATAATACAATAAGCAATATTAGATGAAAAGAAATACGGTCAGCCAATGAGACGACTGCTGTTTGGTTTTGGGACAGGTTTGGTATACGCCAGGTCAGCCTCGCTGACCGGCTAGTATTCAACCGTGGGTATATCAACTGATCCTCAGCCCTCCGTCTATGCCGAGCACCACTTCCGGACCAACCGGTGAAGTAACCGGTGGCCTAGGTCATCTCTACTCTGTCAGAGCGTTGATCTATTACATCTAGGCGACGCAGCGTTGCGACCGACATCAAATGGTCATAGTTCGTTTGTCAGGACGTCGATCAACCCTCCGGGCATCGGTGCGGACTGTACGATCGTCTCTAGCTCCGTTCCAATAGCCTGCTTGCTATTCCGTTCGTCCTAGCTGCCCAGATCGGGCCCTAGCCTCGTGTTGTCTCATCTCTGGTGTCGTGTTATGTCTTTGTCAAAGCCCTAGCCGGTCGCTAGTCGGGTTGTTCCGCCTATCGCCGTCCTAGTCGCTTATCTAGAGATTAGATAGTACCACCGGATCTCGCACCGAGCTTCCTAGCTCAAGGCGCGGCCCCTAGTTGCACCTCCATCGTAGATATCTGTCTGCTAGATCATCGCTACCTCCCTCGCAAGCCATCTCTGGACTACTAGAGTCTCCTAGGTCATGTCTCATGAATGTATAGGCGGTGGTTTAATCCCTGGTTGTTTGTACACTCGACTAGCAGCTAGTGCGTCACACTAGTGTAGCCTCGTGCTACAGTCAGCAGTTAGGGCTCGCTCTGACTCTCCTTTATATCACCTAACAAGTGGTCTGTGTACTAGCTAGGATGCTAGTAACGACAGAAGTGCTAGTTGCTTCCTGTTGTATAAATACTGGTCATAGGAAATCGCAAAAATAGCCCTAGATGCCGCGCATTTATGTTACGCCGTTTCACCGCTAACCCTGGGGTTGACCCCTCAAAGATACGGGAAAAAAAATCCATTCGATGCGTAAAACAGATGTAAAAGTACACCTTGTATAGAGGTAACATTAAAATACGACGAGTATATAGTAGAGAATGGAGCATGTAAGCTATGGAGGTGAATGGTAAGTGTACGCGCACTCTCCATACTGTATGGGAGCAAATGGCCCCAAAAACAGAGATATGTAAGATGTGGGGCCGTTCTTGAGCACCACAGTGGTTCGTCAGGTTTGGGCATGGGTGTCGGAGATGTAGCGGGTGAAGGGTCGCACACCGCATCGTGTCACCGTCGTGGACAGGTGCCGGCGCGTCGTCGGTAGCGCAGGGGTCGATGTGAGCCAAGACATTGAACATGAGAGGCGGGATCAAGAAAGAGAACCAAGGGTGACGAGAGCGAGAAGGATGGTGCCGCTAATCCTGCTGGTGCGCTCCTCCGTGCCCCCGCCGCCTTCACCCTCCTCTACATCCGCGAAATTGTAATTAATATTGATTTGATTTTATTCATCCGTGGAGCCTAAGCTTACCTGCAGCACCTTCCTCGTCTTCGCCTGCAAGAGGAGGGACAGACGACACACCCAACAGCTCCCCAAATACCACCCCGCACGTCGCTGGGGGCGACAAGCAAGAGGCGCACGGCAGCGGCGAGGGTGGTGCGCGTAGGGGGTGTGAGGGCCGGGAGGGGGGGTGGTTTTGGTTTCTCCTTCTCCCCGCTATTGGTAGTTTTGGAGTTGTGGGGAGCCGGAATGGGCGCCGAAGAAGCATCCGGCCCCGGGAGAGGAGTCGCGTTGGGGGTGTGGAGGCACCAGAGATGGAGACGGACATGGACGGCCACGGCTTCACAATCTTGCCGCTCCCTTTCCTTTTCAGCTTCATGCTGGGGCTCTGCTTCAGTTCTCTCCCGCTACGGTAGGGGTCGGGGAGGAGATGGTGGGTTTGCGCAGCGAGTGCCCGTACGAGTGGGGGAGGAGCTGCTGCAGACGCGCGAGCCCACCGCGGCGGGGTGGTGCTGGTTCTGGCACCGGCCTGGGCAATGGCAAAGGTGTGGTGAGGGCGGTGTTGGCGCGGCGGTGGGTGTAGTGGGATTGGGTCCCGCTGCTGGTCATCGTGATAACATTAGGACTAGAAATCGGCGGAGCAGAGAGAACTTGAACAGGCACGGGGTCTGGGTACGGCTCACGCACGCTTCATATTCATTACGTTCGCAGGATTAGGCAACACAGGAGAAATGTCGACAGCATCTTTCAGATCAAGCTTCGGCACAGGCTTGCGGCGGACTCTTTGAGACGGTGCGAGCGAGCGAACAGTAGGCAGCAGACATGGGTTCTAGTTTTATGCAGCAGAGGCAGGTTGACTGCTCGTCATACGAGCTCCGCGTCTGCTTCGCGACGCTCTCGCTTTCCACTCCCCGCACTCCAGTTGCCCTCGCCCCACCTCCGCTTCGAGCTCCACTCGAACTCGTCACCCTGTTCCCGCTCACCGCGCGTCCGGAGTGCACCTGCACTTGCGCCGACTCTGAGCACCGCGAGAAGAGTGACGAGGGAATTGGAGGGGTTCCGTGCTGTACCAGGCTGGAGATTGTGCGTGGCATCAAATAGGATGTTAAGCCTCCAGGGGTGGTATGGCGTGCTGAGCACGATTTTGGGGAGGATTTCTGTGTGCGCCAAGAGGTGATCACCGGAAGATCCCGAGACACAGCCTCAGGAGGGAGGTAGGGTCTCGGACCTGTTATTTCACTTTTTGGAAAAAGTTTTGGAATGCTTCAAAAATGTGTTTTAGAAGGTTAAAAAAAAAGTCGTAAAAATACATGTATTTACACGCACCTGCCACGCTTTTTGGCCAAGTGATCAGTTAGCACGAGAGGCCGATGTGATACAGAGACAAGTGTCACTCATGCAAAGCACGTAAATATCCCTGTGTGCAAACTTGGATTAGCCATCACTTTGTCCAAACCAAACACGGCATGGTCACGTTTAGGGGTGAAATTACTCGATTTGGGTGTGGCTGTGCTCGGCCAAGAGGGAGGGAGGGGTCAGACGGTCTTAATTCACTTTTCCGACCCTGTGTAGGAAAATTTACGGATGATCACCTCTTGGTGTGCACACAGGTGGGAGTCAGACATATGGGTATGTAGGAACGAAGGAAAGTGGTGTACCTATCAAGTCGACTCCCGCACGCGAGCCCAGCCAAAAATCCGTGCCCACAAAGTGTCGGAAGAGGTTTGGCAGCTTCAAGTTCGTGCGGCGTGTCCGCTTTCCAGCCCCAGGTGCTTCTGCCTCCATTCTCCTAGTTTCCCTCCTCTCATCGCTACCGCCGCTGCCCCTACCCCTCCTTCGAATCCCGACCCATCTATGAAGATGCAAAACCCCCTTCGCAGTCACCTTTTCCATCTCGGCACATGCTTCATCCTTATCCGACGCAATGCTCGTGGAGAGCGCGAGGGTCGGGATCGGTGTGAATCGCCTCAGCAGGTCAATGGTCTCGAACTCCCCTCAGAAGATGGAACACGCCGATGAGGTGGTGGATGGGGGACCGGTGGAAGCGGGAGACTCGGCGGCAACGGATGAAGATGATGCGGATGGGGTTGGAAGGGGGGAGGGAAGCGAGTCGGGCCGTCGCACTGTACACCGAGCGGTTAAGGTGGATGCAGGTGGGAGGGGGTTGGCGTGGAAGTTCTGGGTGTCTGTGGCGATGGTTCGTATGAGCCAGTGATGAGCTTGCGCGCCCGTCGCTGCACCTTCTCGAGCGCCTTGGTGATCCATACCGTGGGGATGAGATGAGTGGGGGAGGTAGAGGAGGGGAGAATGCGAGGGTGTGGTGGACACTGGAGGACGGTGACACGCAAGCGCATGCGCGGTGACCAAACGGCATCAAGGGCGATGGAGGACAAGGGGAATCTGATCCAGCACGATGTCGTCGATGGTGGAAGTGCAGCCACTCTCTGGAAAGGTCATCGGATTTGCACAGTGGATTCAGCAGGATAGCGAACACATTCGGTGGACTCAACACCAACGACGATCGGTGGTCTGTGTGCCATCGCGTCCTCCGTCGTCCGCAACAACTACCACGGTCTTGTCAACCACCATCACTTTGTGAGCAAAGGGGTGTTCATTGCTCCTCTGCTTCAGCAAACTGCCTTGAATCCCACCCATCCTCCATGCTGGGGCTCTCCCCTCACTGATTCTATGTGTTTATCACCTCCTCGCAATCCTCCCATCTTCCCTGCTCACAATGACCCGCCAACGTCATAGCCCGCCGGTAAAGAGGCGGAAGCGTACGTGTACACGAGCACAAGAGCACGAGCTGGCAAGAATGTAGGTTTTTGCTTGCTCTATATTTTTGCTGAAATTTCTCATGTGAATGCAGCCGCTGACTCGACCCTGCGGACCAAATCTGCGTGCTCCTCGTCATAAAAGACGACCGCCTCCGCTATCTTCGAGAAGGGCCGGGGTCCGTCTATTTCACCGGGCAGCGCGATGATTGCGGGGAGCTAATTGGGAAGTGGGAAGTGGGGGGAGACCTCTTACCTGTCTCGCACGCAATCGAGTACGAGGAGTGCGGGGGCGCGGGGCAAACACAGATGTGGTTCACGGTGTTCGAGGTGCAGCGGCGTCTCCTTGCTGGTGAGTTATTCTTTTTCGATTTTTATTCTTTCCGCGTCAATTGAGTCTTGCTAGAGCGTGTTATATGGCTGGGGCTGATTGGACAAGGATATGGGCAGGTCCGATTCGTGGAGCCATGCTCGTGCGGCACCAGCCACTGCGAATATCACTGGGTGCGCCCGGGAGGCTCCCTTGAGGAGATAGAGACGATTGCGTGCGAGTGTTTGGCGATAATCAAGGAGCCTACGGTCATACGGTGAGTTTTCTCTTTTCTTGATTTTTTCCACAACGAACCTAATGTTTGAAAGGAAAAACCTTCGTCCCCGAAGGCGGTGTGCGCGGTAATTGGCGGGCTTGCTCAGATTCAGACGGCGCTGAGGCTCTCGTCTACATTTCTATTTTCTTGGACCCGCAACTTGGTTTCAAGTCCAATATAATATGTAGCATATATTGTAAATTAGATTCGCGTACCACTCTTGCTTGTAGATTACTTCAAATGCCTATCTGGCAGTATTCGATGGAATAACAATACGTTCCGCGACATGAAATGCTGGGACCCGCCGGGGGACGATGCTCCCACTATTCAGCGAGAACATCCCGGAAGTGCTAAGGCACGCCGCATCCCAATTTCAAGAACGGAGGCTATTGCGATGGCAAGACAGATCGCCAAAAGGGGAAATTGTGGCTGTGCAGGTGGAGGTCGAGAGTACAGAGTTTCTAGCACATAGAGAAAGCCAGACAGGGACGCCGGAGTAAAGGCCAGCACCCATTGCGAGTGTGAGATATGACACCGAGGGGTTCCCTGCTCCCAGAAGAAATGCGCGCCCGAAAGAATGGGCCAGGTCAGGGGGAAAGCGGGAGTGCAATGCAGCTGCCCTGCTATGGTATTGTTCCTTCAACCGCAGATGCGGTGATAAGCCAGTAATTGGGCCATGGTTAGATACACGTAATTTTGCGTGTTTCTGATCGTGCTCATTGCTGAAACTGTTGTTTCTATGCAACAGTACTGGTTCCTGGTAGCTGTTGGGCGAAGCGAACCACAGAGAAACGGGTGGACGTTCTAAGGAATTAGAACGTCCATTGGCTAGTCTCGCCCTGAAAACTGTAAGGGAAACGTGCAGCCAAATAATAAGTCAAGGAACTTCTTTTGACTTGTTTCCAACATCCACTTAAGCAACGGAAACGGGTCAAAGGAACGGGAGTTGGCAATGTGTTGTGTTGTGTTGAGACGCTAGGGGAGGCGCGTTCGGTCACGAGTGTTCCGGTTGCCAGAGTTGCCGGTTTCCATCGAATGCGGATACACCGAAACAGGTGGTCGGCTATTCCGTGGATCCGGATCACAACTCTAAAGGTGTTCCAAGGTTTGTTCTCAAGAACCCTTTCTGGGAAACCCTAGAGAAACGGGTATCTACCGAAGCCTACAAAGGAGTATTATCAAGTTCCGTGCTTGGAACCAAAGGGGAGACTTGAGTTGAAGCAGAAACAGGTCGAACGAGATGCAGTGCCGATCTATTGGTGATCGACACACCCTCTGAATAATACAGGGGTGCTGCTGACGGGTTCCTGCCTCGTAATTGGCAAGGGAACATGGCGTGCTCGCAGCTGGGAACCAATGGGAGGCGACGCTCGGAAGAACAACCGACGGAAACGCGGTTAAAGAGGCGGATAAACGGACTTTTGACTCATTGGGATTGTGTTTTGGGCTTTGTAACAGTGTCTTGGCGGTTGTATAAGTATCCGAGGGCGTTTCTACGATGGACACAGCATCTTCCCCCGAACTAGTAGGCTATACGCTTGCGCATTGGGTTGATCTGGGATCCTCGGCAAACGCACTCTTATAGAGTAGCACTATTAGTCGAAATCTTGATTGTTTCTGAATCATATATTATTCTGGAAACGCACTTGGGCTTTGCCTGGAAACTGTCTGAACTCTGTGAATCTGTTGGAACTGGGACTCTGTTGAAAGAAATGTTATTGTTGTTGTTTGCGGAGCGGGTTTCAGAAAGTACCGTCAAGGGAAAACTTTGGAAACGTGACTGCTGGCGTTGCTCAGAAAGTACCTCTTTAGGGAAAGCTCTGTGAACGTTCTTGGCCTATAAACTAGGGGCCTTACTTGAGTCTACGGGACTACTTTAAACTTGTTTCTCTGTCGTTTGGACACACACACACACACGCTGCGAAGCTATAAATCCACCTTGTTTGGAAACAATGTTTCCACTGTGTCTAGAAACACGTTCTACGCAGCTTGCTCTTTAATCTCTTTGAGATACGAAACCTCTCCCTACAACCTTTACAAGGCCCTGTACTAGGGGCTGTAACTCGTCGGGATCTTTGGAAACGTGCATATATTGCCGTTTGATTTGTTTGTTGGTTGTTAGAACAGTCTCTGGACTGTTTCTGTGCCGCTCTCGAGTCAAGTGGGGTTATTTGTGTGTTTCTTATATAGGTTCTGAGCACATCAATCAGCGGGTCTACCTGGTCTGTCTGGCACGCACATGTAGCCATAACTGGAGTCGATTGACACGCCCAGAGTAGAATTCTCAGCAGATGACGTTTTACAGAGTTACGCCAGACATACCTTGGTCTCCGTAACTTGGAAACATAAAAAATGGATAGAGAGGGAGGGAACCCCTTCCCCTGGATGGCATTTGAGTTCCTGGAGGACGCCAGTTGGGTTGCCAACGCGTATGTTGGATGAAGCAATGAGACCTCCCAGACCTGTCTGCTTCACAGCGAGTCGCAGATGGGGGTGGACTCGGGTTGTGCGTGGGTGATATGGTGATACACTTTACAGCATAGAATCAGCATTAATGTAGACTAAAACAATAAGAACGAGATGCAGACCTTGCAGATGAGGATTCTTGCTCACAGCACGCTCTCGCAGAGGCGGCGCGTCTGCTGTTCCTTCATCTCGAAGACGTGTGCAGGCATATATCTCGTACACGCCGTGTGGGCGCACAGAAATGTGTCTTATCGGGCTTCTCCGTCTACCTGCCTCCCCTGTGGATTGCAACGAGAAAAATGTCGAATGTGGGCTGTCCAGATGGCCATCCGCCGGTGAGATTTCACGACAGCCAAGCATTATACACCCGGTCGCCAGAGTCCGGCGCAATCCACAGCACAGGCGATGAACACCTGGTAGCAGAAACTGTCCGGCAAAATGACCTCCTTCGTGAAGCTTTTGAAGCTCGATCGACACCCGGTCATCGCCAATACACAACGGCCAAGTGTTATACACCCGGTCGCCAGAGTTCGGCCCAATCCACAGCACAGGCGATGAACACCTGGTCGTGGCGCAGACTAGATCGGAAGGAAAGTCACATCTGTGACTCAACCTCACCTCTTGTCACGCGCCGGGTTGATGACCCTCCTCAACAGTGCCTACAACCCCCAGACTCCCAGTCCAGCATAATTTGAGGTGTTAAATCTCAACTTTAACACAATACTCCCCAGCTTTAATGATTTTTTTTTTCACTTCTGCCTACACAAATAATATCATATTTCTGAATTCACTGTGCAAGTCGAGATGGTGACAAGTCTACATAGTACATACAAAGTATAGCAAAAGGAAGTAGGCCCAAACTCTCCCCGTGCCTGCACATGTGCATCCCCAGCGAGTTAACCCTAGCTCGAGTAGTCAGTATGACGAACAAATAAAGAAGAAGTACGGTGCCCTCGATAAGCTTACTAAGACCGCTCGCTCATCTGAGAACTTGAACCGTGCACAATGCCCCACAATTCGCATAGGAGAAACAGTGTCCCGGATATCCAACATCTTAGATGAGTAGGTTGTTGCTGGAAAGTGAGGGAACAATTTAAATGGGTCATTCTTGTGCTGAGGAAGAGGTGCTTGACGTTGGATGACAAACTCCGTGTGGTCCGTGAAAACGGTTATCTTCTCGATGCTCCCAGCGATGGCGTCTCGTGAGCCGGGAGGGTAATACAAGACCAGACTGTTGCCCTCGTGTGTACTCGAGCGAGAAAAGTGCATTCCTTCATGATTGAAGTGTGCTCGCTCACCCAAGCCATAAGGCTTTTCTCGGGGCTGCTTGTCGCCGAGATTCATACCATAATAGAGACTGAAAAGGCGGTGGAATTGTTGAAGAGCCTCAGGACAGTCGTTGCGATTGAGCCAGCGGCCAAGGTTAGCACCTCGCATCCAAGATTTGAGGATCGACCCTTTGTGTTCACCTGCAGTGATGCAATTTGTGAGCTGATGTGAAGTTAGGCGAAGAAAGCAAATTACCGCCGATTTTATCATTGGAATTCATCTGCTGAAGCATGCCAATGAGCTGCTCGATCGGGTAACACCACCACCAGAGAGCAGGCCCAAAAAGCAAAATAAAATCATAGATGTGAAAGGCCATGTGGCAAATTGTTCTCTTCTGATGATGCCGGGTATGAGGATGGCATATATACAGGGTTTCAAGCCATTCCTTCATGAATTCCCGGTATGCAGCAGTGCGCCCAGGGTGTGTGGCATAGTGACAAACGATCGTGGTAGCTTGGAACAGTGCCATGCTGTGTTTAAGAAGCTGGCTGAAATGGGCTGCATGTTGCCTGGTTTGTTCTCCCCACAAGATTACCAGTGCAATAGGCAGGTATATGGTCGCCAGAAGTCGCCATTCGTCTGCCTTCAGAGAACCGGCTCCTGGCTCCCCGTAGTTCTTTGGAACATGATTGACACAGCCAGGGGTTATTGTGTTAGCAATCACCTCTTGGACGAAGCGGAGGCTTTGAATCGGGATGGTCTTCGGCCGATGAGTGCTGCTGTCGCTTCGCAGGGGTTTTTGATAAGCGCTGGTTGGGAGCAAGTTAAAATTCATAAGCTAAACGACTCGGAGAACTCGACTTACCCATGTCACCAAGAACTCGGTGAGATCCTTTTTCTTCCATCGGATAAGGAGAGCCACCTTCTTGGCAAGGTCAGAAACGGACGATGAACCACCTAGGCCGAGAGACCAGCAAACAAATAGCAGCACCAGTTTGTTGTTCTGCATTAGCTTTGAGAACAAACTTGCTCTAGTTAAGTCATCGCTCGCGTCGTCTTCCGCCACTGTGCGAAAGGGACGAACAAGAAGATCATGAATCTTCTCGATCTGCTCTTGTTCCTTCTCACTCTTCGGACTACATTTGGAAGGTGTCGTCTGCGGATCGAAGGTCGGGAATCGTACTCGTAGGCGGGGACTTCTCTGACAATTCTGCATCATCGATGTTGAGCTGAAGAACTCTCCGGCAATGGTATTGAACTAATCCCTCGAGAACACAATGCATGGTGTCGACCGCCAGCATCCGGGTGGGACCCCAGTAGGGCAGCCGCCACAACTCCGACCAACGGACACCGTTCTGCTGGTACAGGATCTCCCGCTCCGCCAGAGTCTCGGCATCCCACCAAGCTTCGGCCCTGACAACGCAGTTCAGCTGGGTCCCTCCGCTTCCAGTTCTCAAAATCGGTCCGGTACACATTATCACGCCCTCGGCACTCGCAGCAGGTGCAAAAGATGTGGGCATTGTGGTGAGCCGCGCCTGCCAACTGTCGAGCAGCAGGTAAATCACTGACTGATAAAACGAAAGCAAGGTCTACGATGTGCCCGAGGTCAGGAGAGGCTCCGGTGCTTGAGAAGTGAATGCCGCGCGTCCAGCGCAAGACCCCAACATCAATCCAAGGTCTCAAATATGGGTTTATATGCTCCCCCTTGGGAGCCTGCCCCGGGATGATGGCGACAGCAATATTCTCAGGCTTGTCGCACATGGCTTCAGGTAGATTCAAGCAAGTTGCTTTGAGCACCCCAATGGAACTGTTGTTGGAGCGCTTCCTACTGCCGAATGGCGGGAAGTTATCGAAACTGAGAGAGAAAGCAAGGTGCATTCTTGTACCGCGATTCACAAAGAGTGTTCCATCACGTCCTTGGAACACTCGTAGTAAGTCTCCGTTGTGCATACCAAGAACGAAATCGGGGTTGTCTTTATCTGTCGCTGCTTGCGCCGCGGCATTAGACGCACTATACAACAACTTTTCGGTCTCGGGATTGGATAGGAGGCGGGGCGATGCAGTCAAGGAAGCATGGGGAGAGGAAGGGCCTGACTGGACGCATTTTCCCCTCGCATTCAGTCACCAATGTCGCGGAACATTGGGATCAACCGGTTTTTCCGATGATCATATTTGTACAATGTTTAGGCCAAGTCAGTGTCTTGGATGTAGAAAGGTCTGGGGCGTAGATATTATGGCAGGACGGACAAGCCACATATAGGGTGGTCTTACCGTCCAAATTCAGACACTGCATCGTGACGTGTAAAGTGGGGGGGAGTTGTTTGAGAATATCTTCTTGCTGAGCGTCATATGAGCTCGATCCATCGGCATCCTGCTCAGTGTGCAGCGACATCGCCAATTTGATCAAGAGGGTGATCGTGTCGAAAATGAAGTTTACTGGCTTTGTCGCGAGGCCGAGGATAACATTGCAGACTAGGCCGAGCAATAGCATTATTTGCGCCAACACATCGAGATGCTGGATGGGGTTGAGCAAAGCATATGCTACGAGCAAGATCTAAGTCAAAAGTAACGACAGAGCGAATCCTATCCTTACCTGAATCATAAAAGAAGGGCCTCTCATCCTCCGGGAGGGAACCTTCGAAAGCCTTCACCATGGACTCCAGTGCTTGCAGTCTGTCGACGATAACCTGCTTCTCTGCGGAATCTTTGAGAGGCTCAAGGGACCGTGAAACTATAACAAGTCCATCTGCCACATTTTCGACCACCTTTCGCATCATCTCGATATTCTCCGGGTCGCTCTTGGCCCTTTCCAGAGACTCGATCATGGCCTCCACCCTCGCTGAGATGGCTTGAAGCACTGCATCGGACTGCCTCGCTCTCGCAGGAGATCTCTGAGTCTGAGAGGCAACGGCCATCAGACTCTTTTGTGCTTCTGCGAGAATGATATAGGCGTTGGGAGGTTGAGACATGGGGGCAGGAACAGATGTGAAGGGGTCATCGGCGAGAGCGATACTGGCGGTCCTGTCGATAAGTTCTTGCTACGTAGCCAGTGAGAATCAGGCGAGGATGAAAATATACAAATGCCTACAATCTCTGGATCCGGATTTGGCGGCAAAGTATCCGGGGTTGTTGAAGCAGTAAGTCTCACTAGATCCTCTTTATGCTTCTCGGCGAGAGCGATACCAGTGGTCCTGTCGATGAGTTCTTGCTATGTAGCCAGTGAGAATCAGGCAAGGATGAAAATATTCAAATGCCTACAGTCTTTGGATCCGGATTTGGCAGCAAATTGTCCGAGGCTATTGAAGCATCAAGTCTCGCTAGATCCTCTTTATGCTTCGCGCTTGCAGTTTCGAGGACTTCATGAGGGTGCAGGGCTAATGCGCACCTGCAAAGGCGAGCTCTGCGGGGAGGGGGCATTGTGCGTGATGGCGCGGGTCAAACCACTCAGCGCTGAAACACCGATTGATCAGAGCGCGGGTCGCAATAAATCAGTCAGCAGTGGATACCGATTGATCAGAGCGGACGAGTGTTGTGAGTCGAGAAAATGAGACGCAAAGCGCTTTTAAGAGGCAAATCCCTTGTTTCGTAACACCCACCATTTGCCGCCCTTGTACTCGTTTATAATTAGCTGCCCTTGTACTCGATTTGTCCACCCTAGGCCGGTAAGCTTGTGCTGGATCTCGATTTCTTCTAGCGTCGCGGGTGCAGTTCCATTTCAGACGTGCGAATATAGAGGGTAGAAAATATATTGCCGGAGGAGGTGGTATAATGGCAGAAATGTATATAACAGTGAGGAATGCTACAAGAAGGAGAGGATGGCTCCGACCAAGTACGGGAGCAGCAGGTTCCGCCAGCTTCCGTTAAGGTATATCTCGAGCACAAAAATAAGGGCAGGAACGGTTATGGGAACTGTGGCTGGGAGGAGGCATTGACGCTCTGGAAGCCACGGTTAGCAAATCAGATGAGAATGAAGCTCGCAGCAGCTACCTTGCATTACGGCGGCTCCGGCCTCTGAATCTTGGGTCTCACGATGAGAATGAGGTGAGTTACGACTTCCCCTCGGCGGCAATGAAAACATGGGGCAGGGGTCGCAGTTGCGACAAAAAGTCTCAAAGGCGGTGCCCACGTTGTCTGAGTCGTCTTCGACTTCATGTATTTTCAGCGGCTGACAGGGAGGGTCAAGCTACACACTGGAGATCGAGGGGCAACGAACCATGATAAATGTTGACGATGGGCTGAGATTGGGTGGTGCAGTGCCGTGGCCGTAGGATTTGTTGCAGCATCTTTACAGTCTTTTATCAGGATTAGCAAAACAATTAGGACCACAGATATAGCTGGCACCTCCAAGAACAATAGGGCTCTGGTGCGTATTTCGGTCGTGCAGGGTCGTGGAAGTACTACCAAAAGTTAGACTTCTGGTAAGCGGGGCCAAATTTAAAAGATGTACTTCTGGACTACGGATATAGCTGGCACCTCTGAGAACAATAAGGCTCTGGTGCATATTTCGGTCATGCAGGGTCGTGCGTACCTGGCGGAACTTCACATGACATCTGCGGTGTCAGGAACTTTGTCCGACTTAGTGCTGGATACCGAGTGGGCAAGTGCGGTGACAGCGATTCAGTACACGACGACTACCAAAAGCTGAACTTCTGGTAATCCGTTGCCAATCGTGGCACGTTGGTACACTGAGCGTGGCCAAAAGATATACTTCCGGTCGTGGCAAGAGCACAAATGTGACCCTGTACACGACCACTACCAAAAGCTGAACTTCTGATAATTCGTTGCCAATTGTGGCGCGTTGGTACACTGAGCGCAGCCAAAAGATATACTTCTGGTCGCGGCAAGAGCACAAGTATAGTATGACCCCGTGACCCGTGACCTGATGTGTTCACGACCTTCACCCGTGGCCAACCTAGACCACAATGACCTCATTTTGGTGTTCATCACCACCTCGAGCTGAATTGTTCGAGTTTCTCGCGTGTTCATCGCGTGAGAGGCTACGCTTGCTGGCCATGGCTGCCGGTATGTACCTGTGCGATCTGGTGTCCATCACTTGCTCTTGCCGAATGTTCGAGTATCTCGCATGTCCATCACGTGAGAGGCTACGCTGCTTGCTAGCGCTGGCTGCCGGTGTTTCCCATTGGATGGACAAATTTCAGTCAACTCTTGGATATTCTCTTCTCAGATCCAGTAAGTAAGCGCGTTTATTAAATTTTTTCATTTTTTCAAGAAGAGTTTATTCGAGCTCAGTATTTACATTAGTCACATGGTGAGCACGGTCCTGACACGCTTCAGCCCCTTATCCTCCTCTCCACCTTCCTTGTTCCCTCCTCCTCTCTCCGCTATTTCCTTCCTTTCCTTGCTTCAATCAATGATGTCACCTACCCACCCTCGACCAAACCGCATTTATCTCCCCCACCTTTCTGGAGAGTCCTCTCAGCTTCCCGCCCGATGTGCGCGGGGTTCATCCGTACCGTTCAGTGCGCTCTGTGGGCACTTTGTGGTCGACACTGAGGTGCGCATCGGCGGGGAGCATTTGGCATTATAGCGGGGACGTCGATGTTCTTTTTCTCTCTTCTTTCCTGCACACCCCAATCTCGACTGTGACGCTGATCTTGATTCTCCCCCACAGATCCTGCTCTTCCAGTCCCCCAAGCCCGCTGCATACATTATTCATGTTGTTATTCGGTGCATGTATTACTTTACAAGCGTACTTTGTTTTTCCTAGTCGTAGTGCGACCCCGTCGTGCGCTAACACGCCTAGGTGACCACCGAATCCACTGCAGGGTCTCATCAAGGGTTGGGTCTACGTCTACACCCATCGAGATTTTCGCCGATTGAATAAGTGGATCCTCGGCCAGATTACCGACTCGTTTGAGGTGGTCAGTGTTGCGTTCGTTGAACATGGCGATGAGGTAGAAGTTGCCATTTATGCCAGGGTACAGTATGGGTTCAAGGCCAGGGCTAGTTGATATTACGGAGTCTGCGGAAACGGTTAAGGACGGCAACCAACGATGAAATTTCGGGCATTCATGCGACTTCTCCGTGACCACGTCCGCGAAGTTGCAGTCATCCACTTTCCCCAGCTCTCCGCCTCCTAGGTTCAGGTAGAATTGACGAGAAGAGCAGATCCAGGCGAGTGCGTATGTCGGGGTCGGACGGCCATTGACTAGCTCGCCACATACCAATGGAGGGTCGGTGACAGGCTTGCGACGAGGGAATCTAGTTAACATAAGAGAGGATATTGACCGAGATGAATGCACACACATTTCTTTGTTCGTAGACATGGTGGCGAAGGTGAGGTAGCGCAGAATCTGGTGTCACAAGTGACATGTTCGTTTGTAGCGCGTGATCGCTGATCGGGCCGATATTAATTCTAGCCGAGAGAGTCTGCAGCAAGTCTGCAGCTGATCATATTATCTTGATACCATCGCATCATCGAGTATGGGCAACATTACCTCTCGACAGCTCGACCTCCATCGTTTCCTAGGATTAACAGTCTGCTACTCAACAACAATCGATCCTCGTCATCTAGAACACCATAATTATACCTACTGGACAGACATATCGCCGCCCTCATAGTCGGGGGGAAGCTCAAATGCTGCCTCATCGCACCCCAGTTTCCTATCTATGTCAGTCCGAAGGAGGCTCTTGGTCCCAACACCTTGTTTGGCTCAGGCCGGACAAAGGCAGACGGCGAGGCACAAGGTGTTTATGTCGACATCGCGATCATCATGCCCATCATACAACCACAATATGTGGAGGAGCTGGGAAAATTTGGCAAGGACCTTGACAAAAAAAGCCTCCACAATTTCCTTGAGGATCCCCAAAATCTCTGACTGTCACTGCACTGTCTGTGGGTATCTGGATTCGAGGTTCCACTTATTGTGGAGCTCAAACCAGGCCCAACATGACATGCCAATGACATCGAGGTTTTCTACACCCATATAACTTCGCTTCTCAAACGAGGGACCATGCAGGCCAAGGTGCAAGCGCTCTGCCTATTTTGCTCATGCATGTTTGGTACTCAGCAGCGTATCATCCTCCTTGCCGGGGCCGGGGAATACTACAGAATCCGCTGGGTCACCAGAGGTTGGGCGGTGAAGAAGCTAAATGGGGAACCATACTCACCTGCCACTCTGAAGGTTCGGAAGAGAGCAGGGGAAGAGTTCGATGACGGCGACTCGGACTCGGAGCTCGATTACAAAGAGTCAGACTCGGACCTCGATGACGCAGAGTCGGAGGAGAAGCTCCATAACACAGAGTCGGAGGAGGAGCTTGATGATGACGATGGCAACTGGACAGAGGGGGACGAAATGGATGTGGACAATGGCGGCTGGACGGAGGGCAGGATGGACAAAATGGATGACGCAGTCGACGATGGCGACTGGACGGAAGGCATGATGGACGGAATGTATGGTGACCCGCTAGACGCGTGCGACCGGCAACAGAAGCTTAACACCCAGCGTACCCATCGACGTCTCGAACGCGAGGCGCGGCACCAGAAGTATGTGGATGCCCTCAATACACCGCCCAGCCAAGACCGCACAGCTCCTCTCTTCAGTGAGGAAGCGCTCAACACCATCAACCTAAACCTTCGAAAGCGGCGGAACCAGCGGAACCACAAAATGGTCTAATATCCTACGACTAGGTTTGATGCTATCGAACCAGTATATGGTAAAGATCCAAAATCTCATACATGAGCATGAGATCCTGGAAGAGGCCCGGAGAAACAAAGTTTTTTTCACCAAGGCGGACAATATCGCGTAGACACACTAAATAAAGCAAAATTCCAATGCGTATAGAAACTCAGATTGATTTCCCCGGAATCTATGTAAAAATCAGTGCTGCTAAGATTGGGGATATCAAGGTGCACGGAAAGTCAAAGAGAAAGTGTGAAAATCAATACCAGAATCAGCTTGAGAGAAACAAAGGAGTTTCAATGGTGCTGAAAGGGCTATTGAAAGTTACAAATTCAGTGCGCATTTCAGTCGGGCAGAAATCCTGAGGCAATTTTGCTAGTGGAGGGTATAAATAGCAGGCCAATGGCAAAAATGGCTCAGAATTTCAGCACGGCTGAAATGCGTACTGATTTTAGAGCTTTCAATGGCCCTTTCAGCACAGCCGAAAGTGCTTTGTTTCTTTGTGGCTGATTCTGGTGTTGGTTCTCATACTTTCTCTTTGAGTTTCCGTGCACCTTGATATCCCCAATCTTAACAGCACTGATTTTTACATAGATTCCTAGGAAATCAATCTGAGTTTCTATACACATAGAAATTTTGCTTTATTTGGTGTGAGAACCGTCATAGTTGTTTGTACAAGTATGTGCGCCACCCCTCTTACCACCATGTTTCTAATTGTCGCGCATTGGTACACTGGGTGGGGCCAAAAGATGCACTTCTGGTCGCGGGCCCGGCAAGAGCAAGACTTGAATGTGACCCCGTGACCCGTGACCTGATGCGTTCACAGCCATTTTTCTGTGACCCATGACCTGAGGTGTGCAAGCCCTTGACGAAAATGATCTTGATCTGGTGTCCATCGCCACCTCGAGTTGAATTGTTCGAGTTCGATCTGGTGTCCATCACTAGCTCGAGCTGAATTGTCTGAGTTTCGTGTCCATCCTATGCTTGCTGGCTGCTGGTGTTCGATCTGGTGTCCATCGCTAGCTCAAGCTCGAGTTTCTCGCGTGTCCATCGCGCGAGAGGCTACGCTTGCTGGCTGCCGGTGTTTCCAGTCAGATGGACAAATTTCAGTCAACTCCTGAATATTCGTGAGGCTCTTCTCAGATCCAGTAAGTAAGCGTATTTAAATATTTCCTTTTCAAGAAGAGTTTATTCGAGCCCAGTATCTACATTGGTCGCATGGTGAGCACCCCGAGGGCCGTCAAGTTTTGGTAGATGAACGCCGCACATCCGCATATTGTCAGAACCTGCAGAACTAGCGATACCTCCTTCCAGCTAATGCCACTGCTTCGAACCCGTTTTCACACAAAGACTTCTTCGGGTCCATCGTATGTGTGGGTCTGAGCCGCAAATATTACAGAGACGCCCCGCACTTCTGCCGTCTGCACGATTTCGTTAGCCTGTTTTCTGGACGATATGCGAGTTCTCTGGACCCTTACCGCTACCGTTTGCACCCATTCGGCAGATCCCACGGGCAGCTTCTGAAGGGTTTGGCCCGAGCGGGTGTCAAAGACATAGACTGTTCCGTGGTCGCTCCCAGAGACGATGACCGTGCTGTGTTCCCCAAAGCGGACATGCCTTGGGCGTACTTCGTTCTTCCTCTGGCTCATGGTCACGAACTGTCGGATCTTCATTTGGTCCGAGATGCGGATGAGTGTAGGTCCGGCCGATGTATCATCCAGGCAGAACAATCTGTCGCCCCAGTTTGTTGCGGCATCTCCGCTAGGAGGCCTTCATCAATAGCCGCTAAAATCATCTAATTACTGAAAAGAACCCACATTCTCATCCCTGCAGACCACTCCACCGCTATCTCTCCCGTCCCGCCCCGAAGAGTGGTGCTGCACCAATTTGAAACTATATCTTGGCAACAACCAGTGGGAACTTACATGGGACCGCTGTTGTGGAATCCAAAAACAACGATATCGCAGTCTTTACTGTTGTCGAACACTGCAAAAGTTATCCCCCGTGGGCCGTAGTCTTGGATTTTCTTCGACCAGACGGTGGTTGTAGTCCATTTACGGGTCACTGGGTCTCTGGCAATGGTCCAGGATTGAACGATGTCGTTGCGAGTGCAGATCGCGAGCCTGTTGCTGGTAGTGTCGAACACCATGCCGGTGATCTCACCGGGATAGACAACCTGGGTACAGAACACCTCCTCAAATCCCTATGGAAAGTGTCAGCACGACGCGCATTGTATTGGTGGCATGGCTCACAGTACTATTCTGGATCCAACCGAAGAAGTAGCCGTTCTGTGTACCGGAGAATAAGATTTCGCCAGGCTCGTCCGCTCGGCGGACCCAGAGGAGGGTGCAAGTCCCACCCCAACTTCCAGCGACACAAGGACAGTGCAGTTGAGTCATCTTGTCGATATTCCAGAGATGTGTGCCCTGGGATCCTATGCCGAAATCAGCCACACTTGATGAAAGTTGGTACCGGCCCAACCTGCCGTGGCTAAGATTTGACCATTGTCTGTGACAGCGAGGGCGAGGATGTTGCCTGGGTGACTCTTCAAGCCGCGGTGCTGGATGTATGGAGAGCGAAAATCGGACATGTTGGGCGTTTGTGAACCGATGGGGGAACTCAAGCAGCAGTTTTATCTTCTCACCCAAAGGGGTTTCCGGATTTGGTCAACTTATTGTTATCCCAGTTCTGTTATTGTTAAATGTTCGCCCTGTTGCCGTGCTCTCCCCAAACCTGTTCCCCATGGCCTCCCTATTCACAAGTGTTACTACCAAGCATAGTGTTCATCCGTGTCAGCCTGTGCCCCCACCTGTCGTACTCCCTTCCCTTCTAACTCCCATCGCCTGTTTCGACTTTCCTGTGCTAAGTCTGAACGAGCTCTCACTCCAGTGCGGGCTCCAACTCCAGCGCAGGCTCCAACTCCAGCACGAGGACTCACTCCAGTGCAGGAGCATGCGAGATCCGAGCAGGCTCGCATCGCCAGTCCAGTGCCCCCTACTAGGCACGACAGTCCGTTGACTGATGTGGGGGACGAAAGCCAATACTTGAAGCTGCAACCAATATTCGTTTCAAATATCAAAGCGTTTTTCCCAGCTGACTCGGATTACGAAAGCTTCAAGGTGAGTTTCGATTACTTCCTGCCACTAGTCCTCATCCTTTTCAGAATTGTATTAATGAAGTCGCGGCTCAGCACCTCGAGATGGAGAGATATCTAGACCACCAGGACAAAGACGCCAAAAAAAAAGTTTTCGACAAAGTATGCCAGTCGATCATACGTTTCCCATTCGCGCTGACTCCTTCGTAGTTGACGATTGATTACCCTTTCCTGAAAAAATGTCCCGAATGCTGGCCAGTCGCTTTCTGCCTGCAGATGAAACTGCATAACAACATGAATCGCGCGAACAAGAGAGCTTCGGCTGAAGCTATAACAACCCTCAAGAGCATCGCACCTGGCGGTGGCCCAAGTCGTATGTCTACTGTCATTCCACCTTTACACGCTGACTCTGGACTTAGGTCGAGTCAAATCCACTACGACCACTACAACCAGTGGCCAAAGAGGCCAAAAGCGCACTCGTGCATCTTTGAATGCAGCTCCACATGTTACGTTCGAAGAGCGGGTTTAGCCCTAGGGTTTCTTCATTGTGCTCATCATTGGAATCTGATTTCTCGTTTTCGGCGTACCGACACAACATCTTGAGTTGACCGCCAAGGCACGTGGGTGCTGATAAACACGATTTGTTCCCAGTATTAGTTATTTTTTTTTTACCGCCGAAGCACGAGAAGTTCAGCAGGTCGCTCAGCGTGTCGTGACCGATCAATTTGTTCCCAGCTTTTTTCGCCACAGAAACACGAGAAGTTCGGCGGGTCACGCTTGGCAGGTCGCTCAGCGGGTCGTGACCGATGCCTTTTGTTGCAGATGCTGATAAACACGATTTGTTCCCAGCTTTTTGCGCCACAGAAGCACGAGAAGCTTGGCGGATTCGGGTCGTGCTTGGCGGGTCGCTCGGCGGGGGGTGAACCTTTTGTTTTTGTTATACATGAGGTGTTCCCAGTCTTTTCCGCCACAGAAGCACAAGAAGCTCGGCGGGTCGCTTGTTTTTGGGTTGCTCGCCACAGAAACATTCTTCGGTTGATACTCGCACTCACCGAACATGCCGACGCACTCTTTAAATTTGTCTTTTTGTTCTGCTATGAGTTGTTCCCAGTTTTTTCCGCCACAGAAGCACGAGAAGCTTGTCGGGTTGCTTATGACAGTTTGCCCATTGAGGAACACACGTCAGATGAGATTTTATGTTCAACAGTTTTGTATGATGTGGGTCTAGGTTTGGAGATAGTACTCCGAGGTGAAACACAAGTGATTCTTATGAAATCCCGATTCTAATGATATCCGCGGTTGCTAATCCTTGCGAGATTACAATCAATTTTCAAGTCTGATCTGTTTCCTTATATTCCATGTGTCCGTTCTGTTTCTCCAATATGTCCACGCGTAGTTATAAAGATTCAAATCCAACACAGATAATATTTCAAAGGGAAAACAAACGAAACTTTGGTATAGCTTCTGGGTGTCTGCAAATGAATGCCTATGGTAGCGGAAGTCACTTTGTGACAAGTCCGAATCCCAATTTAGAAATCACTACTAGTCATTCAGTATTCCCTTACTTACTTACCAATTTAAGTGTGTAAAAAGCATCACAGGAAGCCTCTTCAAAGATTCCTCGGAGCAGAAGTTGGAAATTGTAAGGCAACTTTTTGTCGACCCCGATTTCGCGCTTTTGATGGCGGGCCGGATATCCGGTGGCTGTGTCGCGCCATCAAAAGCGCCTCGTTACATCCACCCACCACCATCGAGCATGCCAAGGAAGGCCGGAAACCCAGCCCATGCGTCAAGGGCTGCCAACGGAACATTCTCATCTACCCATATGTCAGCCAACAACTGTCTATCAGACGACAACAGCGCCTCTAGCACTGCTGATGAGATGGCATGGGAATCTGATTGGGAAGAAGGGAGCGAAGGAGAGGCAGAGCTATGGGAGAGTCTGCCAACCCCAAGGACTTACGAAGAGAGAATTGAGAGGAATGATGAGAAGAAGGCCAAGCAGCGGATGGCTGAGATCCGAAGAAAAGAGCACAGATTGGATGGGCCAATGCATGATCAGCATGGTGTGCCATTGAAGTGAAAATTTGTTCCAAAGTTTGTGAATTAACACACCATCAGGAGCACAATGAGGGCCCTATGGTATTGGCGGTTTATCCACACACTCCATCCAAGAAAAATGCAAGAAACTCAGGAATGACTTCGACAAGGGCATTGTGAAAATTACCGAAGCCCAACTCCAATGCCAACTTGCCGCTATTAAAGCACAAGGTTCCACAGGCACCTCAGGCCCCAAATTAAAGCAGACAAGCATTTCTAGCATGTTTGCAAAGGCTCCCTCCACAAAACGGTCACGCCCAGCATCTGTTTCCTCTGACAGTGACATCCAGGAAATTACCAATCCAGTGGAAGTATCTTTGGAACCCGCGCCGAAGCGTTCTAAACCTGATGACAATACTGCTGCATCGTCTCCAGCCCCATCTGCTCCTGTGAGCGAGGAGGAAAAGCCTTCTGACAAGTCCGACATTGAAGATGAGACTGAAATGTCTCCTGAAGAGCTTGAGAAGGAGGCACGGCTCCAGCACGGTGATGAAATCATTGATTCGATTGCTGTTACAGACAATATTGCGGAGTGGATCGAGGTGCTGGAGGACCCAGCTCCTGTGGGTCCCGAAAGTCTCCATGCTTTAGCGGCAGACTGCCTCAAGTTAGCTCGCAAAAAGCAGGATTATCGCTCTACTGTGCTCTTTGCAGCGCTCGTGGATTTTTATCGGTGGATGCCGCGGATGGGAAGACTTCGTGCTGCCTTGCGTATTGCGAAAAACCACGGGCGCGGCCCTGCATTCCAGCGTGTGATCGCTGCACAGGCTCGGTTTTTCGAGGCCAATGGATCTCTGAAACCAAGCCATCAAGGCCAACGAAAGGTGCAGAAAGGGCTTCTCAATGACGAGGGGTTTTATATGGGTGTTCAGCGATGGCTTCGAACTCTCGAAGTTGGAACGGCAAGTGAACATACATTTTGGCTTGACAGAATGCTGATTTCCTGGATTTTTATTAGGTTAATCCCAAGCTCCTACAGCGACATGTCAATTAAACCCTCCTGCCGACATTCTCTTTCAAAAAGACCACAATCTCGATCCGAACATGCCAGCAATGGCTCTGGAAATTGGGTTATCGCCGTAAACGCCACACCAAAGGGGTTTATTGGGATGGTCATGAGCAAAAGGACGTGAAGAAGCATCGCAAAGCTTACCTTGCTGAGCTTATGGCATTTGAGAAGTATCGGGCCACCTATGCAGAGCCTGACATGCAAGAGGTCCTTCCAGAGCTCATCCCGGACGATGAAGATGATGTGGAACACATCGTTATCGTTCATGATGAGTCCACCATCCATTATGAAAACAACCACTACTGGCTAAAACCAGGCGAGCAGGTGCTAAAGAAGAAGGGCCGTGGTCGCCTCATTATGATTTCTGATTTCCTTTGCGAACGATATAGCCTCCTCGTCCTCACTGATGAGATGATTGCGGAGAATGAGAAACTTGAGGCGGAACTTCGCCTTGCCATTACAGACTCAACCACAGTGATCTATCCCGACAACAAGCCAGGTGGCGATGCATATTGGAACATGGAGCAAATGATTGCACAGGTGAGCACCATTCCATTTTTTTGAGAGCTCAATCTCACCAAACTTCCATAGCTAATAAAAGCCATCCTCATTGCACGTCGCATGTTTCCCAAGGCAATTATTCACTGGGTCTTCGACAACTCATCAGCCCACGGAAGTCTCGCAAAGGACGCCCTAACAGCATCAAAAATGAATGTCAATCCCGGTGGGAAGGTTCCCGAGATGCGCGATACCATTATTCCGGCCAGCAACCCCCATGGACATGGTGGAGAAATTCAGAAGATGACTTTTGACAAGAACCTCCCTGATAATCACCCGCACAAAAAGTTTGAAGGCCTGCCAAAAGGTATGAAGATAATTCTATCTGAATGAGGATATACAAAGGACAGCAATGGCAAGTGTTTGATTGGGGATTGCAAAGTGTGCAAAGCCTCGAAGTCACGCAAGCCGCATCTTGATGGTGCTTCCCCCGATGAAGAGGCTGATATGTATGGTGATGATCGTAACGACTCCGATGAAGAAGACGGCTGGCCAGTTGACTGCTGCATGCGGCGCCTTCTGTCCCTGCAGCCTGACTTTGTGGGTCAGAAGTCGCAATTGGAGCTTGTGAGTCTCTTGCAACATGTTATATAATTTCAACTCACTTATTTTAAGCTCATCGAAAGCACGCCAGGCATGGTATGCCATTTTCTGCCCAAATTTCACCCCGAGATGAACCCTATTGAATACTTTTGGGCGTGGATCAAACACTGGTTCTGCGAGCGATCGAACGGGACATGGAAGAAGGCCAAAGAACTTGTTGCAGAAGTTCTCTGACTCTGCCCACTCCCAACAATTCGACGATTCTATCGACGTGCGGATCGATATGCAAGTGTTTACCACCTTGGGGCCACCGGTGTGATTGCCGAGTTTGCAGTTAAAAAATACTGTGGCCACCGTGGAATCCGGGCAATAGAATTGGAGGCCGCAAGTGAAGAATGGAAGGAAAAGGCAAAGCTGAGAGCGATTTAGAGGGTGTCAATTTTTTGGATTTTTCCTCAGGAATTTCGCGTTTTCTTTTCCCACGGTACAACTACCCTCAAAACGAAAATTTTGCCTATTAAACATGTTTCCCCGGTTCTAAATCTCATCGGATGAAAAACGATCAAAATTATGCCTTGCTATGAAGTGACTGCCGCTACCATACTCGACCGGTTAAGCGTGAATCCTAGTAGCTTCGCATCCAACAGGTGGGGTGAGATTCACTTGTGTCCCTCCCATAACTCTCCACTTAAATACTTTACAGGATTCTAAATATAAACGAGACAGATACAAATGTGTGGCAGGGTTCAGGGTATATGACTAGTGGTATGGCAGCTAGCCGATGAACTCCTGTCGAACATCAAGAGATTAGTAGAAACTGAACAGATTTATAAGGAACATCGACGAGCTGAGCTTAACGATGAGTCAAGATCTACATCGCTTAGAATGATCGTGATGGGGATATTATTGATGTGTCAACTTTTAGCTGACTTCCTCATCAGCCCACCGTTACCCTCCTTGGTAACCATCCGCTTCAACTGGTTCCGCTGATAAGCCGTGAAATGGACCATGGGTGAAATAGCAAGGAATTTGCTGATTTCTGCCTGAATCACGTAGCACGCTGCTCCAAAGGATTAGCATAAGTCCTATATGGCTAATCAGGGCTTTATCCTGCATGAGGACCTTAATCAAGTCCGCCTGGGATGTATCAACTGGAAAGTTCAGACTGGTTGACATCCATGATTAATGGCTTAATTGCTAAGATTAAGCATCACTGCTTAATCAATGCATCACAGGGCCCACAAACAACATGGGCAATATCAATCATCCTCTCTGATGATCTGGGGCACCACTGTGGGGTCTTGATTAGGTGTTCAAGTACTTTGTTGTGCTTGATTTACAGAAGGAGCCTTGCGCCACGGATCAGGTGATTCGGGTTTAACAGTAACTGGTTACCCCGGCTGTGGCTTGTTGGAAATTGGCCTGATGCACAGTGACCCTCTGCAAATGCGCAGAGGTCTCAATTCAAAAGCTACGGCTTAAATACAAAATGAGGGAGTCATACGGATATAAGGGGAAACGTAATATGACTCTGTCTGAGTCAGGGAGAGTCAGTATGAGTCCGTATGAGTCAAGTCAGAAGATGAGTCAGAAGGAGTCAGAAAGAAGCCACTGATGTGTAATGTCACATTGTGACCACATGACAAATAGGCAGTGCATTGGTGTTTCGGTTGTTACTCCAACATGGCTGAACTTCACTTATCAACTATCCGATCATTGTTGCCATCCTGATTTGGTTACTTGAACCAGGCCAGGACGGTAACTCACATATCTCCACAACCACTTGGTGGTTTGGGCTGATTAAGATACTGGCTCAGAGCCAGTACCTGCGTCTACCTAAAACTGAAGGTCCTGAATGGGGGACAAGAGGATAGAAGATGGGACTGTCTACACGATCGAACAGGAAGCAGTCACACTGGACACACTCAAGCATTAAGGGGTCGACACACGAGGATCCTATACTCGTTATGGAAAAAAGTGATGGACACTGGGTTTTGGGGCCATATCTCCATGATGGTGCATTGTTTTGACACAAAACAAAATATAGGGCGGATGTACGGACTGGTGGAACATTTCTACCATATTGATGGGATCAATTTCTGCTGATTTCCCATTAATAACTGCTCAAATCGCAAAGTGGTATTTTCCGACTGACTCCAGGAATTTTGAATGGAAAATGTAAAAAGGCCAGATTGTAGTGCTCGTTGATGCAAATGAATCCACAAGTTAAACCATCTTGAAATCTGCATTTGTTCATGAGCTATGAAGCCTAGCCATTTTTCACTTTGGCTCTGTTTTGATGGGAAATCAATGTTTTTTGATAGCATCAATATGCTACAAGTCTTCCAGCCTAGTAGATCTCCCTCATATCCAGTTCCAACCACCAAAATATCCTTCCATCACAAATACACGTCCTCAAAATCCAGCGTCCATCACTTTTTTCCATAACGAGTATATTTATCTACACGTGATTAACTACAGACGCCTTACTCATATACCAGCAAGTAGACTAATCATCGAATTGTAAGCGTAATTGTACAGTATACAAGTGGTTCGCAGCTGGCTTCGCCGGCTGCTCCCCACTTTATTGCATGAGCATGTTCTCGTGCTTTGACAATAATGAAGATGATACACGACATTTACATTAATTGGTTTACAACAGCAGTTCTTCCCAGACAATATTCCTGGTATGGGTGGAGAAATTATCATCATGCTTAAGAACCAAGACATTTTCGGCATCCAGAACACGGGTCATTGCAGAATACAATTGCCCTTGAGAGAACACCTCCCTCCGTAGATCTATGCCCATTTTCTCAACCGTTAGGCCTTGGCATCTGTTGAAGGTGGTTGCGTAACACAGAGCCAAAGCCATCTGCTTTCGATTAACCGTGAAATCGAAGCCATGCGGTTGGAAGTGGCAGTTAATCCGGGGAATGTGTAGTCGAATCTGAAATATAATTCTGATCAGATTGCGCTTCCTCGGGACCACAGAATCGACGTACGGAGTCCACCACCTTTCCAGCCAACATGGAGGAAATTGTCTCAACTTCAACCGTGTGTCGCAGTAGAGTCCGAATAATAACCCGCATATTCTTGGTCAATCCCCACGAGGCGTCGAAGTTTCGGGTGAGTCTGCAAATGCATCCGGATTTCAGCTGTAATTCATGAGGAGGAATGCCGGGCTCTTGCAGAGCATTCAAGAATTCAGGATCAGAAAACACGCCTCCGTTGGGTTCATCCTCCACAGGGTGTCTCGCCTGCACCTATCCTCACGATCAGAATTGTCTTCACAACTACGGCGTTGTCTCTGAGCTTCGCGTCGAAGGCGAAACCGACGGTCCCCATCTGTTTCCCCACGGCTCTGTTCTCGCGACGAATCAACCATTCTCAAAGGCAGCAAATCAGATCGGCCGGATTGACAGGTACAGAAGCCCAGAGTGTTCACCGTGAACCAGTAAACAGTGAAGGACCGGCAAGGAGACCGTCGAGGTAGAGCAGCGGCGGGTTAGCGCCGAGCGGCAAGATTAAGAAAAGTAACGTCACATTTGACGTGCATGAAGGTAAAATGCAAGTTGGCCGCGGCAGATAGAGGGCTAGACCTGAGACAGGCACAGCGTGGAGCCAGAAGGGAATGAAAAAGGAAAGGGCTCGAGTTTGCCGCGGCCGATGTTAGATCGGAGGTTGCGGAGTTCGGACAGAAGCAGAATGATAAATTAAAAGCGGAGTTTAAAAAGGCTTCAGACGGACAGAATGGATAATTTTATAAAGAGAGTGATAAGGAGGAGGTTTTGGCATGGATAGGCACTGAACTTTCTGTCACTAAGAGCATTAGCCTTTACCGGGTATTGCTTGATAAACGACGGACATTCGGGACTTGTCACCCAGGACTGACTTCGTTAAGAAGTTTTGTTTCGTCTGCACAAGTAACTCAATATCAATTGTTGACTCAGGATCTTGGGATTGGAAACGGTTAAGAAGCTAGAGAGAGCTTATTAGGATTGAGAACACGGCACCGCACAGTAGCCTTGGAAGGCTTATTATTTGGGATTTGGAGAACACGGCACCTTGTTAGGATTGGGATTGTTGGCTCAAGCTTCTAAAGCTTATACACTCGATTTGTTGGCTTAGGCACTCGTTTGGCATTGCTCAAAGAGGTCTAATACTCTAAATCAAACCTTGCACTTCGGACTAGACCTCTTAAAACAGGCTTGTTCCTCGCAACCTCTGTTGGATTATCTGTGCTCCTTGAACCTTCTTAAAGCGTTCAAAAGACCCGTACTCGGCGGCACAGTCTAAACCATTCAAGGGGAAAGTAGTTAGGATTTGGTTAGTAGTTGTGTTCTTGCCTTAATCAAGCAACTCGCATTCTGCTCGTTGGGTCTTGATTAAACTAGTACTGCTGTTGTAGACACCGAGCAAGCATTTCACCGCTTTGAACCGCGTAAGTGATTTGTCTGAAAACTGTGATAGCCGTCACTTCCCAGTACCCGAGTATGGTTTCTTAGTCAATTGGTAGATCGACCAAGTCCAACCTTCTCTTGGCAGTTCTGAAGACATCAGATGATGTCTAATGGTAAGCCCCCTTGTTCAGAAGGATAATCCTTCGTAATACACCCTTAGTCAGGGATGTGTAGTAGCCCCAATCTGTTTCCAGGATGGTTAGACACTTTCCACGGTTGCTCCATTAGCGACTTCTCACGTCAATCCTTTACCAGGGTTGTTGTCTAGTGCCTTTCTAATGGTCCGAGACACATTATATCCCTCTTAGCTAACTGCCCAGGCCAGCATTAGCCCTTGTGAGATGACATCATAATGTAGTGTAGCACATTATAGTATGTTGCAACTTGAGCAAATTTGAATAAATGCCTAGGTGCCCCAGTACCAGGTCTGTCATCTCCCCTTTTCATAAATATTGAGTGTCCCCACTCAACCGATCGTCTAGCCTTTTCTGAACATGACAAATCTTATTTGGGAGAGGTTCCTATCTCAGAGAGATGAAGAACAAGATGCGTGTAACACGTCTCTAGACACAGTGGAAATATAATTTCCAAGCAAGAGGTAGATTTATAGCTTCGCAGTGTGTGTGTGTGTGTGTGTCCAAACAGCAGGGAAACAAGTTTAAAGTAGTCCTGTAGACTCAAGTAAGGCCCCTAGTTTATAGGCCAAGAATCTGTCTGAGCCCCATACAGCAGTCACGTTGACAGACCTGATACTGGGGCACCCAGGCATTTATTCAAATTTGCTAGAGTTGCAACATACTATAATGTGTTACACTACATTACGACATCATCTCACAAGGGCTAATGCTGGCCTGGGCAGTTAGCTAAGAGGGATATAATGTGTCTTGGACCATTAGAAAGGTGCTGGACAACGATTCTGGTAAAGGATTGACATGAGAAAGTCACTAATGGAGCAACCGTGGAAAGTGCCTAACCATCATGGAACGGATTGGGGCTACTACACATCCCTGACTAAGGGTGTATTACGAGGAATTATCCTTCTGAACAAGGAGGCTTACCATTGGACATCATCTGACATCTTCAGAACTGCCAAGAGAAGGCTGGACTTGTTCAATCTACCAATTGACTAAGAAACCGTACTCGGGTACTGGGAAGTGATGGCTATCACGGTTTTCAGACAAATCACTTACACAGTTCAAAGCGGAACCAGTTGAAGCGGATGGTTGCCAAAGAGGGTAACGGTGGGCTGACGAGGAAGTCAGCTAAAAGTTGACACATCAATACTATCCCCATCACAATCATTCTAAGCGATGTAGATCTTGACTCATTGTTAGGCTCGGCTCGTCGATGTTCCTTATAAATCTGTTCAGTTTTTACAACCTTTACAAGGCACTGTACTAGGGGGCTGTAACTTGTTGGGATCTCGGAAACGTGCAGATATTAACGTTTGATTTGTTTGTTGGTTGTTTCTCACAGTCTCTGGACTGTTTCTACATCGATCACGAGTCAAGCGGGGTTACTTGTGTGTTTCTTATATAGGTCCTGAGCACATCAATCAGTGTGCAAGTGGACAAAAGCACTTCGGCGGCTTCCCCACGGTGAGCTTCATCTGACCAGGATTCCAGAAGAGTGCTGGGACACCATCTCGGTAGACTTCATCATGGAGCTTCCAGATGTGCATGGTCAATGATGTGCTCTGAACTAAACCACTCAATTATCACCAAATATAACCCCCAAGTCTTTCCGAAATAAGCAGTGACGCCCACAAAAATAAGACAAGGGTCAGAAATAGGCTGATCCGAGAATGCAAGAGCCAAGATTCAGACTAGTGATAGTCTCTCAGAAAGATCTAATAAGGTTGAAGGGAAGGTATAAGATTCCCCTAGGAAGATGAACCTTCACCACAAGATATCACCAGGAGTCAACCTGAGCGATAATCGAGCAATAGAAATAAGATGTTTTAAAAGCTTCGCAGCTTATGAGACGGCAAGTGTTGAGTGTGGTGGTGATGGTGATGTCTGACAACATGTAGGAGACCTCGGAGAGGTCGACGATAAACAATTTCCAGGCAATACGAGCTCTGAAAGCTTATTTCCCGATTTCGATGAATGATGAGCCATGGCGATGATGATGAGTGATGACAATGACGATAAATGATTCAATTTCCGGACGCCAGATAGCCTCAATCACATCCAAGATGTTTCCAATCACCAGATCCTTATTTCCAACTCAGGTTTCCCAATGTTAAAGTCCAACAACAATATACACTGCGCCAACCCCAGAAATAGCCCAATTGCAAGTGTTCAGCTTGCTATTACACAGGTGATTCTGTACTCAAAACAATGTCCTGACTACTTATACAGAACCCCAAATCATATGCAAGTCTGAGAACAAAACAGAAATTAGTAAAATCACCTGAGTTCCCCTTTTCTAGCTGTTTATCTGTCAGAAGGCTTCCTGCACATATCTTGTCATTGCCCAGTGTACAGGATGATCGTGATTTCCGACCATGTGACATTGATCAACCTAGGGGTTTGGAACCCTCAGTCTTTTGGCTGACTGATATCACATTGCTCACCTTATTTCCCGTTGTCCCAAGTCCTCTCCTGTCATCTCTGACCATCAGGCCATGTTCCCCTGACCTCCAGCTCCTCGTAGATACCCATAGTGAAACTTGTCCCAGAAAGGGTTCTTATTTCCCCAACTCCGCTTACTCGGAATAAGGACAATCCCATCAGATTGCCTTAGCTGACCTTCGCTTATTCTAGAACTTTATTGGCATATGCATCCCCAGGCCCCTAGCTTCTATCAAATGGAAGGCATGCAGCCTATTGGTGCAAAAATCTATTTCTGCATGCCCTTGTCACAAGTACTTCCGGCTTATTCCATCATGTAGAAATAAGACCAGAAATAGTCCCTTGAGAGGTTTCTGGGCTACACTTTCCTCTACAGTTTTTGAGGTGAGCACTGCTAGTCTGCAGGGTAGTTCCCCACCCCTTGTACCTGTTACTCTGTGATCACAACCCAGCCAGCTATATCAGGACTGTATACCAGCTCTTGGAAATAAGCCTATACTGTAATCAGACTATTCTGTAGCACACAAAATGTGCAGTGTTTGGGTATAGTCAGATTCCACACAGTTCAACAGGTTCGATGTGGTCATGGTCATGGTCAATGTCCTCGGTAAGCGGGCCCACTTCAACGAGTGCCACACCAGCCTCGGAGCCGTTGGAGCCGCTTGAAGTACATTTCCAACTGAGGCCCACAGTTTATTGCGGATTTCACCCAGGAGTCTCATCAGTATAAAGCTCGCGACCTCCTAGACTCATAACCAGTCTCTACGATGAGCAACAAGAATTGGTAGCAGCATGCAAAAAGAATTAGGACAAACGGGCAAAAACTGAGGGAGAAAAAAAAAACTAGCAACAGGGTTGCTTGAACGTAGAGACTGGGAGAACTTAGTTGAGAAATGTCATATCAAAGTTGTACGTAACTTAATCAATCCGACTTAAAAAAATTTCGCTTTGCGGAATTTTGAACACTTGTAGAATGCAATTCTGAGTCGTAAGAAAGTCATACTTTGAACGCTTTCGATGGATTATCACATTGAAAACACTACTAGCCCAAGTTTCGCTATACAGTGAATAAGAGTCACTCCGGCAGCGCAAATAGAAATAGAAATAGGAAATAGAATAGATGCCATAATGTGACTGATCGGTGTCACAACTTTTTACATTCGACTTTTTCGCGACCGCCATGCATCTTTCACGTATTCTAAGCTCATGGGCCGGGGCGGTGACGCAGCTGACTGGACCAGTGACCCCAAGGATGTCGAAAATCTCATCCGCTACTTCCACACCCAACGCAGTCGCTTCGGAAATGGCGGAAATCCTGACAAGCAGCTCTTGAATGATGCCGCTGCACACCTCCGCAGCCTTGGTCCGCCGAAGCACGGTGGACCAAAGACTCCAGATGCAATCAAGGGCCGGTGGACTGTCGTGAGTCAAAGAAGCCGCTTCTATTAATAAGTACTCTCAAAAACATCTTGACTAGACGCATAAACTGCATGACTATATCCAGCAGGCCCTTCAAAAAACTTATCCTGGTGCCTCTGGGTGGACCTACACCCACGAGCTTGGCTTCGACATCACTCCAGAGAGCGAGGATGCCTGGCATGTCTTCCTCAGAGCCGGCAACTCCCATTTCAAGCCTTTTGCCAACAAAGGCTGGGATCTTGGGAGCTCGTGCACAAAATCCTCCCTGCCCGGGCAAGGGTAAATTTGTCTTCAATGCCGCCAGTGGCCGCTTGTCGCGCTCCCCGGGTGCACGAGGAGCTTGCTGAGCCTGCGACATCGACAGATGTGACACAGCTTTCAGCGGAATCATTGTTGATAGAATCACAACTGTCCGACACGTCATCGCAGGCCTCTGCTCTCTCTCAGCCCATCTCCAACTGGTCTCAATCCAACTATGGCCGTTCGCAGTCGCCTGAGCAGCGCAGCAACCATGACAACGAACTTGCCGGCATGTCAGGTTTGATTCAGCTTGCGTCGGCAGCATCCCAGCTTTCCCAAACCCCATCTACTACCCCAGAGATGCCGATGCGACCTCCGGCTCCTGCAGTGGCCCCCACGACACCCGCCAATGCACTAAAACGTGCCGCATCTGATGAGACAGACACACCGTGGAGCAGCAAGCGCACCAAGACTACCGGCCCTGAGGCGATTATGTTCCTCGGCCGTGGAGTCATGGACATTGGTGGTGCGCTGCGGGAATGCTTTGGGACCAAATCTTCGGGCCTCTCTCCGACAAAGAAGCTTGGGCAGGCTAGGAAAACTTGTGGAGGATGTGAAGAACAATTACATCTCGTCTGATGTACGCCTCCGCCTCTCTCTCCTCTTTGGACGAGACATATCTGCCGCATATGCCTATATTGCAGAGAGTGATGTTTACAGCCGTGCAGACCTTGCTAGAATCCTCCTCCCCGATTTCTTCTTTTAAAATTTTTAGATAGTCATATGTCATTAATCTAACTCTGCTGGCTCAATGTCATCATAATGGCTGTCTATTTCCATCCGTTCTTGGAGCATTTGCTGATAGTCAGTCCACATTGCGTTGGCCAACTGATCTCGCATCTGTTCCGCTCGTGCCTTCTGCACACCTAGAACTCTGTCTGATGACAAAAGCCGTCCAAAGTCAACTGGCTGTGTCCGTCTCGCACCAGGAAGGAGGTCTGCTGCTTGTTCGTCAACAATCCAGCGGTCAAGATCTGATTCATCGTGTTCCAAAATGAAATTGTGCAATGCAACCAGCGCAGAGGGAATCTGTGCCTGAGTCTCCATGTTGTAGTGGGGAGCACGAGTGAGTATTGTCCATCGGTGTTTGATAACGCCAAAAATTCGCTCAACGACATTACGTGCAGAAGCATGGCAGAGGTTGTAGAGTTCCTTGAAGTTGGCAGGCCTGCACAATGTGTGAAATTTTGAAAGGCATATGAAAGACAATATCTACCGCTTGTTGGCCCGTGCCCACTCTGCTAGATGATAGCGTACTTGGCGATATGGGACAAGTAAAGCATCACATATACCAAATCCCGCATCCACAAGATAACATTTTCCAGCTGGTACTGGAAAATCTTTCAGACGGGCTTGTGCATACATAGTTGCATCAGCCGCGCAATCATCCCAGCCTCCAGTGAAGAAAAGGAAGCACATGCCAAAGGAAACCACTGCCAAACAGTTCTGTGTCACCCCCCCCTTTGCGGTTCCGCGCCATGTGCAATTCTTGGGCTGATGGTGTGCAATTTATATGTGTCCTGTCAATAGCACCAAGAACATGCCGGAAATATGGCCACCATTTGAGGTTGTTGCGGATCGCATCTGGAGGGGGATCATCTACAGATGGGAGCCGCACATATGTTGTATAAAATTGCTGGCCAGACAAGATGTCTAGAATCTTTCGGAAGTGTCTGCAGCATGATCAGTCATGATCTAGCGGAATCAAGGGTGCTTACTCAGATATTGTGGTATGTGAATGCTGGAATCGCTCAGCGACATGGTCTATGGCCGGTCCAGTAACACAGGTGTAGAGGAAAATGGCCAGAGACTCGTCAAACAGGATGTGAGAATTCTGGGTCTCACAGTGGCCCATAGTACGTATCACAAGGACCAGTGCCAAAAAAACATGGCGACACATGCCCAGAGCGATATAGATGCGGTCCGGGTGCCCTGTGAACAGCTCATCCAACCATGCACGCCCTGAAAGCGCAGAGGTATGCATTTCTGCCTTGCAATACTGGGCATAATAAACATGACCACACCAAAGACCATGTACTGCACAAGGGAAGCCACAACAGTGGCAATCCAACAGGTGGTCTCTTCTGGGCCCTGGGGTGGTCCTGGCATGGTGGAATAAGTGTAGATGCACGAGATCTACTCTTATCTACTCTTATCATAGCGTGTTTCCACGCTTCGGTCACATCAAGTCACATTATGGCATCTATTCTATTTCCTATTTCTATTTCTATTTGCGCTGCCGGAGTGACTCTAAAACACTAAATTTGGTGGCTGTACCTTCCGGCCCGCAGATACCCGACGGCTGACCATTTCTTTCTTTGTGAAGCGGCTCAAGCAGTTTTAATGACGTAGATTTCGACAGATGATTCTTATACCATCCCCGCAACATTGACATGGCTCAAATTGCATTCTATGAGCATTCAAAATTCCACAAAGCGAAATTTTTCTAAGTCGGATTGATTAAGTTACGTACAACTTTGATATGACATTTCTCGACTAAGTTCTCCCAGTCTCTACATTCGAGCAACCCTGCTGCTAATTTTTTTCTCCCTCAGTTTTTTGCCTGTTTTTCCTAATTATTTTTGCATGCTACTACTAAGTCTTGTTGCTCAATGTAGAGACTGGTTACGAGTCTAGCGACCTCCACCGCTTACCACACACAGACTGATGGCCAAACTGAACATATCAACCAGAAACTTGAACAGTTCATCCAGATCTCCACTAGTTCCAAACAGGATGACTGGGATGATCTCTTGCCAGCTGCAAAGTTCACATACAACAACCATGTGCACTCCTCGATGCAGCAGGTTCCGTTCATGACAGACACTGGTTGGCTCCCTCAGATGGGGTTCGAGCCGAATGGGCCGCACTCAACCGACAAATCCATCAATGAGTTCTGTGACTGGATTGCTGCCGGAGTTTCTGAGGCCAAAGCCATGCTCGTCAAAGCCAAAGAAGCAGTGTGCCCTCAGTCACATCCCCTAATCGCTATGCCTGTTTGTATGAAGACTTCAGCACCTGGATGCCATTTAACCTCTTCTGTAGTTCATGCACTGTGTGGGATTCCCCTCCACTTCAGAGAATATACTCAGTTGCCACCACCTATCAAAACCTGCTGGCTTGTCAAGAAATGACCACGAGGAGCAACACTTACTGCTCAATCAGCATCCAGTCCTACGATGACCATTCTTTCGGAACAAAGTATCTTCCTATATCATTTTACAGTGATGTTTTCAGATTTATAGGTCGCAATCCAGCCAAGTGTTATCCTGTATTTGCCCGCACATCTCCTACATTCCCATCTCTCCAAAGATCTTGAATTGTTCCTCTGAGATCCGGGAAGTTGCTCAGTCCTTGCTACATACAGAGCACATTTAAATCTATCCCCACTCACCAAGTATGGAGACCTATGACCCATCTCATCAACATTTGGCAATAGGGTTACTGGGCACTGAGTGAGGTCCTTCAAGAGAGATAGATGGGTGGTGTTTCCAAGTTTCAAGAAGGCCATTGTTCCAGATTCCGGGATAAGGCCCAGTGAGAATCCCAGCTACGTATATCGAGCTAGATTGAGGTAAATCGAGGAATTTGATGGCTCCTCGATTTACCTCGACAATCCGGACATAGCTCTTTCTGGCTAGATGGAAAATCGAGAGAGCTCGAGGCGCAACGAGATATAAAGAGGTATGCTTTGGCGCAACTAATGTTGCCACGACTCGAAAAATTGAGTCGGAACTTGGAAAGTTGACTTGACAGCGGATTTGACTTGACTCGACTCGGCTTAATGAGTCAAAGTCAACTCAAGTTGACTCGAGTTGGCCCCAGGGGGTATTCTATGAAACAAGGTATTTAGCGGTCCCACCTTCGTTTGCGACCGGTTTTGAACGAAGTCACGGTGACATGACATAGCGTCCCGTGGGTGTCACACTCTCGGGTCACGGCCATCAAAATTCAAAAAATTCGTTTTTTGTGGTGCAAACCACCCAGGTCGCATTTTGGAAATCCGAGGTATGAAGTCGACTTCAAGTCACTTGAGTCGAATTGAAAGTCAATTCAAGTCGCAGTGGCGACTCGGCTCGACTCGACTCAAATTGACTGCAAAGTCGGCTTCCAAGTCGCCAAGTCGCCAAGTCGCAGCAACATTAGGCGCAACGAGGCTCATCGAGTTATTGATGACTTTTCCTTACTTAGGATACAATAGAATTTATAAAATCTGTTTATTTGCAGCTACTACAGTACATTTAGTGACCGTATACTACATCGCCCACACCGCCACGCCACACCTGTTCCACTACATGTCCAACGAGCGCCATCCAGCTGTGCAGTAGTCGATTGATCCAGTTTGTGGGCGGTAAACATGACACACAATACCGTAGGACAGGGATCTAGCAGCGGCAGATGAGAAAAGGTCTCGATGGGAAAAAAAAAAGCATACATACATTGTCGAGCTCGGTGCCAGTCTTGTCTTGGATCCGGAGGGCGATGATATTTGTCATGCGCAGAGGGCCCAGTCTAGGAATGCAGGCACTAAAGGAAATGATCTGTATATCAATATCTCGGGGAAAGAAAGAAGCACGTACACATTGATAGTGTATGCACTAGTGGTCTGAATAGAATGCCTGACATTCGCCAGGCTGGGAAACTGGATATCAGTACACGACTCGGGAACAAGGAAGGAGGATCTGCATACCATTTTTGGACTCTCTTTCTGCTGCATCAGCGGCAGGTATGAATCAGCAAGAGGAAACAGTGAGAGGCAACAGTAGCATACCTGCAAAGAGAAGGAGAGAATGCAGGTGTCCAGAGATAGGATGGGGCGCAGAGGCAGGAAGACGACGGGAAGAGGGCAATGAGATGGTGGGAGAAGACAAGAAGTGGGGATGCAAAAAAGTCGTATGACTTCTTATTTATTCACAGCAGCGACGCGCTTATGACGCAATTGTACGACTTCGCAGATTTTGCCAAGAGTTGTTGTCGAGACATCGAGGTTAGATTGCACTAAATCAAGGCTGGTCATTTTTTGGCAAATTTCGCAATACTCATTCAAAAAGATCTAAATCCTCCCTTGTTCGTCTCCATCGGCCTCAATTTGGCTCAATTCCTCGATTTACCTCGATCTAGCTCAATATACATAGCTGGGATTCTCATGGGGATAAGGCTTGAAGCAGAATAAGTCAATGGTCATGAAGAGGATGGAAGGCCTTACAATCTGGATGACCACGGAAGAAAAAATCCAGTGAGACTCAAGTTCAAGATGAGAGGGAAATTACACACTCCCTGGAGATGAGGAAGCAAGGGACAGTGAGAGGCAATGACAGGTGACAGAGGAAAAGCACACACAAGCTAGAGACAAGGAAGGGAGAGAAAGTGAGTGAGGCAAGGACGGACAACAGAGGAAAAGAAAGCACAAGCTGGAGATGAATGAGAAGGAGAGGGAAAATGAGCGAGCCAAAGACAGCCAACAGAGGAAAAGCATGCACTTCCTAGAGATGAGAAGGGGAGGGAAAGTGAGTGAGGCAAGGACAGGTGACAGAAGAAAAGCATGCACACTCTAGAGATGAGAAGGGGATGGAAAGTGAGTGAGGCAAGGACAGGCAAGAGAGGAACACCACACACAATCTAGAAACAAAGTGAGTGAGACAAGGACAGGTGACAGAGGAGAGAAGCACACATGGCCTAGAGATGAGAAGGGGAGGGAAAGTGAAACAAGGCAAGGACAGGACACAGAGGAAAAGCACACACAAGCTAGAGACAAGAAGGGGAAGGGAAGTGATCAAGGCAAGGACGGGCAACAGAGGAAAAGCACACACTTCCCAGTGATGAGAAAGTGAGTGAGGCAAGGACGGACAACAGAGGAAAAGAAAGCACAAGCTGGAGATGAATGAGAAGGAGAGGGAAAATGAGCGAGCCAAAGACAGCCAACAGAGGAAAAGCATACACTTCCTAGAGATGAGAAGGGGAGGGAAAGTGAACAAGGCAAGGACAGGACACAGAGGAAAAGCACACACAAGCTAGAGACAAGAAGGGAAGGGAAGTGATCAAGGCAAGGACGGGCAACAGAGGAAAAGCACACACTTCCCAGTGATGCGAAAGGGAGGGAAAGTGAGCGAGGCAAGGACAGGTGACAGAGGGAAAGCATGCACACTCTAGAGACAAGAAGGGGAGGGAAAGTGAGTGAGGCAAGGGCGACAGAGGAAAAAGCACACACTTCCTAGTGAAGAGAAGGGGAGGGAAAGTGAGCGAGGCAAGGGACAGGTGACAGGGGAGAACCACAAACTTCCTAGAGATGAGAAGGGGAGGGAAAGTGAATGAGGCAAGAATGGGTGACAGAGTCAAACCACGCACTCTCCAGAGACAAGAAGGGGAGGGAAAGTGAGTGCAGCAAGGATGGGTGACAGAGGAAAACCACACATGATCTACAGATGAGAAGGGGAGGGAAAGTGAGCAAGGCAAGGACAGGTGACAGAGGAAAACCACACAAAACCTAGAGACAAGAAGGGGAAGGAAAGTGAGCAGGGCAAGGACGGGTGACAGAGGAAAACCACACACTTCCTAGAGGCAATAAGGGGAGGGAAAGTGGGCAAGGCAAGGACAGGTGACAGAGGAAATGCATGCACTCTCTGAAGATGAGAGAGAAGGGGAGGGAAAGTGAATGAGGCAAGGACAGGTGACAGAGGAAACCACACTCTCTAGAGATAAGAAGGGGAGGGAAAGTGAGTGAGGCAAGGATGGGCGACAGAGGAAAACCACGCATGCTCTAGAGATGAGAAAGGGAGGGAAAGTGAGTGAGTCAAGGACAGGAGGCAGATGAAAAGCACACACAAGCTAGAGATGGGAAGGGGAGTGAAAGTGAGTGAGGCAAGGATGGGTGGCAGCAGAAAAGCACGCACTTCCTAGGGATGAGAAGGGGAGGGAAAGTGGGCGAGGCAGGGATGGGCAACAGAGGAAAAGCACGCACAAGCTAGAGACGAGAAGGCGAGAAATTGAGTGAGGCAAGGATGGGCAACAGAGGAAAACCACGCACTTCCTAGAGATGAGAAGGGGAGGGAAAGTGAGCGAGGCAAGGACAGGTGACAGAAGAAAAAGCACGCATGCTCTAGAGATGAGCAGGGGAGGGAAAGTTAGCAAGGCAAGGACAGGCAACAGAGGAAGAGCATGCACAACCTAGAGACGAGAAGGGGAGGGAGAGTGAGTGGGGTATGGACAGGTGACAGAAGAAAAGCATGCACTCTCTAGAGATGAGAAGGGGAGGGAAAGTGAGGGAGGCAAGGACAGGTGACAGAGGAAAAGTATGCACTTCCTATGGACCAGTGGAGTTGCCTCCAATTAGTGTACCCATGCTCTTCAATGTTGACCTGTCACACACCTTTGCTTTCATCGCTATATCCGAAATTCCCTCCATCTTGTGTTCATCAGTAGCTTGCTGGAACGTTACTATTCACTCAGCTCTCTCCTCCATGCTTCATTCTCACCTGCAATAGTTTCCACCCTGCAGCGGCCACATCAATGAATACCAGCCATGATTTTGCTTTCCAGACATCGACAACTGCATTCCCTACCATCTGTCCAAGCACCCTCCACATCCTCTCATCCTCAAATCTCACACCTTCTTCCACGGCTTTTTGCAAGTGTTGATACCAATGCTGAACAGAATACTGTTGTTCGGGATCAGAGTTGCTCCATCCCTTGACAATAACTTCCAAGCAGCTCCTTGTTGTCACAAAGTGTGCATCACCAGTGCTTATACGAAATCCATCTGGTGCAGCATTCATGATGTAATCACGAAAAGATTTGTGCATCTGTGGTGTTGCTTCCTCAAATGATGCAGTTATCCCCGGAATCAAGACACTGCGCATCTGCCCCAAGAAGTGGGAAGTGGTTAACATCAAATTTCTCCTTTGGTATATCGGCCAGTAAAGCAATGATTTGAGAAATTGTTTAATGGCTCATCAAGCACAAGAATGGTCCCAATAACATGCTGAAAACCAGCTAGTCAATCCACACGCCGTGTTGCATTCCGTGCCTGATGGTCTATGTCTTCAAAGGAGGCCAAAATGAGCTTGTACAGATCCTCGAGCTGGGTAAGACCACCCTCCCCCTCTCGAGTTAATGCATCAAAGATCTCATCCCGATGAGCCATCCCAGTCTCATCAATCCACTGCTTTATCCACTGAAGAGCAGTTGCAGCATAGTGAAAGAGGCCATCTGCTTTTCCGGATAACTCTGGTAATTGGTGGGTAGTTGGCCAATCATCCCATTTCGGCCCATTTGTGTTAATTTCCTGAAGCCCTGCAGCAATGAAGTTGTGAGCTTCATCCACAGATGATTCTGTTGCAAGGGTGTGCCACTTGAACACTGCAATGTCAAGAGGTTCGGATCTAGAAGACCTAGAGATATCTGCCCAGTGCTCAGGTCGGGAAGTGATAATGAATCGGACATTATTAGG
Source organism: Mycena olivaceomarginata (assembly GCA_029378375.1). Classification (NCBI taxonomy): domain Eukaryota; kingdom Fungi; phylum Basidiomycota; class Agaricomycetes; order Agaricales; family Mycenaceae; genus Mycena; species Mycena olivaceomarginata. The sequence continues at coordinate 55,975 of JARKIC010000535.1, forward strand.
AAGGTCACTGGCTGCGATCGTTGATAGTATCTTCTTGACGTTTCCAGCAGCATCTTGGAGCTCATCCAGCGCATCGATGAGAATAACAATCCTAGCAGAGGATTTGCAGATTTCCCGAATCAGAGCTAATAGAAGTTCCTTTACTTGGTCTTCCAAGGAAGATGGGAAGCCTTTCTTCTTCAATCTGTGTCATAGATGACACGATTTCAATTCCGAGGGCTGTTTCGCAATAGTAGGAATTATTTTGTTCGGATCAATTGTTTCAGGGATGTTGCGAGAGATGAAGAACTGAGCTGCGACTGGTGTTTTTTCGTTGCCAAGATTGTTGACAATAGTTGCAGAGAGTGTTGACTTGCCGCTTGCCGCTATACCTGTAATCCAGAAGATACATTCATTGGTGGAGTGCTGTGGTGATAGCCAGCCTATGATCTGCGCTTGGATTTCCACACGAGTACGTTTTGCGCAAAGACTCTTCTTCTGATCCGTATGCTTATGCTTTGTTGCAACGTGGTTGGTGAGCTCCTCATTAATAAAATCCTGGTTGGGCGGTGAGTTCCCTGTTGAGGGGGAGGGCCTAAAAGAGTAGAAGAACCTTGTGTTCCCTACTAGCCAGCATTACTCGAATTTTGAGAACAGTTCTTGCCTGAAGGGAACCCATTTAGAGATTTCCGCATGCTGAGACGTCTGGCCATACCAGGAACATTTCCTTCGCGAACTTAGAGCGCAAGTCCTCCAACTCAGTGGAAGATAGATCAGTTTTCAGCTACGTGAGTTAAGAGTCCAGGACTTGGAGCGAGAACGATGAACGCACAACACACTTGCTTGCCCATTTACAGATGTCATTCACCACTGTACTGTGGATGTATCAGCATCCATGAAGGAACTGGAAGATGAAATAAAACATACCAAATAGACTTCAGGTCTTCCTTTGCAGTCGGTTCCTCACCGGCTACCTGACAAGAGCACGGATATACTCAATAGCCTCCTCAGCGAACTTGTTCACCTCTCCCTTAATGCGCACGACATTCTGAGCAAGCAAGTTAGCTCACGGGAATGAGTCCACATTGGAATAGATAATGCACAATACCAAGCTAAACGATACCAAACAGGGCTGTCACAAGGGTCTTGGCTGGGAATGGGCTGTCTGGTATAAATCCTTGCATGGCTTCCGAAGTCTTCGACTCCAAGGCGTCATGAATTTTGTGAATGAGTTTGCTCCGATTAGAATTTTCCTGATCGGCGCCCCAAGCTCGGAGGTCGGAAATAGCGTTGCCGTCGATGTTCCACATCAGGAAAATCTGAAATTCTATCAAGACCCAGCACACATTATCCAGGTCTTTGGTGGTCTTTGGTGGTCTATGAAGACATACTGCTGGTCTATGTAGGTCTTTGACACACTCTGTGTGTCTATAGGTCTACAGCACTTGCACCCTTGTCTATTGTGATCTCAACAGTTGTACCGGGTACTATGAACATCCACCAGAGTGCTTCGGGAAAAGTCTTACCTGCGCGTTGGCTCCGAGTGTTATTGACCAAGTCAGTGAAATTCAATGTCAAGCTGGGATGACCGGTGCTCACGATTGGGAAGGATATTTGTCAGTGTTTGCGTTTGGAAAATTAGGGGATATGTCTGGCTTTCCTAGTTTCAGGTAGTGGGCTCAACAAATGCTCGAGAGCGGGTGGACTTGGCAAATATTGCCTTGACGTCCGCAGACCCCGACCTCGGTTGGACTCAGCGGAGCTTGCTCGCGTTTCAGGCAGAGATTGCCGACAAATGACACTGACAGTGGCATGTCAGTGCCGTCCGTCGAAAAAGGAAATGTTGATCATGCCACATCACTTACTCTCTCATCCTTTCCCCCCATCTTCCTCCACCACGCCCTACACCTTCCCAATGTCATAGCAGTTCCTCTGGAGTCTGCGAGTGCCAAAAGTCGACTGAATACCCTGCTTTCTGCTCTAAATCTCGCCTCCTTCGAGCTTGCACTGCCGGTATCTATTATCACTGGCCCACCGACGACCGCCATCTGCACACAATGGGTAAACACAGATCGACAGAACAAATCTACCCTGCCCGACCATCAAACTGGTAAAGACTCGAGTTGTACTCAAGATTCTGTTCGCTGCTCTCCATTTGCGAACCCGCCCATCCACTCACCTCTCCGCCTCAAATGTCCCCAAATTCCCTCAAGTTAAATGAGCACCTCTTTTCCCCAATCCGCTTGTGTACATCCAGCTTCTTCAAGTTCCCTCAAGTAGAATATGGTCTCCTTTTCCGAAGCCGTCAACCTCCTTCAATTGTCCCCAAGCTGAGCAAACTCATACGCCAAATTTCAAGTCGGTTCGAGTCCAGGATCAATGCACATCGAGTCAGATCTGCTTCCGGCACCCAGAGCTTCCTTTGCGCTATATAGCGTATGAACCGCATCGTAAAATTAGTTTGATATAGCACACCGTCTATGTCTCACCCTAATTTCGCTGTTTGCTCATTACCCAGTAGTCAGTAGTTACCGTGAATAATATACAATGCTTTCTGATTTGATGTCTATAAGCTGCTATTGAAGCGATGTGAACCAGTTTCGACCGCGGCAACTATGGGATCTATGAGAGCTATGAGAGCTATGGCTATGGACTTTCCATAGACGGCACTAGTATTATGGTTGTCTTCATAGACAGCACTAGTATTATGATTGTCTATGAAACTTTTCCCGCCCCTCCCACCTTTCTATATAGACAGGGGTTTACTATGAGATCTATCATGTCTTTCTTGGGCTATGATAGTCTCTGAAGTAATTTCAGATTTTCCTGATGGCCAGGCCTCCCAATTGAGCACTGGGAGGTTGTGAGTGGACTTGAGATAACTACCAGGCTTAGACTGCACAGTATCCGGTGCATCTGAGTCCAATCGTGAATGGCGGCAGGTATGTGGTGCAACAACGCGCACTAGTTTGAGCGGTATTAGCTCCTTTCGACGAATCTTCCCCGTTATCGATGCGGCTGGGCACAGGCTCAGTGTTAGATGACAAGACTAGGTTGAAGGAATTAACAGTGGCTAGAAAGCGAACGTAAAGACTCACTCGCAGTTGCACCGGGTGACGATCTTTGCCTGTTAGATGGTGTTGGTGCCGTGCTTTGAGATGGCTGCGGTGAGGCTGTCAGAGCGTGTTTCGAAGTAAGTTTGTGCCATTTGTCCATGAGCTTGCCGTGCCAGTTGGGCTTTGGTTGCTTTTGGTGGTCAGACATGGATGTGGAAAGCAAGGGAAAGATGTGATTGACACACAGTTCCAAGTCCCACGAAGAACTCCTTCCCGTTTGGATTCATTTCCGCCGTGTTCGGCTCCGAATATTTTGGGCAAGTGAAAGGTACCATCAGTGCTCAATTTCCGAGTATTCTGGGCTACTAATATATTACCCTACATCAGAAAACAGATGAACAACATACCGAGCATTTGCTGAGTATGGTTGCAGACGGAACTTTGTGACAAACTTTTGTCCCAATTTGGGAATTGCTACTGTTCCTCTAGTTTCAACTCAGGCATCAAGTTATTGTGTAAATAGCACTATAAGAAGGCCCTCTACAGATCCCCCAGAGCGAAAGTTCAAAAAGTGAAAATATATATTTTCCCACCGAGATTTTGTGTTTTCGGTTCGGGCCGGTCATAACCGGTGGCTGTGCTCCTCCATCAATCACGCCTCACGTCTTCCTCCTGTTTCACACCATGTCGCTGGTCGCCCAAACCGCCTCTCACCAGCACAGGGGCACTGGGGGGGATGTTTTCCCTGTCTCAGCCTATCCCTCACCTCATAGGCTCAGGATAACCAGTTAACTCATGGAGTCTCCCCAAGGGCTCAATGCATTATCTCTGGAAGGGAAGTCACGTGACAATTCAGACATAACATGTTAAAAGGTACTACTACATATGGCAGCAAGTGGCCGGGGCCGGAGGACAGTAAGTCAGGTGATCTGCCGGCTGCCGGAAAACATAACTGGTTAATACCATTCACAACAATAAAAGAAAGGCAGCAGCAAGACTTGAACTCAGAGACCTCTGAGTGATGCCATCTCCGGGAGCGCTAGCACTTTAGCCACTACACCAGACCAACTATATGAAACCTTGGTTTTGATTGCAATATATAAGCTCTACAACTTTGGTTTTTTCAGTATATTTTTAGCTCTAATGCTTTTCTACAATCTAGTTACTTTATTAGAAGCTCTATTAGCTTACAAAACACAAAATACTTTCCCAAATGTGATGCCTTTATAGAATAATAAAATAACAATAGATATTGTGAAGAGGAATGGCCCTATATATTGCAATCAAAACCAGGGTTTTATATGGTTGGTCTGGTGTAGTGGCTAAAGTGCTAGCGCTCTCGGAGATGGCATCACTCAGGGGTCTCTGAGTTCAAGTCTTGATGCTGCCTTTCTTTTATTTTGTGAATGGCATTAACCAGTTATGTTTTCTGGCCAGCCGGCAGATCACCTGACTTGCTGTCCTCCGGCCCCGGCCACTTGTTGCCATATGTAGTAGTACCTTTTTAACATGTTATATCTGGATTGTCACGTGACTTCCCTCCCCAGAGATAACGCATTGAGCCCTTGGGGAGACTCCATGAGTTAACTGGTTATCCTGACCATATGAGCTGTATCCCTGGGAATGCTGAAACTGAATCAGATGACAATGGAGACGATCTGCGGGAGAGTGATACGGAATCAGACACGGAGGAAGACACCGACTATTTTGAGGCCTGGGAAGCACAGCCCAAGCCATGGACGTATGATGAGTGCAAAGAGAGACGGCTTGAGAAGCAGGAGAAGGCTGCTGCCAAGCACCATGCCGCTGAGATGCAAAGTGCCGAGAATAGGGAAGGCGGGGCATTGAATAAAAATGCAGGCACATGTCTGTGGAATTTAAACACCAAGTTAATCGCCATCTTTAGGCACTCACAGAGGAGCATATGGTGTTGGGGGCGCGTCTAGGTGAACGGTTCAAGCTAACAGGAAAAAACTTCGGGACACCTTCAAATCCGGTTCTCTCCACATCTCAGAAGATGAATTCAAGCGCCAGTTGGCTGCCATTGATGCAACTGAGGCTCCCTCTGCTGTTAAACCTGCTCCCAAACCAACTTTCACTACTTCTGGGTCACTGTCAGCTCCCCGCACCATTGCCAATACTCGTTATGGAAAAAAGTGATGGACACTGGATTTTGAGGACGTGTATTTGTGATGGAAGGATATTTTGGTGGTTGGAACTGGATATGAGGGAGATCTACTAGGCTGGTGGAAGACTTGTAGCATATTGATGCTATCAAAAAACATTGATTTCCCATCAAAACAGGGCCAAAGTGAAAAATGGCTAGGCTTCATAGCTCATGAACAGATGCAGATTTCAAGATGGTTTAACTTGTGGATTCATTTGCATCAACAAGCACTACAATCCGGCCTTTTCACATTTTCCATTCAAAATTCCTGGAGTCAGTTGGAAAATACCACTTTGCAATTTGAGGCAGTTATTAATGGGAAATCAGCAGAAAATTGATCCCATCAATATGGTAGAAATGTTCCACCAGTCCGTACATCCGCCCTATATTTTGTTTTGTGTCAAAACAATGCACCATCATGGAGATATGGCCCCAAAACCCAGTGTCCATCACTTTTTTCCATAACGAGTATGTTTGCAAACCAGAAACAGGCCCGTGCACCCTCTCCTGACAATGGAATTGAAGAAATTTCTCTCCTTCCTGGTGCTTCTTTCAAACGCCTCAGAGCGGAACTGCCCGAGCTTCCTACAGAAGAAGAGTCTTCCTCCGACGAATTGGGAGATGAGGAGGAGGAGCCTGTGTCAGAGCAGGTTGAGGAAACAGGCACGGGAAGAACATGGGATGAGGTGGTTGACTCTATCATCTTGGCAGACGATGTTGCGGACTGGGTGGACACAGTCCTCGACAATGCAGCCCCGCAGGACCCCAAAGAACTCGGTGCTCTCGCTGCTGCATCCCTCAAAACGGCACGCAGGCAGAAGGACCATCGGAGCGAGGTTCTGTTTTCTTCTCTCGACGATTTTTATCGCTGGATGCCTCGCATGGGACGTCTCAGGGCGGCACTTCGTGTTGCTAAATACCATGGCCGTGGCCCCGCCTTTCAGCGCGTCATTGCAGCACAGGTTCGCTTTTTTGAGGCGAATGGTGCACTGAAATCCAGTCACCAAGGCCAACGCAAAAAGTCCAACGGCCTTCTTGACGACGAAGGGTTTTACCTGGGTGTTCAATGATGGTTGAGAACACTTGCAGTTGGCACCGTAATTAATTTTTATTTGGTTCCCCGCCTACCCCGTCGTTGCTGATCTTTAATTCCAGGTCAATCCAAAATTACTGCAGCATCATATCAATGAAACATTACTTCCCTCACTCGCACTCAAAAAGAAGACTGTTTCGATCCGGCACTGTCAGCGATGGCTTTGGAGGCTCGGATACCGCTGCAAGCGCCACCAGAAGGGTGTTTACTGGGACGGGCATGAGCGTAAGCATGTGAAGCGGCGGCGCAAGGAATTCCTCGCAGAGTTGCATGCCTATGAACACCTTCGCGCGATGTATGCCGAGCCCGATATGCGGGAGGTTCTTCCCGAGCTTCCGGACGATGAGATTGAGCACATTGAAATTGTGCGTGATGAGGCCAGCTTTCACACAAATTGAACATATAAATTGAGATTGGGGTGGCCTCAGTTGGAAAGGAATTATCAGACATCAGCGTAATAAAATTGCCGAGGGTTTCGCCGTTTGGTAAGTTCGGTTCTAATCCGTCTCCTGACTGGGCTGACGGCACCCTTGTAATGGCTGCCACGGCCAACAAGCAGTGCAGTCGGTTGACCATCTGGCGGCTTCTTCGCAAGTCCGAGGCACATACGGTCCAATTCTGGGGCTCAGGGAACACGGAGTAGGATACCGGAATCTGGTGTGACCAAGGAACTAGTGGATGTATTAAAAGCACCGGAAAATTATGCTGGAATGCATCCGAAATCGATACTTGAAATGGCATTGGTGCCACGCGGACAGGGTTCTCAACTCCACACCCCAGAACCCACGCTTTGACAGCGCGGGAGTAATATGGGCATGCACGGCGCTGAGGAATGGAATGGCAGGAATTATAAAAACTGGTCCACACGTGAAGTCTCGCCATCGGGGCCGGCTGAAGCCCTAACCAACGGTGGTTGTTTGTTAATGTTGACAGTGTCGACTTGAACCAGAGTCCGGGATCAGACTGTCAATCAATCACATCAATTCACCTCATCTCCGACGTCGTAGTCAACGTGTCGAGGTCTCCTTCAATCGCTCAAGCAGGCTAGTGTGTGCCCATTCGCCGTTCGAGCTGCCCCAGATTGGTGACGGGGGCAGTGGTGTCAGCGCGGCGAGACGTGTGGCGGCTTCTTGCTGTCTGGCGAGGTGTTCGTGCGGGAGCTCCCTCTCGCGGAAGCGAGGCGCTGGAAAGGCGATGCTCTCGCGGCGGCGGCAAGACGCTGCTTCTTCGAGGCGGGCGGGGGGGAGCTGGCGAGAGGTGGTGACGAGGGTGGGCGGGCGTGGACGCTCATGGATGCGGCAAAAAACAGCGGACTGGGCACTTGTTTGGCGCGCGCCTCACCTCGGCTTCAGGTTTGGAGCTCCGCTGGGAAGCCGTCGGCAGGGGGCGGTGCGGCGGCGGCGGTTTGTCTCGAGTGTAGTGGGGTAGGGGTAGGTCAGCTTCGTGTGTTCTCGTCTCGTAACCCACATCCGTATATTCTCAGTATACCTTCGTCGTCCACCACAATACTCCCGCGCTAGCCGAGTAGGACATAGCATCCCACTCGGATTTGGATAGAGATGCCGGTGATACTGGGCGCTGATGCAGACAGAGTACGGGCGGGAGCCCCAATCGTCGCATGGACACGCCCGCCGCTGTGCCCCGCTGCCCCAGCTCCATCGTGCACGCACGTTCATGATTCCACACTACCGCGCTACTGACACTCCGTCCAGCGCCGGTGAGGTTGACGCCGCCTCGTCGGAACCTATGCGCCCCCGCGACTCCTCCTGCAGGCAAGGCGGCATCCCTTGTTCCGCTGCTTATGCTGAGCGTACATGCGTACCCCCGCGATCGATAAGCGCGACCTGCATACACGGATCCCCGTGCCTCCCCACCATCCCGCCCACCGCCGCTCTTTTCCCCTTCTCTAACAGCTCGACTTGCTCTATCGCGCCAGGGTCCTACACGCATCGCAGGAGGCGCGCTCCTTCATGCGCACGTCAATCTCCCTCCATTTCCAGTGCGCGACGCAACTCCCGAGTGCGCCCCGTTGACGCACACAGTTCTCCACGTGCCTGGACGTCGATGGGATATTAAGGCGCTGCGGCGGCGTATATGGATGTTGATGCATCATGAAGTGAGTCTTTTACCTTCGTTTTTGCGGTGGATTTGTCGCACGGAGCTTTTTTTCGGTCTTGATTTACCCCCTTCTTCCATACACACTCTCACCATCCATTCTTCCTCGTCCTTTCCTCCTTATTCCCTCGCGCACGCCCCCTGCACTTTTCTGCTTGACCACGATCAACCCCTCCTTCGTTCCACCATCCTAGCCTTCGCGAGTGCGACTTCACTCCTCTTCCTTGACCACCGATAATCCTGTCTTCTCATTCACGCTAGCACCGTCTTTCCCTCTCCACCACCCGCCTTGCGCTTCCCTTCTTAATCCTGGCCCGCGAAGTCCATCCCTCCTCGCCTCTTCCCATCTGTGCCTCACGCACGTTCACCGTACCTTCCCTCCATTGCTGACTGCGTCGCCTTAAGCCCACTCATTTGTGCGCCACATGCACCGCTGTTCCGTCCACCTACCCCCCACTCTACCTTGTTCTTTTCCTCTGTTCTCCTTCCCACTCCTCTTCGGTGTCTCTTCGCTAGCATGCACAACGTTAACACCCTCTCTTCACAGACCCCAGCCCGCCGCACTCCACTACCACGAACGCCACGTCATCCTCCGGCACCACCACCCGCGACCAGCGCAGCACCACAGGGCGAGCATCGCGCCGCTGCGCACCAAGGCACGCCCAGAAGCCCAAACGCAGCAGTCCGAGGACTACGACCGCGCGGTCTGTCCTCAAGCACCACTGCACCAGCGGTCCATTCCCGGCGGCTCCGCACCACACACTGCGGTGGAAGTGGGCAGTTGTTTCGTGGGTGAGCGGCCATCTTTGCCTGTCTTTCTTTGTTTGTTTTCAATTGTGGGGATGCGGAATTTTGGAGCTTCTCCCTTGCATGTTTCGGTGCGAGAGGATCTACGGAGGGGGCATTTCCCTGCGTGGGAGTGATGCAGTTTTGCGGGGTGGACGCGGAGGTCGTGTGTTGCAGTCCCGCGCGCGGCGCTTGTCTGTGGAGGCGCGGACGTCGCCCCGGCATTCTTTGATGCGCTCTACACGCTGCGCGGCTGTCCCATATTGGGTCTGTGCCCTTGCCCTTCGAATTTCGTGCAGCATGCTCCGCGTACTACACTTCTTCATGTGCGCTATACCCCCGGCGCTTTCCCCCGCCGTTATCGTCGCTCGCTGGATGGACGTCGGACGAATGAGTCGGTGGTTACACCGACCCACGACCGAGCTCGCATTTCACTTTACGTTTCATGGCCATTTTTGCCTCCATCGTCCCGCGGACTATAGCAGCACGAGCTCGATGCCTCCATGCACCACCCGCGTGATTGTGGGGTGCTCTTAGCAGTTCCTCGTCGTCCTGGAGCTGTTCGTCGTAGTCGGCATGTGGCTGAGCCTGTGCCTTATGACAATCATTTCTTTCGACTTGTCTTATATCACCGTTATTTTTTTGCTGGGACATATTGAGGATTCGCCCCGTTGTCCTCACCGCCTCTCCTCGCGTCGCCGAGCTCTGTGGTTCCACCTCGTCTGTTATTTTGCCGCGATCAAATGATATTGACCTCTTTTTTCCGTTGCAGCAACCTCTTCCCCCGACGATCTTCACCCGGGCCGATTCTTCCGCTACCATGGAAACGCCGTCGGCGTCGCCGCCGAATGCCGTCTCATTTTCCTCCCGCAGACCATTCTCATCCGGGGGCGGTGCATTTCCACCACCAGGCAGGCATTTTTCAACTGGAGGTGCGCGGTCCTCTTACGCAGGCAGCGGGTTTTGAAACCGCGCTGCTCCCCGTCTTGCGACCGTTGGGCACATTTCTCTTTACAATTCCTTCCTATTTATCCATCCCGATATCTCTCCTCTCGTATCGTATCGTACGTACATCTTAGATATGGACCTACTTTGCCTGGCGATACTTTGCGTCTCCGTACACAATGTGTACTTCTACATCCCAATATATTCATCCCCTTTCCTTGTGCGTACCACCAAAAAAAGACAAGAGTATGGATGGACTTCAAATTCGATGGCAGATGTTTTCCATTCTTCCCAATTGGCCGGAGGAGAGTCCTGCCGCCATCGTATCTAGGGGCCGGATGAAATCGGCATGAGAGACTGATAAGCAAAAGAGACAGAGAAAAGTAACAAAACGATTACTGCGGACGAATGACTCGATCTTGAGTCGAACGGAAGGCTGCGACAATTCTTCCCGAGAAAAGTATACCGGAGCTGCGGTGGGTTAGAGTTCAGCGATGACGACGCAGAGAATGGATAACTGACATGTTGGGCGTGGTGATATAAGATCGTCTCGACCAATATCAAAAAATTCAACGCAGGTGGAAGACGGTCACATGTCGAGCCATCATCTCACCTCAAGGCGGAGAAAGTATGAACAATAATTGTACGAATGATTAATGGAGACCGTTTCGAGCGAGATCAGTTGCGATGCGAGGTGGAGATAGCATATAATTGAGGAACAGGGAGGCTTTGCGGGTAATGAAGCAAGTGCACACACCAACTCATTTGGGGCAACACCGGGGGAATCTGCCAGCATGCGTGGGTTCGTGCACGTAGTAGGTTGCGTCCGAAATGTATTTCTGGAAACTGTGGTTAGTAAAGGAAGATGCAAAGAGACTTGAGGAGTAGCTACCGGTTCAACATACTCCAGCAGGGGCGCCCAACTTACAGTACCTGCCATTTCACGTTCCCGCTTCCAGGCTGTGCTTCCGGCCTTTTCTCTGGACCTCCGCAGTTCAAACGGCATCCAAGAGTATTCTTCTCGAGGCAGCAAGTTGAGGGGTGGCACCGGTGGTTGAAACTCTTGGTCCAGATCACGGGCGACCCGCTTCGCTTCGGTATTTTTTGTCCGATTGTCAATGACAGGCAGCGGAGAGCGATGCGAAAAACTCGGGTCTTCACAGGCGCACACCGAAAGATGATAGCCTGTCGAACATCCAATAATGTCATCGAACATCTCCACGCCACACATCGAAACACACACCAGGATTGTGGCGGGGGTCCGCGCAATTGCACTCAACTGAGTCAACTCCGTATTTCACAGCTCGTTTTCCAGCGGGATAGAGGCAGCCAGTCGCGCAACGCCTCTCCGTTGACTTCTTCCGTGGAGTTAGAATCAGTTTCAGAAGAGCTTTCGATGGTAAGAACATGGTTTGAATTACAGGAACAATCATAGCCGAATTTCTTAGCCGGCGATCCATATGCATCAAGACAGCCTTGCCGACAAGTGTCTCGAGTTCCACCTACAAGCATTTCAAGGCTTCCATACCCAGCAACATGTGTCGTGCTCACCTCGAGCATACTTTTTATTGCAGTCGCAGTTGGGACCAAAGAAAATTTGGGGAAAATGAACACGGCAACGCCGTGGGCGTGTGGCGGCGTAAACTACAGCCAGGGCTTGAATTTTCCCCGACCAGCGTCCAGGGAATAGTGCTTGCGACGTGTCTTGAAGCACCGACAATCAGGGCCGTACTTTACAGCATTCTTCATTGTCGAACCAACTCTTGGTTTGGCCCCCCGGCGAGAGGGGAACCACATTGACCTACCCGAGCACCCGCAATCCTGGACACTCGAGGATGATATCCCGTGCAAGTACTGTGAGGTTACCTGCACATCAGCTGCACATCGACATTGATACCGATTTTGCCATTTAATAGCAGGAGGCTGACTCGGAATTAAGTGCGAGGCCAGGGCGGTCGCAGCCAAGAAAAGCGCCAGCTTGGGAGAGACAGGGATGGAGAGCAGCAGTCAAACGCCCATCATGATCACACAGCCACTCAAATCGACAGAAAAGGAAAGTAGAAAATCGCAGTTTTCAGAATTCTTCATTCATTCAGTTTGGGATAGAAAGACAGAAGGGTAAGGGAGCAAAATGATGCTAAGGATACACTACACAGACAGACAGACGTGCATGAGTATAATACCGGTCGTTACATGAACGTGCGGAGATGAAGGTAAGTAAGTGGATAAATGAGTGGAATGGGTGGAGGCGTCGAGGCGTCATCAAATAAGGAGTGGGGTAACCGAGAATGTGGGAGGAGCGGGTGCCCAGAGGGTCAGACGAACGCCCGCCCCCGCGCCGCCGCCTTCCCTTCTTGCTCGTGCTCGCGCTCATGCGGTAGGGGCCCCAGGTGCATCGAGTGCGAATCAGACGTGGGTGCCCACTCCCCCTCGCCTTCACGTACCCATGCTCATGTTCATGCTCAGGCGCCGTCAGCGACACGGGGTACGCGCGCTCTGCCCACCCGACGTGCGACAGGAGGGCGTGCGCCTATCCCGCTGTCATGGGGGTGCAAGCGGAGGCGAACGACGTGGCAGAAGCGGGCGTGTGCAGCTCGATGTCGGCGCCGGCGGGGTACAGCGAGGATACGGGCATAGACACGGCGTCGGGCTCGTACTGCTGCTGGTGCGTGTGCGGCTGCTCCTCGTGCACTCCTTCGGGCTGGGACCAGCGACGTCGCGCTCCGAGAAAACGGGCTACTGTCGCAAGGCCGAACATCCGCGTGCAGGAGGCGCGCGTCATGGTATACAGGTGGCAGTTCTCCACTTCCCTCCTCCTGACATATAGCTCGTCTTGAATCTCGACGCTCGGTCGCCGGCGTTAAGAGAAGAGCTGATCCAGTATATGACATCGCAGTGAAGGGAGGTGGCGAGGGGAGGGAGCTAGATGTCGCGGTACAATGGCGGGTGGGGTGTGTCGACGAGGATCGTGATCTTCCAGAGTAGCGTGTCTGCATTTCGTCACTGTCAGTTAGGATTGAGGGTAAGAATCAGGGAGGGGCGGACAGAGGGACTTACAGACATTCAATCACTAGGCGTCACTGAAGCAGTGCTTGCAATCACAGCCGGCACTCGCGTCCCCGGCTCCCACTGTACAGCACGTCCCTTCTTGACTTGAGCTCGGTCGTCCGCTCGTGAGACACATTGACGTGAATTGAGTCGAGAAGAAGACATGTACGGCCGACGCAAGATGCAAGGTGGAAGCAGCGGACACGGGGAGGCATCGGTCGTCGACATGGAGCGTGACGTGATATCTTCACGGGTGACTCCCACACGATGAGCTGCTTCGTCCGCCATGGCGTGGCGTTATCTGCATCCAATCACGGTCAGAAGGGGAGAAAGAAGCAGGAATAGGCGGGGTGGGTACTCACGGATATTCAAGCACCTATCATGACTGAAGTCTCTGCCGTCGTAGCCGCCAAGGACGATCATGAGGCGTTCGATGACTGCGGCGGCTCAGCCAGCAACGGGCGAAGGGCGCGATCGGTATGCACGCGGTCAGCATCGGCGGCGTGCACACCCTGAATCTGTGCAATCTTGCGTCGCGTGGAAAGCGATGCATCGAAGATGCGGGCCGCGACGCACATGAACTCCGCGTCGGGCCGCTGGATGAACACGAGCGCGACGGCGAGCCAGCCTTGCAGCGAACGGCGTCAGTATGGTGCGCAGGGAGGTAAGAGTAGGGGATGGCGGGGACGGAAGAAAGACGCATATGTCGACAGAGAAGGGCGTGCTGCCGGGGCTGCGATCACAAGGTGTGTAGTCAGCGCTGAGTAGAGTAATAGAGAAGGCACAAGCACCTCGCGATCCTGCCTTGAGGTTCGGAAAGCTCGTCATTGGCTTGCACCTGAAGGTAGGAGAATCCGCTAGGCAGAGTAGCCCCCGGTCGAATGCGGTGCGTGGCGGCGCGAGTGTCTGGCGCGTACAGACAAGTCTGTGGATGGTCTCGGCGTGGCGTCGGGATATGCCTAGGGCGGGACGACGATGATGGATTAAGAATGGGAAAGAGATCATCCAAAAAGATACCAACTGCGCGCGCGATTCTATCCCGAGTGTTGTGTTGGCGGAGGGCTGAGTGGGCAGACGCGTCGCGCGGGGGGAGAGCATGCACGGTCGCTGTGGGCATCGGCGTCGCTATATCGTGCATACTGCCGCATAGCGTTGTTGCGGCGGAGCAGCATTGGCTCTGCCGTATTTGTGGCGCCGCTCGAGGGAGTGGCACGGGTTGTGGAAGACCAAGACAAGGGATTCTTCTTGTCAGCGCCACATCTCGGTTCGCGGGTCCACGGCCTGGTCCAGTAGGACGGCGCAACGCCGAAGTCTGGCATAAAGTTAGGTCTGACATGGGCAATGATCGGAGTTAGAGCTGTACGATAGATCGAGCACACTCTTCTCGAACTCCTCATGGTCTCTGCCAGTACACCGGTTGCGACTTTACACAATTGCAAAGAAAGGGCCACGCAGGCACAACCATGTGCATGAATATGAGAAGCCCCTGCAAGTTCGAAAATGCGTCTAGACTCCACGAAATGCGAGCAAAGTATTAAAGGTGTGCCTTTGATTGATAACAATAACGTCCGAACTGTCAAGGACTTCCGAGATCCTGCCAGCATGTGGCATGGCTTACGGCTGGCACTGCCTCGCCATCCACCTCTTTGTCGCTACTACCATCGAAGCTCACACCCTTAGTGTTCCACCTCCTCTCGACAGACCACAATGAACATCCTCGACAACATTCTACCCGTTCTTAGGATTGCTCAAGCAGCCGCTGCAGGCAATCCTGTTCCAGGACTCGAGGGTGCAATCACCGGTGTTGTCGCGCTAGCCGAAATGGTTTCGGTGCGTAACTAGATGTCGGTGAGAACATCAATATTGTCTAAAGACACTCTCGATAGACGATGGAGTCAAACATGGATGATCTACCGGATCTGATCAAAAGGCTCAAGTTATTGACGGAAATTGATACAGTCGGATGTAGCGCCGATTTGAAACAACGCTTGGACACGTTGAAAGAGTGTGTGATATGCAGGAGATTTCAGCCTTCAATTGATGCATCTCCCTCTATTCTGTAGGAATCTCGAGTCAAAGACTACCAGACTCACATCACTTGGAAATAAATCAAAATGCAAGCAATTTTGGAAGGGCAAGAAGTATGAGAAGGAGATCCAGGACATCAAGGCTTCCATTGCATCTCACATTCATGATTTCACAGTAAGATTTCGTTCTTTTTGTGCATTTCATGTCTGTATAATTTGTTTCCGTTTGCAGTTCCATAATAGCATTTCCATCAAAATTTTGGTGGATCAAATGTCCACAAAAGGTATGGAGAATCATTTCCTTGTAAACTTGCTGTAGAACTTCTTTGCAGTTGATCGGGTGGATACATCTGTCCAAAGAATGGAACCACAAGGTATAGAGAATCATTTCCTTGTAAACTTGCTGTAGAACTTCTTTGCAGTTGATCGGGTGGATACATCTGTCCAAAGAATGGAACCACAAGGTATAGAGTGTCATCCCTCCTTGAGCTGCATGTAATTTTGTTTCAGTGGAGCAGATTCACAAATCAGTCCAAGAAATGGCACCAGAAGGTAACAATACTGTCTTCTTCCAAAAAAAAATACTAATTGTCATTTGTCTAGTCCAGGATGTCAACAAGACTGGTAAATATGAATATTGCTTCTTGTAACCTTTCTGCAGTTCCTCATGTCAGTTTAGTGAAAAGTGACCATATTGAACAGACCCTAGCAAAGATCAAATATGTCTCAGCACGCTACAATGCTCCAAACACCCCAGACAAATGCATGGAGGGTACTCGGAGTGGCATTATCCAGGACATTATAGCACACTTTACCACACCATCTGATCCACCTCGGTGCATAGTGATGCTTAGTGGCTCTGCAGGCACTGGGAAATCAACAATTGCCAAGACTGTTGCATCTATTCTGGAAGAGAGAGACATCCTAGCGGCTTCCTTTTTCTTCTCACGGAACTATGCAGAGCGTAGGGAAATCAAGGGCCTCCCTCTCACTCTTGCCTATCAATTGGCAAACTACAATGCAGCCTTCAAGAATATTCTTGTGAAATTCTTGGATGAAGACCATACTGGGATTCTTGATGCAGACCCTAAACTCCAGTTTCAAAGACTAGTTGTAGATCTACTTGCTCAAATTCCAACTAGTCACAAGCCATGGGTTATCTGTCTGGATGCACTAGATGAATGTGGACAAGATAGGGGCCAGATATTTCTCCGGTGGCTCTCAGACAATATCCAAAAGATACCAGCTCATGTTTTCTTTTTCCTAACTGGCCGGCCAGATGTTCCCTCATATCTCAAGCATGATACACTCTGCTCATTGATGCATGGAATCATCCTTGATACTTATGATAAAGGAATTGTTGGCAAGGACATCAGAAGATATGTTAAGCAGTCTCTGGATGGCAATTCTTGGACACCACAATCTTCTTGGTCACCTCAGGAGCATGATGTGGATGAGATCACTAGGCGTGCAGATGGGCTCTTTGTGTTTGCTGCTACAGCTGTTCGGTATATTCGTGCTGGTTCACCAAAATTCAATCCTCAAAAATCTCTGGGCTACCTGCTCAAAGGTGAAGCACTGGTGGATTTAAATGAGCTATACTTCCATATTGTCACTGATGCTATTCCAAAGCCATCAGAGATGGATCCTCGTGCTCAAGGTTCATACAATGATTCTATGAGAATCCTCAGTACAATTTTAGAGTTGTTAGAACCAATGGACCCCAAGGATCTAGCAGTGTTGGTTGACTTGGATGAGGATTCTGTCAGAGAAGCACTTACTCCTCTGAGCGCAGTTATTCATGCACCAGAGACTGGAGCAGTGCAGATCTTACATCTGTCATTCAGAGAGTTTATGACATCTCAAAAGTCCAAGCTATATAAGGACCGTGTGGACCTCTTGTGTGGGACAGAAAAACAGAAGCAGACACTTGCATCAAAGGTGCTTCATACAATGCAGACTGAACTCAAGTTCAATATTTGTGACCTGCCCACATCACACCTGAAGAATGTGCAAATGCCAGATCTTGGAGAGAAACTGAAGAGCTGTATACCAATGTATTTAAGATACTGCTGCTATTTCTGGGCAGACCATCTAGCAGTGTCAATCAATGCAGAAAATTCAAGAATGGCTAGAAAGTTCCTTGAAACCAAATGTCTTTTCTGGCTGGAAGTCCTAAGCTTACTGGGAATGATGTTGACTGCATCATCGGCTTTGTCGAAATTCTTAGCATGGAGTAGGGTATGAAGAGTATTTTGATGAAAGCTATTAAGGGACTAATTGTTCATTAGGATCCAATCATAAGACAGTTTGCTGCAGATGTAAAACAATTTATCAGATTCTTCTGGGCTCCAATCACTCAAAGTACACCACATCTCTATGTAACAGCCTTGGCCTTTGCACCAGTGCAATCAGAAGTTAGCCAAAGACTCCGATCTCAGTTTCCAGGACTTCTATCAATTTTAACAGGACAGATTGAGAAATGGCCAGCAACACTTGGAGTGCTTGAAGGCCACACTGGTTTGGTCACATCAGTAGCCTTCTCCCCAGATGGGAAGCATATTGTCTCTGGCTCCAATGACAGCACTGTGCGCTTGTGGGATGCAGAGAGTGGAGCACCACTGGGTGAGCCATTAAAAGGCCACACTGATTGGGTCAAATCAGTAGCCTTCTCCCCAGATGGGAAGCATATTGTCTCTGGCTCCAATGACAGCACTGTGCGCTTGTGGGATGCAGAGAGTGGAGCACCACTGGGCGAGCCATTAAAAGGCCACACTGATCAGGTCACATCGGTAGTCTTCTCCCCAGATGGGAAGCATATTGTCTCTGGCTCCGATGACAGCACTGTGCGCTTGTGGGATGCAGAGAGTGGAGCACCACTGGGCGAGCTATTAAAAGACCACACTGGTTGGGTCAGATCAGTAGCCTTCTCCCCAGATGGGAAGCATATTGTCTCTGGCTCCGATGACAGCACTGTGCGCTTGTGGGATGCAGAGAGTGGAGCACCACTGGGCGAGCCATTAAAAGGCCACACTGATCAGGTCACATCAGTAGCCTTCTCCCCAGATGGGAAGCATATTGTCTCTGGCTCTTCTGACAGCACTGTGCGCTTGTGAGATGCAGAGAGTGGAGCACCACTGGGCGAGCCATTAAAAGGCCACACTGATTGGGTCAGATCAGTAGCCTTCTCCCCAGATGGGAAGCATATTGTCTCTGGCTCCCATGACAGCACTGTGCGCTTGTGGGATGCAGAGAGTGGAGCACCACTGGGCGAGCCATTAAAAGGCCACACTGGTTCAGTCACATCAGTAGCCTTCTCCCCAGATGGGAAGCATATTGTCTCTGGCTCCGATGACAGCACTGTGCGCTTGTGGGATGCAGAGAGTGGAGCACCACTGGGCGAGCCATTAAAAGGCCACACTGATTGGGTCAGATCAGTAGCCTTCTCCCCAGATGGGAAGCATATTGTCTCTGGCTCCAATGACAGCACTGTGCGCTTGTGGGATGCAGAGAGTGGAGCACCACTGGGCGAGCCATTAAAAGGCCACACTGGTTGGGTCACATCAGTAGCCTTCTCCCCAGATGGGAAGCATATTGTCTCTGGCTCCAATGACAGCACTGTGCGCTTGTGGGATGCAGAGAGTGGAGCACCACTGGGCGAGCCATTAAAAGGCCACACTGGTTCAGTCACATCAGTAGCCTTCTCCCCAGATGGGAAGCATATTGTCTCTGGCTCCAATGACAGCACTGTGCGCTTGTGGGATGCAGAGAGTGGAGCACCACTGGGCGAGCCATTAAAAGGCCACACTGATTGGGTCAGATCAGTAGCCTTCTCCCCAGATGGGAAGCATATTGTCTCTGGCTCCGATGACAGCACTGTGCGCTTGTGGGATGCAGAGAGTGGAGCACCACTGGGCGAGCCATTAAAAGGCCACACTGGTTGGGTCACATCAGTAGCCTTCTCCCCAGATGGGAAGCATATTGTCTCTGGCTCTTCTGACAGCACTGTGCGCTTGTGGGATGCAGAGAGTGGAGCACCACTGGGTGAGCCATTAAAAGGCCACACTGATTGGGTCAGATCAGTAGCCTTCTCCCCAGATGGGAAGCATATTGTCTCTGGCTCCGATGACAGCACTGTGCGCTTGTGGGATGCAGAGAGTGGAGCACCACTGGGCGAGCCATTAAAAGGCCACACTGATCAGGTCACATCAGTAGCCTTCTCCCCAGATGGGAAGCATATTGTCTCTGGCTCCATTGACAGCACTGTGCGCTTGTGGGATGCAGAGAGTGGAGCACCACTGGGCGAGCCATTAAAAGGCCACACTGGTTTGGTCACATCAGTAGCCTTCTCCCTAGATGGGAAGCATATTGTTCTTGGCTCCCAGGACAGTAATATGCAAGGGGTTGGCACGTGAGAAATTGATGGTATCATGCCGGTCGGTCGGTCCCCCCGAGAGACCCTTAAAAATTTTTTTGGAAGAAAGTTTGAAGGGCTTCCTAGGACCTCAAGAAGTCTCCAGAATCACTTACTTGCAAGTTTTTGACCTCACGTGGCCCCCGTTGAGAGTATAGTCCCGAAAAGGAAATGATTGACAGGTGGCAGTGCTCAGCTCGGCAGGCAAACCAACCATTTGAACCAAAAATCTGGTGTGTTTGGCAATGAGTCGAGTACAGTGAGCTATAAACTGTAGACTGAGATTACATGTAATGAATACACATTCATAAAAGATTCTGTGGGGGATTTCAAGCTCATAATGCTAACATCTTCTCTAGTTATCTACACCAAACATCCCGCAAACAATGTCTGATGTGTCCAAGCTGTCCCACCAGTCTGAGAAACATTATGGTGGCTCAAAGCTCATATGTTTGGACTCAAGCCAAGTAAATCACAAAAGCAATGGAATTTGTGCCCCTTACGCTAATTGAACCACGTGAGAAATAGCCTTACGGGGATTGATGCCATCACCCGGTGATTGCCGTGGTCGGTCGGTCCCCCTGGCCAAGGCTTAAATACAAAATTCGGCATGATATGCTTAATTATTTTTTTGCCAACCCCTTGGTAATATGGCCTCACAGGATGCCCTCCAGGTTGTCCACTCCAACACAGCACCCCCTCAATCGGGCTTGCCCATCTCCTATTGCAGCATTCCTATAAAAGTAAGCTCTGATTTCTTCTATAGGATCCCAGTCTTTACTCCTTTCTATTTCAGCCTGAAATCCCTTATGTTTCCCCTTTTTGGACTATTCAGGAAGGCTGGGTCTTGTCTAACACTGGAGAATTGCTCTTCTGGCTGCCTCATGAACACAGAATTGGATTCTGGATGCCTCTTAACAAACTCATAATTGGCAGACAGCAAACTTTGCTTTCATATAATAAATTTGCTCATGGTACCAAGTGGGCAAATTGTTATCTACCATCACTGGCAGAGCACCCTTAATAGGACCGTGTGATAGTGTTTACCTTCTATAGCCTAAGTTTCCATAGTTCAGTTGTTGTCAATTGAATTGTCTTTTTTTTAAAACATACCTCTGTTGACATGGTAGTACAGTTTTCGAGCCCTCTGTGACCCAGGGACATGCCTCAACCCAAATGAGGGAAAACCTGCCATTACTGTAAAATCCTAAAAAAAATTCAATATGGGTTTCAATACTTTCACAACACAGCCTACATAACAGCGCTATTTAGTCATGGACTTGACTTTCTTTCTGCGCCAAGCATCGGTGAGCTTCTTCAGGTTGTGGGGACGGTGATGCTGCTGGTCCTTGTCTGCATCAAATATGGCCTTCATATCAGCGACAAGCTTGCTCCAGTCTGGAGTATTATAATGGGGCATCCCCTCAAGGACATGCACCACTTTACGAGAGCAGTATTCCGACATTGATTCAACTTTATCGGCATCTGTTGTGACATTGTTGACAACAAATAGCTTCTCCAGGTGCAACAAGAACTTTGCAACCTCGTGTGGGCTGCCGGTGAATTTCTTCGGAGCTCCCCGTGTTTGCAGAGCAGGCATGTCAAGGCGACTGCGTGCGCGAGCAACAGGAGGTGGAGCTGAAGAGGAAGTAGGGTTGGTTTGGACAGGATTCTGCTGAGGCGTGGTTTGGGAAGCCGGAGCTGGGTTCAGCACTACAGGAACTGGATTCTGTGGATTCGGCTGATTCTGAAGGTGGGACATGGTGGCGATCGGTGAAGGAGGTGGAGCCGGTGAAGTAACAGGGGATGGAGACACAGATGGACTGGGCACCAATAGAGGTGCGGATTGGGATCGAGGTGGTGTTGATGGATGTACAGCAAGTGGAAAGCGGTTAAAGGTCGGTGATACTGGACTGCTAAACGGGTTGAACTGATTTGTTCGAAATGAATCCGGGACAAAGTGTGAGCTATCGGTGGTGAAGACTGAGGCTGGGGAGTATGCTGTAGGTGTAGAAGGCATAGAGTCCGTGGACATTCAATGGCCAAATGGTATGTGGTTCTGGATTTGTGGATCACAAGATCTGACAAAAACCCCCCCTCGCAGTGGGCTCCAGATGTGATTGTGTAAAATGATTTACTTCAAATTCCGATCAGGCGTGTCGTTTGCCATGGAAAGTGAATGAGTGAGGTAATTTGTCTCTTCTTGTGAACCAACAAAAGGTGACCCAACTTCCAGAAGGCGGAAGGATAATTGTGGATGAATAGGAAGGACAAAATGCGAGACGGATGGTATGTTTCACCGGAAACAAGCAGTACGGTGGATAATCTGTGGATAGCAGAAAGTCAGTGGTATCAAGCGGTATTGATACTTATAGCAGCAGGTGGTCTACGACGACCGGAGGATGAGATAACCAAGAAGCAAGACGATATTGCTGATGGTTTGAAGACGTTCAGGTGAGCTCAAAGGTGCACAATAAAGTGGCCTAACTCTTGTATATTCTGCAGGGCAGAATTACGGTACAAAAGGGAACTACTTTTACAGTACGTTTGGGGGGCTTTTATAGATGTCCGGAGAGTGTGGGAAGAGATAAGAAATGGGATAACATGGGAATATCTGTAAGGATCGGGTCCGAATGGATATGGAGCATGTGGCAAAAGAAGATGAGTCAGAGACGAATGTATAGAGAATCAAGGATGAAATGTTCAAGCCGCATGATTTCCACAGTGAGCGCAATTTGCCATTGGTTTGGGGGAATCCTGACTCGATTCCAGTCATGATAAGCTCCGCAGCACATGTAGACACCTTCGAAATGAGTCAAATGGCGTGAAATGCTGGTAATTGGCGAGAAATGATTGTTTTGGAGTCACGTAGAAGCATGCTGGTTCCCGAGGTAATTCCATGGTTTATCCATGCCTTTTCTGATGGAAGAAAACACATGTGGGAACTGCTGGATTCCCATGTATCGAGATTCGACGCATCTGTTCCTGGTCATGTGGTCACAATTTGCCCTTCTTGGGTCAATGTGGAGTTGTCGAGTGGTTCAGAAGTTAATTTGAAAGTTCGTTCGAATGCCACTGGAATGGAGTCGGGTATTTCCTGATAATTGGGGATTTGACTGGACATTCAATCCTCTCTTCTTTTGAATGAACTTGAGTGCACAAAGTCCAGTAAGATCTGCATGATTCCACTGATTTCACGTATGTGGTATCACACTGGACTGTCTGATGCATCATGGAAGAGGAATGAAAATGATCAGCACGAAGTTACCAAATCTGGTTGAAAGGTGTGATTGGCCTGATGAAGAAGAACAAAGTTCATTGCTGGTAGACAGCAATATAGGTCGGTCGTCCAGGATTTGGGGTGTATGGGTAAAAGAGAAAGCAGTCAAATGATGCCAGAAAAGTTGTATAGATGTGGAATAGAAATTGGGTGTGAAATCGGAGATGTGCGGTGTAGGTGTGAGGTAAGGGTGGAGGGCATAAGGAGTCGTTGGAGGTGATAATCTGGAGCTCAGGTGGATAGTGTTCACTGGCAGCGTACCCACATTGGAGTACTTGAGTTGCTGGCTACAATATAGGTGGTGGTTCGAGGGTAAAAGGGTGATTGATTGACATCTGTATGTATGAAACAAATGACCGGTCTGATGACCAATGTGCTGTAAAGTAAGGACAGAGATGTAATGTATAAGGGGGATGACCTGTGGTCCATCCTATCCTTCCACACCGATACCGGAAGGCGATGAGCTAGGCAAGTTGCACTTCCACAGCGTGTTGAAACAGCGTAACATAAATGCGTGGCATCTAGGGCTAATTTTGCGATTTCCTATGACCAGTATCTATACAACAGGAAGCAACTAGCACTTCTGTTGTTACTAGCCTCCTAGCTAGTATGCAGACCACTTGTTAGGTGATATAAAGGAGGGTCAGAGCGAGCCCTAACTGCTGACTGTAGCACGAGACTACACTAGTGTGACACGCTAGCTGCTAGTCGAGTGTACAAACAACCAGTGATTAAACCACTGCCTAAACATTCATGGTGATGGGACATGACCTAGGAGACTCTAGTAGTCCAGAGATGGCTTGCAAAGGAGCTAGTGATGGTCTAGCAGATGGATATCTACGATGGAGGTATAACTAGGGGACAGTGCCTTGAGCTAGGAAGCTTGGCGCGAGATCCGGTGGTACTATCTAATCTCTAGATAAGAGACTAGGACAGTGATAGGCGGAACAATCCGACTAGCGA
Source organism: Mycena olivaceomarginata (assembly GCA_029378375.1). Taxonomy (NCBI): domain Eukaryota; kingdom Fungi; phylum Basidiomycota; class Agaricomycetes; order Agaricales; family Mycenaceae; genus Mycena; species Mycena olivaceomarginata. The sequence continues at coordinate 79,848 of JARKIC010000535.1, forward strand.
CCGGCTAGGGCTTTGACAAAGACATATCACAACATGAGAGATGAAGCAACATGAGGCTAGGGCCTGATCTGGGCAGCTAGGGCAAATGGAATAACAAGCAGGCTATTGGAACGGAGCTAGGAACGATCATACAGACTGTACCAATGACTGGAGGCCTGATCGACGTCCTGACCAACGAGCTGTTGGAAATCGGCCCGATGCACAGTGACCCTCTGCAAACGCGCAGAGGTCTCGATTCAAAAGCTACAGCTTAAATACAAAACGACTGAGTCATATGGATATAAGGAGAAATGTAATATGACTCTGTCTGAGTCAGGAAGAGTCAGTATGAGTCAGTATGAGTCATATTAAAAGAAGAGTCAGAAGGAGTCAGAAAGAAGCCATGTCACATGGTGATCACATGGCAAATAGGCAGTGCATTGGTGTTTCGGTTGTTACTCCAACACACCCCCACAAGCGATAGCACCAAGGCACACCCCCAGAAACTTGACAGGGTGTTTACCAGACTCCATCATATTCATCGGAGTCATATTCCGCAATGGCAGCGGTATCAGTGCTCTTCTTCTTCGACTCTTCCCAGCGCAGGCGCTCAGGACAATCCGACTTGAAATGACCCTTCTTGTCACAGAAGTAACAGGTTTGCGACAAAGCGGAAATGCGACGGGCAGCAAATGCAACATTGTTGGGGTCGTGGTCGGGGTTGGCAGGGGAAGGGATGTCTACGGCAGTGTTGGATTGTTGGTGTGTCTCCTCATTGAGTAGTCGGCTGATGACATGCTCAACAGTAAGGGCGTTGGGAGAAGTTGCATCAAAGTTGATGACAACGGCCTCGTAGGTAGCGGGGAGACCCATGGTGAATGCGAGAATTTTGTCCTGGTCGGTGACAACAATTCCCGTGTACTCCATGCGAAGCACCATGGACTGGACACGACCAATCCAATCCTCCATCGTCTCGGAATCGAGCTTCTTCGCCGTAAGGAACTGGCGGCGAAGGGCGAGACTGGTGGCAAAGCCAGCAGCGCAGTGCACACACTGGAGATCTTGCCAAATGATCATCGGATCGCAAGATGTCATGTGAGCAAGCTGGCCTGGCTCAACGCGTAGAACCAGTTCTGCACATGCCTCTGCCATCTTCGCTGCATCCTGTTGAAACGGTGCACTTCTTATATGACTAGGAATAGCTAATTGATAGGTATTGCGAACCAACACCCAAAACAACCAACCACAACCAATCTACCTCCAAAGATCTAAGTGCTTCTCTTTGTGAGTTCGGGTCCGGGCCGTAGTATGCGACCAGCAGGTTTGAACAAACACAAGTTTGATTTATAGGCTTCCAACAACACACTCTACAACGTACTAGCAATATGCAACCGCCAACAACAACACTGCTAGGAACCTAGGGATGGTCCGGGGGTGTGTTTATATGGGGTGGATACAAGATGGCTGGACTGCTAGGTCGAGAACACCAGGGCAGAGTATGTAGGTTTGTGAAAATCCTCGCTAAGGGCAGCCCCAAAGACTACTGAGGCTAACAACAAATGGACTTCAATCCTCAAACGGCAAGACTCTCCTTGACCGCCGACCTATTCCTTAACCAAGAACAGGAACCTTTCCGCTTTTATCGGCACTAGTTCACTACAAGTGTCCAGCTAGCGACCCAACACACTGCGACAGAGCTTCCGTCTATATCGGGGTGAAGGCGAAGTAACTGACAAGTTATAGCCAAACTAGAGGTGGGGGCACCTAGTCCGTCTTCTTCTTAGTGGGCTCAAGTCAACACACAATCCACCTAGCAAGCGATCCAACACACTACGACAGAGCTTCCGTCGTGTCGGGGTGAAGGCAAAGTCACTAGCGCAAACTGCAGTTGGGTCTCGAAGAGAACACCCTTGTTTTATATGTGGAGGTCTAGGACCAACAACACGAAATCCTCAACTTAGTCACTCGATGTTTCCAGAGTCCACAGTTACTGATTCCAATATAAAGACTACTACAAGTGAAGTTCGGTATCAACCTCCACTAGCAGCCTGAGTCCACTAGCACCAGCTTCGTCCAAAGTCTGGGGCGTAATGTTCTTAGACCCTAGTCTGTCCTGCGCTCCCCTTTTATACTACTAGGTTTGAGTTACATGTGAAAGTGAGCTGAATAATACAATAAGCAATATTAGATGATAGGAAATACGGTCAGCCAATGAGACGACTGCCGTTTGGTTTTGGGACTGGTTTGGTATATGCCAGGTCAGCCTCGCTGACCGGCTAGTGTTCAACCGTGGGTATATCAATGGATCCTCAGCCCTCCGTCTATGCCGAGTACCCCTTCTGGATCAACCGGCGATGTAGCCGGTGATCTAGGTCATCTCTACTCTGTCAGAGCGTCGATCTATTACATCTAGGCGACGCAGTGTTGCGACCGACATCAAATGGTCATAGCTCATTGGTCAGAACGTCAATCCACCCTCCGGTCATCAGTACAGGCTGTGTGATCGTCCCTAGCTCCGTTCCAATAGCCTGCTTGCTATTCCCCTTGGCTCTAGCTGCCCAGATCGGGCACTAGCCGCGTGCTGCCTCATCTCGTATGTCGTGGTATGTCTTTGTCAAAGCCCTAGCCGGTCGCTAGTAGGGTTATTCCGCCTAGCGCCGTCCAGTCGCTTATCTAGAGATTAGATAGTACCACCAGTTACCGCGCCGAGCTTCCTAGCTCAAGGCGTAGTCCCCTAGCTGTACTTCCATCATAGATATCCGTCTGCTAGACCCTCGCTAGCTTCGTCCCAAGTCATCTCTGGACTACTAGAGTCTCCTAGGTCATGTCTCATGAATGTATAGGCAGTGGTTTAATCCCTGGTTGTTTGTACACTCAGCTAGCAGCTAGCGCTGATAAGCCAGTAATTGGGCCATGGTTGGATACACGTAATTTTGTGTGTTTCTGATCGTGCTCATTGCTGAAACTGTTGTTTCTATGCAACAGTACTGGTTCCTGGTAGCTGTTGGGCGAACCACAGAGAAACGGGTGGACGTTATAAGGAATTAGAACGTCCATTGGCTAGTCTCGCCCTGAAAACTGTAAGGGAAACATGCAGCCAGACAACAGTCCAGGTAGGCGCATTACAATGTGCTCTGGCTGCAGCCAGGGGTACGCGTTACAATGTGTCCCTCAAGGTTGCACAGGTGGTACACATTACAATGTGCACCCTCCCCGGCAGCCACCCATCATTCCCGGCATCTGCGGCATGGAGGTTCCTTTATTTGTACTTGTTGTCAGTCCCTTAAAACCGTAAATTTGACTGATTTGGCCAAAAAAGCAGTTATCCCGGGGATTTCCGTGATGTTGATGAATATTAGCATGCTCGGGCATTGCCGGGAAACTTGATGGTAAATCAAAAAAGCGCCGGGTTTTCGAATGTATTTTGCATTTTGTGGGCTAATGAAGCCACTAGTGCAGAAATGCTTCTAGATGACTTCTATAGCTCTCAAACAGCTCTACAACTTTGATTTTCACAGACAAAGGTGTTTCCGAGTGAGTTTCCTTTTTGGGACACTACCACATTGCGTCCCAAAAAGGAAATTACCACTAGAAATTGCTCCCTGGGTCGCCCCTCAACCATTTTGGCTGTTCTAATGTTACTGATATCATCTTTCATACCCTCAGAACTGTAATGGAGCATACCCAAGCAGATTACAGTGATTTATTACCAATATATTAGCCCTCAAACCGAATTTAAGTTCCCATCACAATATCTTTGCTCTGAAGCCATACCAGCAGCTCCCAATTACCATAGCTTATATTCCTATATTATAAATTACACAGTTACTTGCAAGGTGTGTTCCAAGCACTATGAAGCACAGATTTCAGCCACATCAGGTATGGGCAGAATTGTCAGATTCTATTGTATATAGCCATCATAAATATCTCAAACACAGCTCTAAATGGTTTTATGCTCAGTCTGATGTTTTCTCAAAGACCTCAGTGCTCAGGAGGAGTCACAGACTCTCTATCAACATGATGATTCTGAAAGTCTATGTTTAACCCATTGTGCCTACCCCAAGATGACAAGAATGTGTATGTCAACTCAGGACTAGTGTCAGGCAGTGTAAAAAGAGTTCAGACCCAAGATTTACATTGATACCATACTGTAAGGACATGAAATCTGAAGTGTCATTTTTTACTCTTCTGTACATTTAAGGGCCAAGTAGACCAAGGAGGGTGAAAGCGAGAGTCAGAATGGCATCAGACATTCCAAATGTCCCATATCTTGCCTTATTTCAAAGGATTTGGTCAAGTATTGAGGATATTGTGTTTTTGAGGTTGGCGGGCTGAACTACAACTTTATGCCTATGGCTTTGTACAACACTCAACCCACTATCTGACCAAATGTTGGCCAAAACACTTTAAATAATGAACAATCCTGGACTCCCACAGTGTGTGTTGCTTCTGAGATACCTTATTTCACTCTAGCTTCCCTCTTTAGTGCCCTATTTTTCGATTTATTTGAGGTATGGTGCACTCACCATGGGTTTCTGATGGTGCACTCACCACACTGATAGTTGTGAAGGTCTTTCGGTGTGCTGTGGGCACTTTTCACCAAGTCTACACAAGGTATATGGTAGGTAGATCCTATGACACTACTCTGCATGAAATTTGAAGGACACAGAAGGGAAGAAAGGTGGTGATGTTGAAAACATTTACAAACATAGAATGTGTTCTGCAGACTATTTCACATATCTTGGCTTCGTACTAATACTTGGAATAACGAATGGCACTGGCTGACCTCCAGCAGACCCGAAGTTTAGAGCTCCCTGGCAGCTAGAAGGTGGGTACCAGTGTGAACAAGAAATTTCTAATATAGACCCAATAGCACCCATGTCCCTCAAAAGGCTTATCCAGATAGGCTGGGGCTGCTTCCATGGTATATATGTACCATTATTGAGATTCAGATACCTCCTCCCTGGGGCCTACCACAGGCTATTATCAAACAGACCAATTTTAGCAGTTGAGTCATTAGCATCTGTATAACAGTTATTTTCCTAAATTTGTGTGCTAATACTATTGAGAAGCTATTCATAATGAAAATTACAAATTTAGACCAGCCCAAACGGTTGAGGGGCGACCCAGGGAGCAATTTCTAGTGATAATTTCCTTTTTGGGACGCAATGTGGTGGTGTCCCAAAAAGGAAACTCACTCGGAAACACCTTTTGTCTGTGAAAATCAAAGTTGTAGAGCTGTTTGAGAGCTATAGAAGTCATCTAGAAGCATTTCTGCACTAGTGGCTTTATTGGCCCACAAAATGCAAAATACATTCGAAAACCCGGCGCTTTTTTGATTTACCATCAAGTTTCCGGCAATGCCCGAGCATGCTAATATTCATCAACATCACGGAAATCCCCGGGACAACTGTTTTTTGGCCAAATCAGTCAAATTTACGGTTTTTAAGGGACTGACAACAAGTACAAATAAAGGAACCTCCATGCCGCAGATGCCGGGAATGATAGGTGGCTGCCGGGGAAGGGTGCACATTGTAATGTGTACCGCCTGTGCAACCTTGAGGGACGCATTGTAACGCGTACCCCTGGCTGCAGCCAGAGCACATTGTAATGCGCCTACAGGGAGAGCTCAGCCAGATAATAAGTCAAGGGACTTCTTTTGACTTGTTTCCAACATTCACTTAAACAACGGAAATGGGTCAAAGGAACGGGAGTTGGCAATGTGTTGTGTTGTGTTGAGACGCTAGGGGAGACGCGTTCGGTCACGAGTGTTTCGGTTGCCAGAGTTGCCGGTTTCCATCGGATGCGGATACACCGAAACAGGTGGTCGGCTATTCCGTGGATCCGGATCACAACTCTAAAGGTGTTCTAAGGTTCTTTCTCAAGAACCCTTTCTGGGAAACCCTAGAGAAACAGGTATCTACCGAGACCTACAAAGGAGTACTATCAAGTTCCGTACTGGGAACCAAGGGGAAACTTGAGTGGGAGCAGAAACAGGTCGAACGAGATGCAGTGCCGATCTATCGGTGATCGACACACTCTCTGAATAATACAGGGGTGCTGCTGACGGGTTCCTGCCTCGTAATTGGCAAGGGAACATGGCGTGCTCACAGTTGGGAACCAATGGGAGGCGACGCTCAGAAGAACAACCGACGGAAACGCGGTTAAAGAGACGGATAAACGGACTTTTGACTCATTGGGATTGTGTTTTGGGCTTTGTAACAGTGTCTTGGCGGTTGTATAAGTATCCGAGGGCATTTCTACGATGGACACAGCATCTTCCCCGGAACTAGTAGGCTATACGCTTGCGCATTGGGTTGATCTGGGATCCTCGGCGAACGCACTCTTATAGAGTAGCACTATTAGTCGAAATCTTAATTGTTTCTGAATCATATATTATTCTGGAAACGCACTTGGGCTTTGCCTGGAAACTGTCTGAACTCTGAGAATCTGTTGGATCTGGGACTCTGTTGAAAGAAACATTATTGTTGTTGTTTGCGGAGCGGGTTTCAGAAAGTACCGTCAAGGGAAAACTTTGGAAACGTGACTGCTGGCGTTGCTCAGAAAGTACCTCTTTAGGGAAAGCTCTGTGAACGTTCTTGGCCTATAAACTAGGGGTCTTACTTGAGTCTACGGGACTACTTTAAACTTGTTTCTCTGTCGCTTGGACACACACACAGACACACGCTGCGAAGCTATAAATCTATCTTGTTTGGAAACAACGTTTCCACTGTGTCTAGAAACACATTCTACGCAGTTTGCTCTATTATCTCTTTGAGATATGAAACCTCTCCCTACAACCTTTACAAGGCCCTGTACTAGGGGCTGTAACTCGTCGGGATCTTTGGAAACGTGCATATATTGCCGTTTGATTTGTTTGTTGGTTGTTGGAACAGTCTCTGGACTGTTTCTGTGCCGCTCTCGAGTCAAGTGGGGTTATTTGTGTGTTTCTTATAGAGGTTCTGAGCACATCAATCAGCGCGTCACACTAGTGCAGCCTCGTGCTACAGTCAGCAGTTAGGGCTCGCTCTGACTCTCCTTTATATCACCTAACAAGTGGTCTGCGTACTAGCTGGTATGCTAGTATCAACAGAAGTGCTAGTTGCTTCCCGTTGTATAAATACTGGTCATAGGAAATCGCAAAATTAGCCCTAGATGCCACGCATTTATGTTACACCGTTTCACCGTGTCGCAATCAGTGTTCTCAGCTCCATATCCATCTCCTCCACCGTCTTCTCTGTTCCATCTGAGTTGGTGTCGCTCACCACAACTTGAACCACACCCCACAATCCCTTCCTCACAAGAATAGCCTCCATGTGTAAGTCCCAGTCATTAGCATAATTCTTGTTGCCAAGGCGTGCAAAAGAATAGCGGTCAGAGTTGCCCATTGTAGAAATCAAGTCGAGGAGTGATGGTGGTGATGAGTGATTGAATCAAAAATAACGGATCAAAATCCGTGCGAGGTCTCCTTCGTCGTCGATGAAGGGTTCCGTTGCCTCAGCGTCACGAGGGCTTTCTCCTTCGTCGTCAATGAAGGGTGTCGGTGCCTTGTTGTCGCAAGGGCTTTCTCCCTCGTCGTCAATGAGGGGTGTCGGTGCCTTGTTGTCACAAGGGCTTTCTCCCTCGTCATCAATGAGGGGTGTCGGTTGCCTCCGGTCGTTGGAGGGCTTTATAAGAATCCGAACTTGTATGTCAATGAAGTCCAGATAATGGCAGTGAGATCGAGGGTATGAGTGTTTGCGCATTTGTGTTGGAAATCGGCCCGATGCACAGTGACCCTCTGCAAACGCGCAGAGGTCTCGATTCAAAAGCTACGGCTTAAATGCAAACGACTGAGTCATATGGATATAAGGAGAAATGTAATATGACTCTGTCTGAGTCAGGAAGAGTCAGTATGAGTCAGTATGAGTCAGTATGAGTCATATTAAAAGAAGAGTCAGAAGGAGTCAGAAAGAAGCCATGTCACATGGTGATCACATGGCAAATAGGCAGTGCATTGGTGTTTCGGTTGTTACTCCAACACGAGCTATGACAAACCTGATGTCGGTCGCAACATTGCATCTCCACCCTCTCCCCCATTCTTCCTACAACTTTGCACTTTTGTTGCTACTACATTCATGTAACAGGCTGCGGCAGACACCATGCAATACCTGGCTCGAAATGTGTTGGCAGCATTGCAGAGTCCCCACTTCTGCCAGTAATACCCAAAACTTCGGTCAACTTCACACACCTATGTGAAGGGAATGATCTCCGTGCAACTTAGAGATCCCATTTATCCGTGACATCATCGCTAAAGGAGTGACTCGGGTGGGTGCTTTGGATGTGCAGATCCGTAATTCAGACGAAGTTCCAACTAGACTCATGGAAGAATGGACTGAGGCCATGGACTGTGTTTGTAAGCATCGGGGTATACTCTCCCTAGTGCATTGAATGCCTCCGGAACTGGTCTGTGGGATATTTTCCCTGATGCTCAAGGACAATAAGGAGATACTGTCCACGCTGCTCTGGCACCTGGGGCACATCTGCTGCTCCGGGTGACTCTTCGTGCTAGGTGATCTCCAATTCTGGAGCTGTACGTATCACCATCATCACCCCGCCCCTCCGCTCCGGGGACTGCGCTATGGTCGAAACTCAGCTTCTCCGATCGGGCAGTGCACTGCTGAAGGTGTATTGGGGGGTTGGACAACAATTACAAGTACTTTATGTACTTGTTCTTTTAATTGTGTGTACCAGCTTTTCAATTGAGCCTATTTTATCAGTGTGTCTATCCATGTAACCAAATTAGTGGCTGTGCTTATTAGGTTTTTGTGACTTTCTTAAGCTTGAATCTAATGCTTTTAGTGGCAGTACTTTTGATCGTGTAATCAGAATTCCCCTCGTTGCTGTTTGATTCCCAAGGTATGCATTTCATTTTATTTTGTGATTTTTTCTGTTCTTGTGTAGGTGTCTACAAGTACTTTATGTCTTTGAGAACAATCACCGCATCTCCTCCGCAGACAGCGAAGTCCTGATGACTGTGGCCAAGGACGCCACACCCACAGCCCATGTCATTGCACCCATCCCCATTTCCCCTCCTCCCCCATCGCACACCCGCTGAATCCCCATGCTCCAGGACCTTCACATTCGCACCCGCGCCAACGGAGAACCACGCCGGACGCGGGCCCGACGGGTGCGGTGACCATAAGCTAAGCACCACGAAGCTCGTGCTGGGCGAGGGACTCGGTGGCAGCTGCGGCGGGGGGAGAGGAGGCTGGAATTGGAAGTGAGGCGGAGGAGGAGGGGGGGCGAGCAGTAGCCAGGGAGGGAGAGGTGGTTGTTCTTCTGCACAAAATATGTCAGTTCTCTTAGTCTTCGCGAGATGGAAACAAGACTAACCTGCATCGACATCCATCGTACTGTCTCGAAGTACGGTCTTTCCCTTGCCCTTGTCCACCCGCGGTGGGGGGCAGGGCTCGTGCCGGCGAAACTGGAACCGCCGCCCCGCTGGCATCCTTCCACCGCCTCCGCATCTTCGGCGGGCACACGCTCTCCTCGACGGACTGCGCTTGCTGCCCCTTACGGTCGCATTCGCGCCGCGATATGCAAGCCCGCTTTCATGTAATCGTAGCTGGCGAGGAGTTAGCGGAATAACGAGGAGAACACAAGAATAATATAACGCACTTCCATCTGCATCTCCCACGATGTCCACATCTTCTTCCTCCTCCACATCCCCAGCGTCCCTGCCCGTACCCTCATCCCGCCTACCCCCGCGCCCACCGCCATACTCCGGCTCGTGCACGACATCCAACCCTCCCCCGCACTCGACGATAGCGTACGGCTTGCTGCCGCTTGTGCTCGTACTCGTGACAGGCGCTCGTGCTCGCGTATCCCACCCCGAATCCCTGGGCGTATGCGTACCCGCCACCACCATACTCCTCGTATCCCTACCCATATCCGTACCCATACCCATCTCCCGCCCAAGCCTGCACCGCATGGCCGCGTTGATGCATCCAGAACGACCCCGCCCCACCCGCCGCTCCCGCGCACCCTTTCGACGGCGCGCACGGCGCGCTACGCGCCGATGAGCGGGCCCCAGCGCTAGTGGAGTAGGGGTGGAAATTGGGATGGGCTGCGAGGCGTTTATGCTTCACCGTGGGTGTGGTCACGGACTTCAATGTGATGGTTTTCGAAGTAGACGCAGCAGGGAGATACGAGGTCGACGCTGCAGAAGATGATGCAGGGAGCATGTAAGAGCTTGAAGTGGCGAGAGTGGAGACCGAGGATGAGGTCGGCATCTACGAGGAAGTCGACGCCGCAAAAGAGGACAACGCAGGGAAAGACGAGGGCGAAGGAAGCGCGGCGGCATTACGTCCTCGATGTCGGCCTCCATCTCCTCCCCTGGGCCGATCGGCGCGGGCGCAGACACAGGCGGGAAGACGACGCGCTCCATCAAGCGGATGACGCATTCTTCCCTGGCCTCCTCTGCCTCGACCTCTTCTTTCCCCACCGAGGCCGCGACAGAGACCGCACTGGCCCCGACGCCGTTCTCCATCCCGGGCGACGCCCTGCGCTCCTTCTCCTTTGGTGGGTGAAGGTGCGATGACGAAGATGCCGAGGTGGGGAGCCCGAGCGTTGACACAGCCGGCGTCGTCTTATGCGCCGACGGGACAGCAATCGAGCCCGTTGGACACGAACATTTCGCCGTCCCCGAGCCGCAAAGCGCGTGCAGTATATTCGCGGGCTGCGCGATGAGGTGACGTTGTGTCGGGGTCGGTGCGAGCGGCAGAGGGAGCCTGTCAAGAACAAGCGAGGTCGTTGAAGAGACGTCGGTGCCTCAGAATCATTGTCGGTAGCACAGTTGCGCAAGAAACAGAGGAGGATATACAAGACGCGGCTCACGCGCCCGATTGGGAAGAGCGGCACACTGGACGATAGGCGGCTTGGGTCAAAGGCGGCACTTGCTGTTTGGAAACAACGTCTTGATGCGGCCGGTGATCGAAGCGGCTGTGCATCGCTCTTTTTTCCCTGTCACTTCCATCGTGACGCAACAATGTCGGCGCCTCATTCACGCAACGACGAGGAGTTTATCGATGGGTTGTCTTCCGGTGTATTGAAAGGGTTTCGTAACTACGTCAGGTTTATGCTTCGTGTCACAATCTCCTGCCGCTAACGCGCCACGCACGGCCTTCCAGATGTTCACAGTCATAGTCATACATCGCCGCCAATTCTCAACTGTTCCTCGACACCTCATGGATCAGTATCCCGGCGTTGAAGTCATTCCTGGAAGCACGTGGATTTTGTGCGTACTCTGCCTTCATTCTCGCTCCGAGTTGCTTATATTTTCCTTTGTGAAGACGATGGTTCAAGTAGCGGTGATCTCTTGCCAGAGTCCGATTCCTATATGTTTTCATTCTCTTTGCATTTAGCTGACCGACTGAAATTGTTATCTATACCAGCCGATCTCGCAACCTCATTAGCGGCGGACTGAAAAAGTCGAAAACCATATGGCTCGACCCGCACGTCTCGTCAATGGTTCGCGAGGTAACAACCTTCTCTTTCACCAGCGATTCTCGCACCCGTGTGGAGCGGATTGAATATCTCTCCGAACTCCCGACTCTGTGGCCAGTTCCGACTGTACGCACTGCATTCGTTCTAGACCTTTCCGATCCAAAATTCAACATTCTGGATGAGAACGGGAATTTAATCCTCGTTGATGTCCTTGTGTCTGGTCAGGTACGTGCCTGCCTTTTCTCTGGGAAGTTTCGGTGGAATATGCTCACAAATGCCAGGACAACGACTCGTGGAAAGGCTCTTCCGGTGCAGCCGATCCCACGGTCGATGTTAGATTTGCACCTGGCGAAGAGCCGATTACCTGCCGCCGCAAGCGACAGGATTGTAGGGGCTGTCATCATTGGTAATCTCCTCGTCATGAATGCTGACATAGAGGCGGCGCAAGCTCTCGGAACGGCGCGTTCTTTCATAAAAACCAATGTCCCCTCTTCCAGCGGCATCACTACCCTCGACCCTCAGTTATTCACGACGTACATCATCAAATTCTGCTGCAGTCATGTCAAGCGGCGAGTATTTTGTGGCTTTCGGAAATTGACCTCTGATAATCTTGTACCAGTCCGTTACTTGAGCTACGGTCACTCGTTTCGACTGAGGACTACATAAGGCTCAAGGACTTCATTTACGTCGAATCGGTGGAATCGCTGAGGTCTTTCACCGAGTTTATCCGTCATTTGGGCGTCAAGAAGATTCAAGGTGAAGTTTGATCACTTTCATTCATATTTTTCCTAATCCTATATCGTGCAGACTGGTGGGCATACAAAGAAATGAACGACTGGCATTTTGCCCGAACATTGGGACAGCACTCCAACGACGACCAATACCGGTGAAGCCCAGCATCACTGGACGAACTCTCACACGGGTAACAAACTTATGCTCGTTGAGGGCATCGAGCGGTATGTAATTCGCACAACCCTCAGATCCTATAATTCTTTCAATGAATATTTTCTTGACCTTAGTGTGCGCCAGCTCGACGCTAATACCGTTCAAGATGTTCGGACCTCCACAACGACCGGTGTTTTTCCCAACTCCAACAACGAGATGTTTCATCGGTTAGGACGTAACTCGCAACGTCATTCAAACGCGGCCAAAAAGGCGCAGGAGTCGGCGGATTTCACGGAACGTAAGGCGGAACTCCAGGCCCAGATAAACGACCAGGCGGCGGAGCTAAAGGCCAGTAAGGCGGAGTACAAATTATTAACCGGTACGACGTCGCGCTCATCTAGATCCTCGCGTAAATCTGTCGACACCGTGGGGGTCTCTTCGGATCCCTGCGGCAGAGTCAAGACCGCGCCGCCTCCGAAACAAGTGAAAGGTGAGTCAGTTTATTTAATTTTGCAGGATGAGATCTTCAATACTCACCACTGTAGATACCGTCGAGGAATCGCCCGCAACTCTGATCCTGCCAACGAATGGAGCGGGTATGTCAGTGATATCTATTTTCACGCGAATCTCATGGATTTGCATAGGTACCAACTCAGATGCGTACAAGATGCCGCGCGATGTGATACTCCCTTCACATGCAACCGGTCCGTTAATTATCTTTGTACACCATAAAAATAAGCTTATACTTATAGGTTTCGACGTTCCTAGGCTGCCAATCGAATTTGCGTCGCTTCCTTCCTATGCCAACGGTATGTACCTGCTTCTAATGTTTGAATATCATTTTTATGTTCATTTTGGGACAAGATTCATTGTACATCTATGACCCTCCGGCGCCGATATTCAGTGAATCGGGGGTGTCTACCGAGTTCTCCACCATTCCAATGGACGGCTTCGGCGACCTCGGTCTGACTTTCAATCCACAGCCCGACTCGACGTTCAACGATTCGGGCTATAATTCGACGATTTTGGACATAATTTGGATGTCGAACTCTTTGATATGCTCGGGATCGTTCCCGAGAACACCATCTTTTCCGCAGAATTTCACGAGGCCTCTGTATCGCGCTTTCGTCGTAGTCCCGCTGCCAACGGGGACTTCCTTGTCTCTCAGGCTGCAGAGAATCCTGGCGCACGGGGTACAGATATGTTCGCCGTTGATTGGCGCGACTTTTCGCCGTCAAAAGACCTTCCGCGTTTCCACCTTCCTCCGCCTTCATCGCCGCCTTCCACTGAACCGGCTCACACGGCACCAGTTGGGGATTCTGTGGCTTCGACACCACCACTCATTGCTGCCAAGGTTATTGATCTCAACCTCAATGAGAAGAATATCCTTCATTCCAAATGCGTTCGCACTGTCTTCTCGTGCCGCCGCCCTGCCGCCTGCCAAAAAAAAACCCCGTTCTAGGTGCGACTCATTCTTCCTCTATATAGCTTATGGATGCTGAATGCTAATCACCGTTTGCGCTGGGCGATAAAAGAGTCATTGTTCCACTTAGATACATGCAGGATTTTCTTTTCCTTTCGAATATATTCTGCAACGCGACCAAAACGCGACATCTCTTTCTTGTTAGTCAATAGCGCCCGAGAAGTGCCCAATCAAATGTGGTGGTAATGCCGAGGCGCCCATGGCGCCTTTGTCAGTGAGTCACTCATCCGCCGGACTCGAAGTGCCGCCCTTTATTTCAGGGGCGGTGCTTGAGCCGCTGATGGCATGCTAAGTGCCGCCAATGCGGCGCATGCGCCGCCCATGATTTTGAAGTGCCGCTCTTCCAAATCGGGCGCGTGAGCCGCATTTCGTTGGTCCCGGAAACAGAGGTCTATATCAACATCGTACAATAAGGGCACAGCTTCTCTCGGCAGACTCGGCTTCCTTCAACCGCAACGAAAAATACTTAACGTGAATAGGTGAATGGGTGAATGGGCCATCGTTACTAGTGCATTTCCAGGAAGATCTGGACCACAGCAAGGCTAGTATTCAAATTCGATGGGTAGTATCCACGAATCCCGAGTCGCACCCTGTAACGCGGTGAGTGTCTGATACTAAGTACACGAGTAGTACTTCTACGGATGAGATTGAATCGAAACGCACCTTTCTGAGCCGGAAGCAAGTTTATAGGTCGAAGTTGAACTTCAAATGAAGAGTCCATGCAACCCTCCAAGCATGATAATGGTCTCAGCGCGGAGGTTGAAGTATCAATGGACATGAGCTAATTAATGGTCGGTTGTATGTATAGATTGAGGCGAACAGTAGAAAGGGACAAAGTCAGGAGCCGAATTGGTTGTGAGTCAGCTCACTAAAACGCAAGTTGTAAGTGAAGCATACGAAGAAAACGAATCAAATGAATCGAGGCGTACCTTGGCTGATTCGAGCCAGGGTTGAAGGACTATGGCTGAACTGATCTTCTACTCCAAGCCAGTTCAGCGATAATTTAAGGACGAGGCCGCAAGACCACTACGGACCCCAAACTAGCAAGACACGTTCAATAAGGTACTCCGCACGCGCGATTCGGTGCGTCAGATATGCAGCCGCATAGTTTCGGCTTGAAACTTGAAGTCAGATCGCTCAGTCCGGGGCGGGAAGCAACTGATCTGGCAAAAGCGCGATAATTACGGCGTTCCCGAGGGTATAATCAGAGGGCGGTGTCTTAACTTGGATGGGTTCGGAAGAGGATACGAGCTGCAGAAACCGGTCAGCAACTTGAAATACCAAAGTTAGGGGAATACCGTGGTGTGTTGAGCCCAAAGGCAGAGTTTCGCCCGAGGTTTTGACTTCAAAATCGATGTCAGAACGGATATTAAGACGTACCTGTTCGGGTGGCAATAATACCGATGTTCCCGAAAGTAAGACAAAGAAAGGCACAGGCACAGGCTTCGACGGTTTACCCGTAGGTTTGGCTTCAAAGTCGAGGTCAGCGTGGGTGATAGAAGCAGATTGGGACATACCAAAACCTCGATTACAAACCAAAATCCGGGTGAAAGGGAAGGAGAACGCAAGAGGAACGGGGTTTGCCAGAAATCCAAAGTGCTCCAAGGGCGTGTATCATAGCGCTTTAAAGACCAGGGCTCGAATTTGGTTGTAGCTCCGGGTTGAAATTGAAGTCAGAGCGGGTGGTAGTAGACGAAGATTGAGACATAGCTGTTCAAATCGCGATAGATCCGGTGTTCTAGAGGGTATGATAAGAGCGCGGGCATTGAACCAGCGAGGGAAAGAACCTGGACGTTGAACGGTGAGCATAGAGACAATCAGAAAAAGAAGTTCAATAGAATTGAAAATAACAAACGTACCGCGGAGCGTGGATGAACTATAGTTTCACCGAGGGGAAATTCAACGCCGCAGTAAGATTAGATTGAGCTGAATAATGGTCAGTGAAACGTTGGTTATTTCAATAGTACAACGGTAGCGTACCACGGCGCGCCAAGTTACTGACAACCATAGGTACTCCGAGCGAAGGTTGGGCCTTCGCAAGTCAGGAAAATAAGTGGGCAGATTTCAAAAATAACGAATCTAACCCTAGGCAGTGAAGAGGAAGATTGATGGTGCATCTGTTATATTTGGGCCGATGTGAGTTCCCCGCCAGATATGTCTGGCAAACACATCGGGGTCGGTGTATTTGGGTGATGAGAGGAGTCGTTGCATGAGAATGAGAAACCAGGAGTCAATGGCGGACCACAGAACTCAGAGTGAGACGACCGGATACACTTACGCGTGGCGGCAGCACTCGGAAATTTTGCTTCTTATGGCAAATGCGTGCGGGGAGAGGGAGCTTCGAGCTGCTGGAGCTTCCCGTCCAGTTCACATTGGGCGCCAGCGAAAAGGACAAAAACCTAGATTCGGTTGCGGGGTGGCACGGAAGAGGAGCTGGTCGCACGCAGTAAGCTAGGATGAGAGCGATAGGCAAAGTCTGGAACGCCGACGCTAGACTGAGCATGAGATGAACGCTCCGAGCGGCAGAAAATTTAATGGGATTTGTGTTTCCTTTCGCGTATTACCGGCACGAGCCTGAGACGCAGACATAGCCCGAGACTCAACTAGTATAACGACATCCAGGTCAGCGCGCCGCGCCGCGCGCATGATACCGGTTTCTGGCACAGGTCGACGCGTCTGCGGAGGGGGTTAAGCTGGCTGTGAATAGCACACGGAGGACGCTGGCATCTCGTCAGAAGGCAAAATGGCGATGGAGAACGCGAGCGGAACGAGCGTCGATCATCATGCCGTTATGATCGGCTGATCCGCCCGTATGTGCTCAAATTTGCTGTGCCGCTGTCAATGCTAAAAATAGCCTTGGGCCGTTTGGGCCCCGACGGACTTGAGCGACGCCGTCGGAACCTATATTGGAGGCCGACAGGCCCTTCGCATCGCTGAATTCATTCGACCGATCCAGATATAAGACGGCCGGCGCCACGTCTTGTTGAATCGTGCAATCCATCCCGCCCTCTCTTCCCAAAGACATGTCTTCTCCTTCAAGTTCAATCGACTACGCCGCCTCGTTCGGAATCCACTCAGTGGCCGCTGCCGCGATATTCGCAGTCCTCTTTTTCCCTTTGGGCATTTGGTTCATAAGACAGTCGATAAAAAATACGACGTACGTCTACATTATTTTGGCTCTCTTCTGCCAAAGTGCGTTTTCTTTTTCAATTATTGTTTGCTATCGACACTTAGCCCTCTTTCATAGTGCGCGTAACAGCATTCATAATACGGGCTATCATGGCGAACTCGACGTCCGCGGGCTCTAATCTGAACCTCTTCATCGCGGACCAAGTTCTCTTTGGAGTCGGGTTCTTGCCCTTCTGTATTCTGCGTACACCCTGGTTCTTGATCGGTTCGTTCCTTCCCTTTTTTTCTCCCTCCAACGCTGTCCCGTGTTGACTCAATTTGAATTTGATTAATTATTAGAGATGTGCTAGCGGGGGGCCAACGCGGAAGTCTTTTCTCCTTCAACCCTCTGCGCAACCCGCATGCATTCCGGATGGCTCTCATGGCCGCCGTCGCAATCGGGATCGTCGCCACGATCGACAGTACCAGCTCCAATTCCAGCGACGTCTCCACCGGCCACAGCTTGCGCAAAGTCAGCACCATCCTCTTCCTTGCCCTCACGCTCGTCCAAGTCGGACAGAGCCTCTGGTTCCTCAAGGACACCACTGGCTGTGAGTTTTTTTGTTCTTCTCCGGGCCGAAGTGCGGAAATGGATGAAGGTGCTAATTAATAGATGTCTATCTAGCGAAGAGCTGCACGCGCCCATGGGGCGACCGGTTCGGGCGGTACCTCATCTGCCTCATTTCGCTGCTGATGCTCGTGCGCGAGCTCTTCCTGACCGCGACGATCAACGACGCGGCGAAGCAGAACAACGAGCGGCTGTGGTACCCGCTCGTCGCGCTGCCCGAGCTCCTCGCGGTAGTCTGCTATTCCGTGTCTGGGCTCGTGCCGACGAGAGCGGCGCTGAAAGCAGTCAATAACAACTCGGCTTATAGTATGCGAGGAGGTACGCGTGTCGTGTTGCAGTCACGGTGTGGGTTTACAGGATACTGAATATCAACTGTGCAGGTGTTTGAACGTGGCTGCTCTGCTGGTTTTGACGACTACCACATTTTAATTTACCTGTTTTCCTAGATTAATCAACCCTCGATTGCTGTCATTGTTGTAATGTATTCGGCATATGTCTTTCAACGTGGATCGGACATGTCGAGGAGATCTATTTTTGACTCATAACCGCACATCCAGTCAATACATTCAGTCAGAGTAGGCCGATAGAAATCATCTCTCTCTCAAAGACGAGCAAGCCTAGTACAGTGGAAATGAAACCTATTCCCTGCAGAGACCCGTCGACATGTCTCTTTCCTTCAAAGTGAACCAATCGTTTTCCCCGCATCCATAGTAGTCCGGCATCGCCCGTCCAGAGCCAGCAATTTAATTTTTAAAAAAGGGTCAGATGCCGAATCCCGTGGAGCTTCCAACTGGATTCACGTCAAACTTCGCCACTTGCCTAGTGCGAGCTCAGGTTAGGTTGAATATTCGTTCCAGGGGTAAAAATTCGCTCGAGGCACATCGCACCATCAATCGGTGTAGCATGCGCGGAAAGAACGAGTGCATGTATGGAGCCAGGACCTTCAACAGACGTGCACGAGCGCGCGGTGTGAGGCCATCGATGGGGAAGTAGGGAATACGACATCATTGAGTGAGATCCCGCATTTAGATCTGATCTTCTTTAGCAGTACATCCAAATCAGTTTACAATACCAACAATATAAATAATTGTAATCTCTCTCAGCTCTTGTTCTGGGTGTCGACCACCGCAGTGCGCAACATCAGCACGGGGCGTCAAATGTATAGCCCAATTTGTCCCGAGCGTACACGTTATACCCACCATTCCGGTCCATGCGGTGTGACCGGGGTGGGGGCGTCAGTATTTTCGAAGCATCGGCTTTGCCTACTAGATCTGTGTCGGAAGGATGTCCTCGTTCTTTGGCGCCGGCAGGTTCGGGATATGTTACAGAGACCATGTGATAGGAATTGGCTGTAGTTTTCAATGGCATATTCCGACGTCGGCTGAGGGCTGGATTTACCCCATCGCGGAATCTTCAATGAGGCTTGAGGGAGAATCCGGCGAGTCATCGTGAAGACTGTGACGTTCACTATCCCGGACAGCAAGTAAACAGCAGCACTGATAGATGAAACATGTTAGAGTGCCTTGAAAATGATGCTAGTTCAGAGATGACTCGCGTGAATATAGTAACTTCGAAAGGAACATTTTGACCAGCGAAGGAGCTGAATCGCGAAGCAGCAATAGGGAGCACTATGATTGTGTAAGCCACCTGGGTCGAGTCAGGACATGGTGCTCAGACTACGTCAAAGCCTCATTACCGGATAACTGAAGCAGACGTTAATACAATTTGATGAGTACTGCTGAAACGACGCACACAAGCATCTGTTTGGCTAGAGTGACGGCGCGGTTTTGGCCTCCTCGCCATGCCAATCCGGTTCTTCGGAAAGAAATATGCCTGCCTTCGAATACGATATTGCCACGCAGACGAAGGAAGACCAGGGTATAGAGCACAAAGCTGAATCCAGCAGCCATAAACATCTGGCCCGTAAATATGAACCTGCAGAAAGAAAGCAAATGATTGGAGTTTTACAAACAGGTAGTCTAGCCTGAGTATAATCGAGTCAGTAGAGAGTGTGATCAAGATGGAAGGTCATACACGATTCTCGAAGTAGGGTACCCCGCAGAGATCCAACACCAGTAGCCTGAAATTCCGTCTATAAAGAATGTGAGCTAGTGATAAACGGTTCAAGCCATCACTGACAAAATGATCCATGGCGAGAAGTATGGCTTGCGGGGCCTGCTATTACGATTGCGGCAATACCAGACCAACCTAGAATCAAGACCGCCAAAAATGTGGGCGACTCCATTTGTATCCAAGACAAACGAGGCTAAAGGTGTGTATCGCGATGACAAGGGTCCAAATTGCGGTTGAAACATCGGCAATCTGTTTCAAACGCCTACATCCCGTCACAATATACTGTACATGGGGGCGCAGAGCATAGTCACCTTGTACGGTGCACACCTCTCCAACTGCAACGGCCCCATCACCAATCCACTTCACGTTCAAAATTGAACCGAGTGTCTGGATTAGGTCGCTCAGTAGAAGGGAGATAAAGTATGCTGCGACCTGAGTGGTTTGATTAACTCCAGATTGAGAGCAGATCTCGAGTTCACTGACTTGAGAACGGACGAAAAGATGAGGATGTTTGTCGGTGTTCCATGAGCGGGTATTGAATGCCTGGTCAGATCAGCGGTGCCTTTTCTAGGAAGATTATCACCGACCGACACAGATATGGCTAGCAGAAGGCCAATCACGGCTGTGAATGAGCAAGAGGAGATGACGACAAGGACCTACAAACTTCAGCTGAAACAAATGCCTATGAACAACTTCGACCAACTCACGGCTACACCATGATTCTCTCTCGAAGTGTACCCCGTCCTGAGAATCAAATTTGAGCCGTCCGGTAGTAACGTCTCGTTCGACATCGTGATCCAGATGAGGCCAACAGCCGTAGGGAAACAAGGTCTGTGTTTGAATCTTGGGCAAGATGAGAGTCGGGAAGGAAGGTCCACAGCTTCTCCGAGTAACCTCACCATAGATAATGAAGGCCGGCGTTACTATTTTAGCTGACAGGCTTCAGATCGAATGCGGGATCTTTGTCATTCTTAGCTGAAGGACTAAACTTAAATCGGTGGACTTGCACAATGAATAGCGTCTCCTCATGTTCCTGAGTCTTTCGTCGATCACACAGTTAGTTTAGAATGGGCATGTCCCTCGCATTTCTGGTTGGCTCGTGTTAAATATACCTGATGAACGACGGATTGAGTTGTATGGAGCATGAAATTGGTATAAACTGAGGAAAAGGATAGTTGCGCGAGCCTCAGGCTCTAACGAAAGATGGAAGTAAAACAGAAACAGACTGTCTGGGGCTCCATGACGGCGAGGCAATGCATCATGTTCTATTGTCTGCACTTGGCGCCAATCGTCAACAGGTTGTGGCCGCTTATCACGCCGCTTTACCACCCCAGATATGAGTATCGTGCTCAACTACTCGGCCCCGGTGATCGCGATGCGGAACGAGCTGTTGCGGAAGGAGTGTCTGCTGCAGTGTCAGTGCTGATGCAAGAAACAACCACAGAAAATATGAGTGTGTTTCCGCCCCTCACTCGCTCAATCAGAACTCAGGGAAAGCTCAAAAGCCATTGGCGCCCGAAACGGAGTAATACACGCCGCCACTGTCTTTCACCTGCCATGATGGTACCTGAGGGTTTCATGCCGTAGTTTTTGCCAATTGTTGCGGAGAGGATGGCAGGCTCTACTCCGCGAGAAACGATAGGCTCCCATAAAATAGCACCCACTGACGAGGAACGAATATTCTGGAGAGTCATCTGCGGTGCCTAGTGTTGAAATCTAGTGGCAAGAGACAAGCCAGAACCCCTGTATCAATCGACAAACAGCTGTCTAAATGCTCGGAATGATCGTTTGTAATTATTTCCTTAAACACTCCGCCCCAAGCTGTTGTGCATCAGCACGGATCCACAACTCCCCTTGACGACTCGGATAGATGGTATACATCTGCGAAAGAGACAGAGGCGAGCGATATAAAAGTCCATGACACAGACCTGCCAAAGTCAGGAACACGTGAAGGAGGGGGGGGGGGTACGTCATCGTTTTCACTCAGGAAAGAGAGCAGTTTTCGGAGACTACCGGACCGGGTTGAAGCTTGTGACGTCACTTTGGTTCTTGTGCCGAAGTGTGCCGATCGAAATCAGAAAATGGATGTAAAATCCATCGTGTTGGTTGACGCCAGAAATAAAATAATCTGAGTATGTAGATGGATATATTGTATGCATAAATGGGGGTCTCGCAAAATTTCAGACTTATCGGACATAATTTGAAGTCACAGCGAGAAGTTCCAGCACGTCGGATATATGGGGCGGTCGGGTCGGGTCGACCCGACACTTGCCGCCGCTATAGACTTCCCGCCAGGCCGCCGTTCTACTCGCTCTCTGTCTAGACAGCTCAGCTGATTCTCCTTGGACCTAGCCTCCCTCCTCAAACTAGAGCTCGAATACTGCTTGCACCCTGCTGCTTTGATGCTTTGGCCGCTTTGGCAGCTTTGACAGACCTGGGGCGGCATAACTCTCGTAGCAGAAACTTACCTTACCGCTTTCCAGCTTGGTCTCCTTCTTTGACAATGCTTGGACTAGAGGACATGTATTTAGTACGACTTGAATCAATGAGTTTTTTCATACTCTTGGTCATGAATCTGCCCGCTAAACCAGCTCACGGCGAAGACCCAATTCTCTGACTTATTCACCGCTGTGAAGAACCAGGCTGTGATGGTCTTATGGGAAATGCCCGCATACACGAAGGTTCAAACAATCCGGCGCACCGCGGTAAAATTTGTCAAACGGTATGTCATTCACTTAATGTTGTTTTTTGATTTTTTGCTGATAACTCTTAGTGTAAAAAATGCTACAAATCGCGTTACCACACAGAAGCCTACATATATTCAGACTCACAACATCTTTTGGCACGGCATCGTGACCGTGAGCTCGGCATTGTGTCGAATGCGGAGGCTTGGAATGCTCCACTCAGATTTCAGCCTGCACCGCTCCCCGAGCCTGCCCCTGGTCCGGTGCAATGGCCCAGCTGTTGGCTGCGCAACCAAAGCTGGTCAGCGGCGTCAAGGCTCGCGGAAGTGCATTGAGCACCACTGCAAAACCTGCTGCCATCAGGCCGGCGTGGATGCGTTGAACAACAACACCTACCGTGACACTTGTAGCGTTCATGGTGTCGCTGGTGCACCAGGACCTCCCATCCATCCTCCTGCCGCTCCCCTGGCAGCGCCTCAACGGGCAGCACTCATTCCAGCCGCAAATATTCCTGCCCCTCATGCTCAGCCTGGCCGGGGCCGTGGAGGTACAAGTGCACAAGGCCTTGCAATTCCAGCGCGTCCTCGTCCCTTGGCGCGGCCTATGGCTCATTCCTGGGCAAATCAGCGTCAAATTGTGCTCCAGGAGAAAGGCGCAGATCCTAAAGCTGAGCAACAGAGACTCGAGAGGATCGCACAGCGAACAACCATTTTCTATTTCTACCTCTATATAAACAAAAAAATTTCGACTATCTTAATTTTTGTTTTATCGAGTCTGACACTGGAGACTAATTTCTACCATAGTGTGAGTTCTTCTTCGCAGAATTAGTGGATGAAATTATTCATATCTTCACCCAGCCTGGAAAACCATGGCTGCGACTCGAGCATGCATCGCAACAGTATCCACGGATGCAGCTTTCAACGTCTTCACTCCTGCAAGGCCTCGGCATGACCGAGAACTCATGGTTTGACTTTTACGAGTTCTCGGGTGCAACCTGGAAGACCCTCCAGGCGACTGCCGTCTTCAATGTCGACAAAGCTCGCCCAACAATAATCCGACTTCGCCCAAGTCTACTTGTTGAGCTTGAGGTAATAGACTGCCCGGGTCTAGAGGAGCTCATTGCTCAGCCTCGCAGTAGCACAAAGCGCCAGCTCGACGACATGGTATCCCCACCCAAGAAGGTCCCTCGCACAACTGCTACTGGCGACGTTTCAACACAGGGGGGGCGCATCATTGAGATCCTTGATTCTCCTCTCCAATCTCCCAGCATCCGGTCGCATATCCCTCTCCCTTCCACCAATGTAGTGGCGCTTCCCAATGCATCTGTGCAAAAGGCGTGGCCAACAGGGTTTTACGTCTGTGAGCACCTCGAGGCTTGGGACAGATACAAGCAGTACAAGGACGCGTATGGACGGAACAAGGCTAGTATTCCCAAACTTTGGCCCGAGCTGTTCCCGGGCTCGAAGTACGTCAAAACCACCGTAACAAGTTGGAGTGGAGTCTGGGACAGGGCACCGGGGGATTTGATACATCATTTCGCCAGCGAGGGCCGCACACAGGGTGGATCGTGGGAGGTTTTCCTCGATGCCGTGCGTGCACGCTCGGAGGGACGTCCTACCAATTTTGCGCATCTTGTGAAGAATGAGCCGCAGGCAGATGCCGCCTCTGCCTCCACTTCCGCGCCGCACATCCTCGAAGCCCCTGCAACAATTCCGGCTGTTGTCCCAGACCCTCATACATTTCCCTTGGCTTTTAAGCCTGACATCCCTGTTCCCGTCGCATCTTCCTCAGAAGTTCTTGGCCAGCCACCCGAGCTCTGTGCATTCTGCGATACACAAGTCACTGTTCGACCATCGCCGAAACTGGATCAGCTTCTCGCAAACATTCTTGCCCTCACTCGTCCATCCCCGACTCCACAAAATCCGATGCACCGTACCGCAGGCTCCAGTCAGGTGTATGCCGAGTACTGCAGGCAGCATGCTACAGACTCTCGTCTTTTGCACGGGCTTGCGGATGGCCGGAGGATATTGATTACAGTCATCTGCGAGAGCGAGTCGTTACCACGGTTTTGCCGACGCTGCAAGATATGCTGGAAGATATTCAAGCCAGTGACTTCTACCATGATAGCATAAGCGGTGAATTCAAAAAATCGACTGCCTAGTGAGTGCCACATCCCTCGTTCATGTTCATCACTAACAACTCTTGTCCAGTTTCGGCTACCTGGGCTACCATGTCATTTTCCGTGCTGTCCTCGAGTACTTCCCGGCGCTCACAATCGTCACCGACTATGCCCCTCTGTCCCATGCAAGGCTGGTTGAGGAAGTCCTTGTTCCCGAAGCAATGGTTTCTTTGATTTCGGAAGAGCTTGGGGTCAACCACGAAGAGGCTATTGAGATTATGGAAACAAGCGCTGAGTTCGGCCTCTATTATCATTCCGATATCCACGACAGACTGCGCAGTGGCAGCAGCATCGAAGCAGACCCTCCGTCGGACCCAAGCCCGCAACCTTTGCCGCCGCAAGGCTCCCAATCCTTGGCCTTCCCCCTTCCATCTCCGCTTCATTCACCCGCTGTTTCTCCTGTCAAGTTGAAGCCAGCCAGCTGGAACGATTTGAACTCTGATTCGGAGCCGGATCCCGAACTATTCGATCCCACCTTGCTTTGCAACTACTGCGATGAACTTCTCCCCTCGGTTAAGAGTTCGAAGCTACTTGAAATGGAGGAGAGACTGCTCACCATTTCATGGGAAGATCCGGTGCCCGATAATGTGCTTCATCGTCGGACAGCCAGTGTGGTGAAGACAGTCGACTACTGCGTCCGCCATCGGTTCGAAAGTCAGCATCTTCCCAACGGTTTGACGGCGGGTTGGCCACTCAAGCCTGACTTCTCCGCTCTCTTTCGTCGCATCCTCGAGCTCGGGCCGACTTTGCGTCTTCTTTGCAAAGACATTTCCAACAGCACCTTTTTCGTGGAAGCACGAAAATATTACAAGGGTAAATCGACTCCGCAATGGCGCAATATGCATCGACAGATCGTGTTGCTCAGCAAGGCACAGGATAGTGCGTCACCTGTCCTTCACAATTTCGCGCGGCTCTGAATTGACTTTATCTCAGTTATGGCGAACGTGGCTACGAGATTTTCAACCACACACTTCACTTCATGTTCCCCGACCACTGCCTCAATCTCGAGGACTTCTATCCGCTCGCCCACGAAATGATTATTCGCCAAGTTCTTATCCCAGAAACAGCGGTGAGAATCATTCAAGCTGATCTCAATCTCGACACCGAGGCCGCAGCGGCCGCAATCATCGCAGATAGCCATATGTTTGGCATTGTTCTACACCCTACCTACGATGATTGCCCATTCCTCGAGAACGCTCTTCGGATCATTACCGAAAAGAATCGGCACACTCAATCTGCGGCCAGATCTTGGGAGAGCTCTGGGACAGACCTGTCGTTAAACGAGTGGATTCAGGCCCAGAGGGAACTTTCAGCGGTGAAGTCAGAGCCCCAGGAACCTTCCATTCCGCAAATGCGGCGGGAGGTTATTGATCTTACTTGGGACGATTAGATAGATTTTCCAACTCTTTATGAATCCGACAATGTCATCTATTGTTACATTGAATCGTAATCGAAAGGCCCTGAAGCCTCCTCCTCGACGCGATCCTCCTCAAAGTCCATCTCCATCTCTACATCATCCAAGTCATAATCTGCAAGCAAAACCTCTCGCGGAATACTATGTGGCTGCTTTCCTCGCCTCTGAAGATCCTTCACAAGAACCCGGTTTCTGCGCTTGATCATTTCATCCAGGAAAAAGTCATACCGCTCAACCTGCATCTCCTGCACCATCGATTGAAATCCTCCAAACCAAGCATGCTTGGTCTGCTCGGCTGCAGAAGAACTGAAAACGCCACTTGCCGTCAGTGGTGCGCAGCTCAGGCCAGATGTACGGATTACAGTTGGCACCACAGTCAATATCCGAGTCCTTGTGCTTGCACTTGAAGTGAAAGACGTCGACGGGAAGGGCAACATTTTCGAAGTAATTGCGTCGGTACTCATCTGGGTCGTTACGAAGCATCTTAACGATGTTGCAATTGTTGTCGTGCCAAAGAACATTCGGAAGAGATGCCTTGGTTGGGAACAGTTTCATCCAAAACTCCTGCGATAGTTAGAGCGCAATGTTAGATGCGAGGAAATGATCCACTCACCCTAACACCATTCGGCGCCTCAGAACCAAAGAAGGTGGCCCGATCGGCAATAACTCCACAGGAGTAAGTGCACAATTCCTCGTTGTGGGTTCTTCGACGCCCCAAACGGGCACGGTAAGTGCGGTTCCCCTGAGAGGACTTCCCATTGCAGGTGAGCTCAATCTCTTCGTCCTCGAGACTGGAGAGGCCATCCGACACCTCGTTTCCATCGAGGAGAGAGGGAAGAAGATCATTTGCGGTAGCCTCTGTCTCCTGGTTAGATATCGACAGCCGCGAAGTGGAAGGAGCGTCGGCAAAAGGCATGTTGGGCGGCGGCGCAGCACCCCGGTTTTTCTGGAGATGGTGCTTGAGCTGGAACATTGCTTTGCCTTTCTGATAGTGGTAAAGCTCCAGTTCACGATGATCTGGGTCCGTGCAAGTACGAAATCCAGGCTCAACATCGGCGGTGCAAGTGGTAACACAGCACTGCTTGTTCAGCCTATTGTGCACGAGACAAAATCGGTCCTTCACGGAGCGTAGTCGTCCTTGGCAGTCTATGACATGACAGCAGGAATGACCCATGTCCACCCCGTCTGTGACGGTTGAGCGAACAGAGACTAGGTATGCAAGCCGTAAGATAATTAAGTCTCAGAGAAAGAGAAAGTACACACCGTATTGAGGCTCATCCGAGTCTGGGTCCAAGTAGATGTGGCAGCATAAATCGCATGCGTGATTCCACTCTTCCTGCCCAGTGCCAGCCATACGGGCGTTGCGAGACTCTAGCAGTGCGCGGAGGCGGTCTGCCTGCGATGGGGCGGAATGAGGTAGCTCATAGTCTCCTTGCGTTCGTGATAATCAAGGCAGAGTGAATACGTGAAGAAAGCATTCCAAACGTTGTCGACATCGATCTCAAACGTTGTTTGCCAGGAAACAGGAAGGGAGGACTGCAGCGCATGTTTGGATATACTAGTATTATAAATACGCGCACAGTTTGTGGCCGAAGTCCTGGCAAAATGTGGTCAGGAATGTACTCTCTTGGCAGCGCAAAGATACGAAGACATACCATGCCGACATCATCATATTAGCGAACAGTTCACAGAGGTCGGAAGTCGTGTAGAAGTGCTCCGATGTGTGAATAAATTCCGGTATGTGGCCGAAGTCATAGAAAGTGCGAACTGTGGCGTTTTCGTGGACATAGAAACTCGGATAATAGCGTGTATGACAGTCTTCGGATAGGTCGGTTTGGGGAACAAACAAATACGGGAGAAACTTACTACGACAGTAGCATGATGTAGAGTAACCAGGCATAGCTCCAAGATCCAGACTGAAGACGGTAATTGGATGACTTCTTGGTTCACCGAGCTCTCTTGGTCGCAGAACACCAGGTCGTGACAGAAGAGGCTGCGCGCAGCTTGGGTCGAGACACACACGCGTCGGTGGAGAGAGCGAATAAACACCTGAAATATTCTCTTTTCAGAGTGTAGTTTTTTAAAAAAAGATAACGTACCAAGTTCGTATCCGTGCTCCAGAAACGATTCAACGTGCTTGATACGATGCACCAGCTGTTCACGGGGAGTGGGCTCAAATGCCCAAGCGAGCGATCTAAAAAGCTTCCCAAGCCATTTTCGCAGTCTCGTCCGGGATATTGAAGCTGTCCCTCAAAAAATTGTGCGCTCTGACCGGAAGTGTCGCCGGAGGGACAGATGTCTGATAAGAAGGTTGCAGGAAGGCGAGAACAGGAGTCGGTTTGAGAAGAGCAGTAAGTTCGATGTATTTGACGACGTCATTGTGGGAGAATGAGTATCCAAGTTCCGGAGAGTCGGCGAGAGTATCGCAGATACACTTGAAATTCATCGGGCGGTGGAAAAATAGGCAGAGATCCATCCATTATGTATGCTGGGAGAAACAGAGTGTACTACATCCGTATTTGGGATGACAAAAGGGATGGCCAGGGTGCGGTGAGCAGGACAACGACTTGGACAATAAGAACAATACTGTAGCGTTTCGACCGAATGTTCAGGTGACGGGTGACGGAGGGCCGTGAACTGAACATTTTGGTATGGGTGACGGTGACTTTTCAATTTTGTCGCTCAAATAAGCCGAAAAATGCCAAAATTTTTAGTTCGGCACCCGCCGGAATACCATATAGGGTAATTTTCCACTGATTGCCGAGAAATGAACACCAAGTTCAGTGAACATTTGAGGTGACGGGTGACATGGTGTGAACATTCGGTCGAAACGCTACAGTAGCTAAATAGATGCTTTGGGAAGGTCGGGTCGGGTCGTGAAATGACCATCATGATGGGAACACCGCCACCGCCTTGCCGAGGGTCGGGTCGGGTCGACCCGACCCGACCCTCCTATGCCTTGGATGCTCTCAGAAGTTCAAGAATGAGACCTTTGAAAATCGGCCGGAGATCTCGGACTTCCCGATTTGGGGGGTTGTCAGAGAGGTCTGTGTTTGATCGTGAAAGATCGCTCGCCTCTTGCGTAACACGGGACACAACTGCTGTTGAATACATCCATATTTGACACATCCTTCACACTACTTTCTCGAGTTGCTATTACTTAACACCGAACAGAACACCCCGGTAGAAACACTTCTACAGCACATCGACCAGACCTGGCCCATCCTCCAGCAAGCCGCAGAATCAGAGACCTTTTCATCTCGTGTCCTAGATGATGCATTTTATTTCATAGACAGGGTCCGACTCTTGTCCAAGAAACACTCTGCATTCAAGGCTTTTGCTCCCGATTTCAGTGAAGCAATATTCATCCGTGATAAATCGGACAAAGATGCGGTCTGTGCCATCTTGTAAAAGCATGGCAGTGTTAACTGGGAGTATGTACAGCGTGGAATGGCTGCAGCTCTCAATCGATGAATCCACCGCTATATCCCTGCTCGTGACATCCTTTCGGAAAGGGTGGAGGTATTGTTTGTAGGCTATGCTGACATACGGTACACAACAAAGAAGACCAGAGGCTCTTTATTCTCGGACGATGCTAAGGGGATGGCCAAAAACCTCCTTGACACAGTCCGAAAGGGATACCTGTCGGATCCCTCTGGAATTCCTCCCTACTATTGAATGGGGAGGGACCGAGATGGGCTCAACATTTACTGCACTGTTCGCGGCATCTGTCAGATGAATCTTTGGCTAATTACGAGCATCTCCGGCACTCTGAGTGCCTCTTGATCAACCGGATTCTACAGCGGAATAAAAAGGTTAGGATTTTTTCTCCTTATTGGGCGTGCTGTTTTTTACGCTTCAGGCCACGCTCCACCGTGTTGCGGATATTTTGGAGGCGCTGATGACACTTTTCGGTATTGGCAGAGGGGTCAAAATGCGATAAAATGTATAGGAAGGTGAGGGGGCGAGCATTCAGGTTGTGTGCTGTTATCGACTGGCCAACTCACGATTCCGCGGATTGTAATCGATTCGCGTCAGAGATCGCGTAAGACCAATTTACAGCGGAAAAAGACAGTACAAACCTTCCATCTCCCCGCGCCGTTTGTTCGCCACGAATGCATCCGCCTCGGTCTAGTAACATAGGACCCTCGTAAATGATACCCGACATATTACAGTAACGATAATTAAAATAAGCTAGGAAAACGGAAAAAAATGCCGTAGTCCGCCTGAAGGCGCAGTTCAATCCCATTCCCTAAACCCTGGATAAGAAATTATATTCAGTCTCCCATAAGCCAACTGAACTACAACACGACGCTCGTACCTCCTCGCATATTGTACGCTGGGAAGTTGCTATTGTTATCGACCGCCCTTAGAGCCGCCCTCGTGGGCACCAGCCCCGAGACGGAATAACAGACTACCGCAAGGAGCTCGGGTAGCGCGACGAACGGGTACCACAGGTGCTCTTTGTTCTGCTTCGCCGCGTCGTTCATCGTCACGGCGAGGAAGAACTCGCGCACGATCATCAGCAGCGAGATGAGGCAGAGGATGTAGCGCCCGGAGCGATCCCCCCATGGGCGCATGCTGCTCTTCGCTAGATAGACATCTAATAATTAGGATTTCCCCACTTCTAACTTCCATGAATGAAAGAAGACTCACAGCCAGTAGTATCCCTGAAGAACCAGACGGTCTGGACGGCTTGGAGGAACGTGAGGCCGAGGAAAATGATGGTGCTGACTTTGCGTAGGTTGTGGCCGGTGGAGACGTCGTCGGCGTTATCGCTGGTGCTGTTGACCGTGGCGATGACGCCGATTACGACGGCACCCATGAGCGCCATGTGGAACGCATGCGGGTTGCGCAGGGGGTTGCAGGAGAAGAGGCTTCCGCGCTTGCCGCCTGCAAGTACGTCTCTAATAATCGAGTCAGAAAGCAGCCCTGATTTGATTTCAGAGACGCCGAGGGATGAACCGGTCAAGAACGAGGGTGTAGGCAGAGTACAGAAGCGCGAAGAAGCCCACTCCGAAGAGAACTTGGTCGACGATGAAGAGGTTCAGATTGGAGCCCGCGGACGTGGAGTGCGCCATAATTGCCCGTAGTACGAATGCCAGCACGCGCACTGTGGATTAAAGGAGGTTACAGTAAGTGCCGACAGCCAATAATAATGGAAAAAGAACTTAGAAAACGCACTTTGGCAGAAGAGAGCGAAAATAATGTAGACGAACGTCGTATTTCGTATCGACTGTCTTATGAACCAGATGAATAAAGGGAAGAAGAGGAGCGCGAATATTGCTGCAGCGGCGACTGAGTGGATTCCGGACGAGGCGGCGTAGTTGGTCGGAGAAGAAGACATGGTTGGGAATGAAGGAGAAGGAAACTTGCACAGTTTGACGAGACGTGCCGCCGACCGTCTTATATCTGGTTCGGTCGAATCGATTTAGCGATGCGAAGGGCCTGTCGGTCTAACGCCCGTGAAATTTGTTACCCTAATATAGGTTCCGACGGCACCGCTCACGTCCGTCGCGGGCTCAAACAGCTCAGGACCATTTTTAGCTTTGGGGGCGGCACAGCAAATTCGAATGACGGACGTCGACGGTGTTCAGAACGGGCGCCGAGAACACAGAAATAGCTGATTCTGTACTCGAGTCCACCATGTGGCGCCGACTGGGAACCCGTTTCCCTCCCCGAGTCTGTGTGCCAATGTACCGCATCCGGCGGTTGTCCGCGAGTCGCTCTTGTAGACGAGTACTGATCACAACGGACCGGCAGCGTCCGGACGATGGGTAGGCGTTCGTATTGGTTTATTGACTGGGGCCGGGCGCAATGTTTACGCTTCTGGCCACTTCCAACCGTGCTTGAAGATATTTTCGAACCGCATCAATGGCTCTTTCTGGTGTTTGCAGAGGTGGCCAGATACAAGACGACGAACAAAGGAGGGGGCAAGCATTTGGATATTGGGCCGTTAAACACGACCGCACGCGTTGTAACTGATTCGCGAAAGTCGATGTATTCTAGTGCATCCAATAGCGGGTCGCTGTAGTAATCGCGTCAGAGACCGTGCAAGTCCAAGTAGCGGAAAAGACGTTACGTTCGATCTCCCCACGTCGTTTTCTTCGCCACGAAAGCATCCGCCTCGGTCCAGTAGCACAGGACACCCTTCACTTCGTCCTCCCAATCTTTCCAGTAAACCTCATAGAGACCAATGACCAGGCGCAAGTCGTAGACGCCAGGCTTCTGGGCCGCTTCATAGTTCTGCTTGCTCCCAACTGACCACTGGACAAGAAGGAGCTCAAGCCGGGGGCACTTCACCAGTACTTGCGTCAGGGCATCCCAGGGCACGGCGGGATCCAAACACAGGTGCGTAAGTGCCGGCAACGCCGAAATATCTGCAAGAGCCTCTTCCATACCACCGCCGAACGCATCGAGGTGCGTGACGGACTGGAACGCCGAGTGCGTCAGATCGAACGATCCGGAGGGGAAGAGAATTTGGGGGCTGAGACACAAGCGCTGGACGATGCCGAGGTCGGCGAGAATCGGCAGAAGATTGGGGTCGAAGATGAGGCGGGGGGACGCAAAACTAACGAGTCCGGTGCAGAGGCGCAACAGCTTCCTTCCGTCGTCCGGTGAGCAGCTTGATTCGTCTTCCAGGACCAGGTGGCGAACTGCCTGGTGGAAAAACTGGGGCGGCCTCCGTCCGTTAGATGTGTTCAAAAGGGCCTGAACCATATCCTCATTTCCATGTTCAAGCCGGACGATTCTGTATAACAAAGGCTCGACCCTACACCTCAATCAGTCGTGGTGATTGGGAAAATCCAAGAGGAAATTCAGACCATGTGAGGACACGGCGGGCAACGCGAAGAAGAGTTGGGATCGTGGCGCGATGCATTAGTGCTGTGTGTTCAAAAATCTCTCTCTCTAGCTCCGTCGGAAAGACGGGCTCGCCCATTGGTGGCGGAAGGTAAAATGCGGCAGCACAGCCTTTGTGATCTTCCCCGCCTCGGGCCATATAAGGTAATTTTCTGCCACTGACGTGATCTTTGCGTGATCTTTGCGTGATCTACCTTCTGTCTTGTACCACTTCAGTGCAGAGCCCGATAGGATGCGCGCGTACTACTTCGATAACCTCCCCGGCGACCAGCGCCTCCCGCATGACTACGTCCCCTCGCGCGCTGTCGAGCCCGAGAAACTGGCCTCGCTCAACGTGCTCTTCTGGCGCATCCCTGTCGAGGGCTACGAAGACGCTGTGAATCAGGTCGCAAAAGAACGGGGATATAAGAACCGCGATACGATTAACGTCTCGAAGGAGGGTATGGGCGACATATACGAGGAGAAGATCCGGGGCTTTTTCGAAGAGTGCGTTGCGGTCTTGTCTTGTCTTGATCGCACGTCGAATTGAATGAAATCTTGCCGTGATGCAGACACATGCACGAGGGACGAGGAGATCCGGTACAATCCTCAGCGGGAGCGGGTTTTTTGACGTCAGAGGTAGGGTCTACCTTTAGTTCCGCAAAACTGCGCGATAACACTCACACGAATTCAGAAACCCCCTCCGATACGTGGATCCGCGTCGCGGTCGAGCCCGGCGATCTCCTCGTGCTCCCTGCGGGTATCTACCACCGCTTCACACTCGACGAAAAGAACCAGATCAAGGCGCTCAGACTGTTCCAGGTGTGTTTATTTTCTCGCGTCGAATTTGTCTTGTATTCTCTTGCGTCATATTCTTTGGGATGTCTGGCGCGGAGCCATTCGCTGTTTTCGTCATCGTTCTATTGAGCCATACTGACGCCCACCCTACCTCCTAGGACGAGCCGAAATGGATCCCCTACGCCCGCAGCGGCGCCACCGACGCGAACCAGCACCGCGTGGGGTACCTCCGCGAAATTGGCGTCGCCCCATAGGCTGCTTTTGCTCCACAAGGGCGAAGGATCGGAGCAATGTTTTTTTGTTTTGTTTTTGTTTTGACGACGTGAAAGAAAGCAAGATTTGTACGAGTAGCTAGCAGAAGACATCCATGGCCGTGGCGATAACTCGCAAGAATGTATATACTGTTTCGACACAAATTCTGTGGCGAAAAGGACCAGAAATTAAATCAATCTGCAGCTCGGGAGCACGGTTCCTACATACGGCTTGACCCTACAACACCTGCACTTCGTCCCGTCCGACGGTCTGGGTCACGGCTCACACGCCAGATTCTTGCGGCCCTTCTTCTCCTTTTCCTTCCATTTTATCGTCCATCCACTTTGGAACTGCGTACGCTTGGTCGTGGCCACCGCGGAATACGGAGCAGATTCAGAGGTGCCGGCGACTGCACGGAGTGGTAACAACTACACAGTACCAGCTGTGAGCTGGATGATTCAAGCCTCGGTTCTAGTCGCTCTCCGCTGAATTTGCGCAGCGAAATCAAGAAAACAATCATTGGCTTTGCGATAGACATTCTCCCGAGACCGTGAAATGCACACCTTATAGCTCGGTACATATTCCATCTGGGGCAGATGCTTGAGCGTGGGGGATGCGGGAAACTACATCACATACCATCGACACAGGAATACCCTGAGGTATCCACGCGCATTCAAACGCGGGAACGCTTCCCGCGCCCCCCGCACCATACCAGCAAGCCGCGCAGGGTGCAGAGGGCCGGACCATGCAGTCCCTGTTGACAGCTCACAGTGCAACGCTGCGGAGGTGCGGGGAATTCATTTCGGCGATTGCGTCGTCGGCGCGGCGGAGAGAATCGCGGTCCACTGGCCCCATAAGGCCAACTCGCAGAACGATATGCTCGAGCCGCAGCTCAGCGCTACCGGCCGATTCGAAGAGGACCACGGCGCGGGAGACTGTGTTGCAGCCGCCGAAGACGTCGATATATTTCAACCAATGAAGTCATTGAGTCTGAAAGCACTTGCTCTGCATTGTAGCTTGCTCTGGTAGATTTGATCAGCTGAATGGTAGCTGTGAATATCGCCTGGAAAACGCACCGGCATCAAGGCGCAGGGTATGCAAGGTCGACCCAGACGAGTGCATCAGGGCAACGACACTGGGCCTAATCGGCCCCCAGATGTCGACGCTCTCGAGAGCAGAGAAGTTGAATGGGGAGGAGGGGGTGACCCAGCCAATCGGAGTGTCGATCCGGCCCGGCTATCTCGAGCTCCTTCACCCCGATATGCTGCTGAGTCCCAGTGCCTTCAGCAATAGCCCCCATGGGACCCCACAGGTAAAGGTCGACATAATGGAGGGTAAGTCGATCAAAAGCCGATGTGCGCTGGCGGAATAGAGCGTGCAAGCTTTGTATGTTCTCGAAGGCGATTGCTCCAAGTGTGAGCCTTCGGACCGAAGGGAGGGCTAACAGGGGCGCCGCAAGAGATGAAACAGTATGTGACTGCGGATGGTGCGGCGACGGAGCACGCAGAACAATAGTTTCGACGTGCGTCAAGAGCACCTGTGTGAGGGGGCCAAGCACATCTTCCGCGAAGCTCATCTTCAGATGGCGAATGAGGGGGATGAGATGGGGGGATCCAGCCAGAACGGTACACAGGCGACGAGAAGCACTGGACGCGTTCCCAATGTTACCAGTTCGTCCATATTTGGCCAAATCGATATGATGGAACAGATGGAGTTGTGCAGATGGGGTGAATGCCGTCGAGACCAGAGCCCATGCATGTAGTTCTGCGGCGAACTGTGAAGAAATTCGCAAATGTAGTCGCAGATTTCTTGGACTTGCAGTGCTGGCGGTGTCATGGTACTGGAAGAAGCTGCATCGACGCGAGGCTGTGTGGTCAGCATTGAAGCCGGACGCCGGCCGGGAGCAATCAGTGGAGAGACATTCAATATTTCAATCTCGAGGGAGAAACTATGGTAGTGAGTCATAGCGCGCAAAGAAAAGCACCGCGAAAATATACTTCCCAATTCATGTAGTGGAAAGTGTGGTGTTGTGCAGACGAGGGTGAAACGTGGTGAGATTCACCGTGAGAGTCTAGAGGAAGCGTGCACGTGGCTCTGCCGGCTAATTGGGAAGAAAATCGCAAAGCAATCGCAGATTTCGTGTACTTCTAGGGCGGTGTCATGGTTCCGGAAGAGGTGCGGCTGTGGATTCCAACATCATGATCCAATCATCAATCAACCGTTTCGGCTCCTCGGCAACCCTAGGTTTTTTTTTCTTTTTCTTTGGTGGAGCGACAGAGAGAGATCTGATCAGCTCCCCTCTCCTGCTGGTCTGGGATTATTTCCCATAGATTCAACTACCTCAGCCCCCCGAGGAAATGCACTTACGCACGCTCATCAACAGGCAGTGTGGGACTCGGTAGCTATCGCTAGCAGCTAGCGGTTCCGTCCCGGAGGACGCAACGTACCTATACCCACTAAAACCCCGGACTGCCAGATCCAGTTTTCCGGCAGATTCAAATTATCCATCAGGACACCGTCCCACGTTCTCAAGATTGTTTTTACATTCTAATTCAGTGCACGGTTAATAATTGATTCCAACCTGAGGCGTGAATTGATGAGGGTCACCCTGAGCATCTATACCCATAGCAGCGCAGATTCGAGCAGATGAAACTTGAAAAAACTGTCCAGAATTTATGCTCAGAGCTGTGCTGATATGTTTGGATATGGGCTGTTTAATCGAAGCAGATTTGACCATATCTGCCCAACTCAAACGGGATTGTCACTGGGAACCAGACCTCGGGGAGTGAATACAATATTCATCCGGTTATTAAATTTTCCGGCGCAATTAATT
Source organism: Mycena olivaceomarginata (assembly GCA_029378375.1). Classification (NCBI taxonomy): domain Eukaryota; kingdom Fungi; phylum Basidiomycota; class Agaricomycetes; order Agaricales; family Mycenaceae; genus Mycena; species Mycena olivaceomarginata. The sequence goes on from JARKIC010000535.1 coordinate 116,491, forward strand.
ATTTGCAATCCTCTCGACTCTACTAAACACATCTTCAGTTCGAAGAATCATGCAAAATCGTGCCAAGTACCGTATAATTTCGTTCAATTCGTTAGTCACGCGTCCCAAGCGTGGCCCAACTCTCGAAACCCGCCCGAAACTCGCCAAAAAAAGGCGAAATCCTCGACCCTCTCGCGTCCCGAGAGCGGTGCCACGCCAATTTTCTGCGACTTTCGAATGTTCACACTGTGCGTCAAGGGGTCGTATTGAATGCAAAGCTTCCCCAGTAGAAACCGATCCAGGTTGATTGATATCGTCGAAAGAGCTCTCTACTGTTGTCTGGTCTCGGTTCGTCTGGGGGCTCTGGAAGTGCGTAAGCGAGGTGTTCTTTGAGGCAACGCAAACCTACGTTCAATTTGAAACTCAGATCGTTGATAATCCTGCTGCGCACGGAGGAAGCGTACGCAAGCATGGCTTCATCCGGACCTCGCCCTTCTATACATTTCTCTTAACGCGTGAGATCGAATGAGAGTAACAGTTCCGTTTGTGGAAGTGTACCGCGTCAGTGGGGAGCGCGCATCAGCCGCACCTGTCAAGATGTATGTTGACCTCCGACTGCGGAGAGTTCGCTTAGACGGGCTCGACGAGAAGAATGGCGCAGAGAGAGGGATAAACGCCCCCCATACTTCCTTTTTTCCACCTTATTGCAGGACATGGGCCACACTCACGATTGAAGACTCAAGAATTGCAACCTTCGGGCCTCTGGATTTTTTGGGAGGGTAGTGATCCGTCTCTTACCGCATTAGATGTCGCTCTTCGAGATGCCGCACTGCGCAGTGCTTGCGCAAACGCGTGCCGACATAGCGCGCTTCTGTGGAGCCTTTCTTTCCTAGTGATGCCGAGGTGCTTGCGCAACTTGCTGCCTTTCCGCAGTTGATGGACCCGTAGTGCTCCTGGGCGCTGAATCAGCGCAGGTATGCAACCTATGAATCAGCAGTACCAATAGAGGTTGCCCCCCTCTCACGGCGAATATATATATACTGCACAGAGCTAAAAGGTGAAGGCAGATAAAATGACTTTCCCCAAGACATTCGACGCTTACGTTCCGAGCAACGGCGCGGATTTCCTAGGTCTATCCACATTCCAGGCCGAATATGTCCCGTTCGCGACTCTCCAGGCCGTTACGGTCAGCCCTGCCTCGGATTCATTCGCGTACGCCAAAAAACTCGCCCCTCCGGGCGTGTTCGCTCACGTACTCCGGTGCTTTTACTTTTCGCTCGCCCTTCTCCACACCGGCTTCCCCTCGGGAACGCCGGGAAGTCGCGCAGATCGGATTCGAAGAGCTGTCGCTGCGGGTTTACCACACGTCCCTACTTCACGACCTGGCCTTCTCGAACAGCACAGAGGTTCTCGCTCATCCGGCGCACGCAATGACCTTCGAGCTCCAGGGCGCCATCATGACTTACGAGCACTTGCACGCTGCGGCCCCCAGTCTCGATCCGCATCAGGTCGGCGACATCGTGCAGGGCATCGTTCTTCACACCTCGGCGTGGGCATCTGGGAACTCGTCCGCCAACCAGATCCTCTTGGCAATCAGTGCAGGGTTTGACGCCGGCGGAGTACGTACCTTCCTAACGCTCGACGCTTAGCACTCACTCCGAACCACCCTAGTTTAACGGAACTGGGATCGTCGATTACACCCGCCTTTGGAACCCCAAGACTGTCGCCGAGATCGAGAAGGCATATCCGTACGGTGATGCACACACCGAAGTTGCCGGCTTGATTACAAGCGAAGTCACGCAAAAGCCAAACTGTTTGTTCTCGCATATCCCTGGTGGTGTAAGTCTTCTTCATAAGAGCATTGATCACTTCGGCTGACAGTTCATGAAGCTCGACGGGCTTTTGAACAATTTGCGTGTCGGACCAATTGTGCCTGTGTAACGACCGGGCTCTCCAGCACTCACTTGATTTAATACAGAAATCATATTTTCTTTTTCTACGTACCACCAATGCGACGAGTTAAACCCAAGTCTCAGGCATCTCAGGCTACGCTGGGGATTTATCCCGAAGTGGATTGGGCATCCACCTTCGGTGCTGAGCGGGCTAGCGTAGATCTCTCTATCTGCATATATATTTCCTGGACTGCTGGGAGAAGGTTCGACTTGCTTCTACCAAGACCACTCTTCCATGTCTGGTTTTGGCTCAGCATATTTTATTTTATTTGTACCTTCCTCCTTCTCTCCATCTTACTACCAGTCTAGCACCTCGATTCACGCCTGGCGGTCTTCCCAACGAAGAGAACTGGAGAGACATTTTTTCTTCTCGAAACCACCGCACTGATATTAATGTATCCCGGGAGACGACAATCCCGACTCTGCTCCGCAGCAACCACAGCGCATGTTCGATATCTGGTCAATCTCCCCGCTCGAGCCTCGAGGTTCAACCCAATAAGTATAATGTCGAATAATGGCGGATGCTTTCGTGGCGAAGAAACGGCGTGCGTGGGGGAGATCGAAGATTCGTACCAAATTCGTACTCTTTTTTCTACTGTTTGGTCTTGCACACTACCTGACGCGATTGTTGCAGCGACCCTTTGTTGAATTATCGATTTATCATAACGGGAAACTCGTTTCCATATAAATGTTCAAGCTCCAAGGACCAAAAGGCGCAGGTCGAATACCAGCCTCTGATGTGCAGCAACGAGTCCTCGGTCATATTTTGCATTGTTGCCCATACACAAAGAAAAAAAGGAAGCAGTGAGAGTAAGACAATCAAACTAGAATCTCCGCCTTCAACAGATCCACAAGATGTTCGTCCATAAAAACCACATCCAGCCCCTCATCGTGCAGCACCCTGATAGGCGCCTCGATGTCCGCCACCTCGATGTTATCGTCCGTGTCGAAGATGCGCAGACGCGTCAGACAGCTGTGCGGTTGTGGTTGATCTGCGCTCGGTTGGCGCCTCACGAGGCGCGAATGGATCATGGCAAAGAACGGGTCCTGGGGGAATTGCTCGCCGACGCCGTACCAGAGAGAGGCGAGGCGGGGGCAGATATCGCTGGTGCCGGAGAGGGTCATGGCCTCGAAAAGGGCCTTCTCCTGCTCCTCCTCGTCCGTCTCTGCGCCGACGAGGAGATACGTGAGCGCCGGGAGGCCCCGGAGGAGGGTGATTAGTTCGCCACAGATGGCGCACTCCATTAGGATAAGCCGCGTGAGGGCGCAGGACGAGCTGCGGACGAAGGCAAGGACGGACGGCAGGGACGGCGTCTCGGCTTCGAGGCAGAATAGGTCCTCGAGTATAGGTGTGCTGAGATGGACGAGACAGCCGGGATTCTCGATGTACAGACAGCGAAGTTGTGGGAGCGTGACGGAGGCGCACTCATCGCGGTCGAGTGAATCTTCGAACCCGACCACGCAGTGCTGCAGGTTCGGCGCCGCCTGCAGTATCTCGAACTGAAATTTGGCCTCGCATGAGCCGCGATAGCGAACGACTTGTTCCCACGGAATCGAGATATTGGGCGACGCGTGCCCGAGCGCCCAGTCGGTGAGGTAGACCTCGCGCAAGCTCGGCGCGATCCCGAAAACGTCGGGGACACGCGCGTGGGATCCGTGATCCATCTCGAGCTTCCGCAGCGTCGCAAGGTGGCCGTGCACGGGTCGGAGCCACTCGAGCGCATCGACCGAATGCGAGCGGAAGACATCCAGGCGCAAAGACACCCAGCGATTGGACTCGGCAACGAGCAGGTCCGCCATGCGGGGATCCATGGTCTCTTTAGTGCTGCCCACCACCCAGTACACCTTCAGCGGTGCATTTCCCGACCGGAGCAGCTGCGCCTCGACCATGGCACAGTCCCCGGGGCGGAGGGGCGCAGTGGGGATGGTGATGCAGCGCCAGAATTGGGTATCACCCAGTACGAAGAGTCGCCAGGAGCGGCAGATATGCCCCAGATGCCAGAGCGGCGTGGGCAGTATTTCGTCGTCGTCCTCGAGCAGTAGAGCGAATATCCCGCAGATCAGTTCCGGAGGCATTCGACGCACGGGGGAGAGTATGCTCCGATGCTTGCGAATGCGTTCCGCAGCTTCGGCTCGATCTCCAATGAGCTCAGGTGGTGCGTCCTCGTAATCACGATTTATCTGGGCATCCAGAGCGTCGAGGCGAGCAAGTTCTTCAGAGATGATGCCGCGGATAAGCGGAGTCTCTGCGTCGAGAGGAGGGTCGTTGCCCTCGCTCAGGGGTGTAAGGTCAAGCGCAGTTCCTGATATTAATTGCGGACTGAGAGAAGACGGAGCGGTCGAGTCTTGCCCACAGTTCGATTCCGACTGCTGCATCGTGCTATACAGTACGTTAGAATCATCGCACCGACGAGCTTACAGTACCTGGGAACTACACAGATGAAGGGAGGACGAAGGAGCAGTTGGCACAGCCTCTCCAACAAAGGCTGTTCTCGGCGACTTCTCGGGCGCAATTTGAGCGCCAATTCACACCGTTGTGGTGACTACGGTATAGCCCGCACGTCAAGTTTATGGCAAGGATCCATAACTTTACAGGTTGAAAATAGCGAAAATAATACAACAAAGTAGGTATCCGGCCATACACAGACGCATCCTTGCTTGGTTGCTTGGACAAGCACGATAGGTGCTGAGACGTGCAGCGTCCCCACCGGACGTGCCCAATCCAGGCTGTAGTATCGGTAGGGGAAAATGCGCCGCGGAGGGTATCATAACAGGACGCGCATCCCGGCGTGATAGCGCGAAGGCTCCAATCGTGAAGCCGCGCTGTCCCGGTTCGCGTTCGCCCCCCAATCAAAAGAACGTCTCCCTCATCGGTAGCCGCGTCCGTTTCGGACACACAAACCGCGTGCGCTTCTCGCCCGGGGCGAGCGCTGAGAATCCGGGCGGCGGCTTGCGCGCGTTGCGAGCGCAGTGCTTTTCCTTCATCATGGGCAGCGGATCCAGGAACATCAGCTCCTCGGGCGTGGGCGGCCCCTGGATGTGGGTGCGGACGAAGGAGCGCAGTGCCGCGGCGACGGCCGAGGCACAGCGCGCGGGGAGGCGCGGTTGCGGCTTTTGTGTCGTGCTCGACTCCGACTCCGATTCGGGGCCCGCGTTGGCGGACGAGGCGGTGGAGCTCACGCTCGAGATGGAGGAGCGGCGCGACTCAGACGTGGATGCGCATGACAATGAGGATGATGCGTCCGAGACAGAGACAGAGTCAGAGTCGATCGAGGCACGCTCGGGGCACTCGCAGCTGGCGGGCCAGTACAGCATGAGCCGCTCTACGATGGGCGGGGGGCGCGGCTGTGGGCGGTAAATGGGCAGTCCGCTTGAGCACCGGCCGGGCGGGCTGTGGCTTTGTGTTTTGCTTTGCCTGCCGGGAGAGGGGAGGGCGCGGCGCGGAAGTGGAGGGCTCGGCGGCGGACTGCGAACGTGAATCAGCCGCCGAGTCGAACGAAAACGAGAGAAAGCCGATTCGACTCACCGAGTACGCATCGAAGCCGAGAGCCTTCTCGAGGGAATTGCGCTTGAGCGCAAACCGACGGAGATCGACTTCGTCCTCAGGACACCAGTCCTCGGGCACATGTACAAAGACACGGCCTTTGAGTGATGCGCGTTTGATAGTAGATTTCTGCGTGGTTAGATCAGAGCGCAGCATGGCGGGAGGGGAGTGTGAGAGTGCGTGCATCGAGTGGAAGTAGGAGGGGTTATGGATATTGCGGTGAATGGCTTGCAACGTCCAAGGTGAGATTCAACGGTTATTTGCCCCATTCTTATACCCTAGCGCATGATTCTAGACCGATTCCAGGCCTACAGTCTCAGGCGGAGAGTCTCAGACGTTGCTTTATCCGCGCAAAGTCTCAGACATCTCTATCCGCGTAAAAACGCAGAACCAAGTAAGGAGCCCACAGAGAGTGACCGAGATAGATGTATGATGGGGAGGTCTGGAAATGACAGTCTCCATAGCTGGCAGAAACAGCAACGCTAGAAAACAGGGAGATGGAAGAAGGCAAGCAGGAGCGAAGATCAACACAGCCACCTCCCACCCCTATCGTGCAAGACAAACCGTCCCCGCGATGCCCGAGAGACCCGTCTTACCCTGCTGCGCCGTGAACCCTGTCGAGGATTTCGAGGGAAGTAATTGTAAGACCAATCGAAACCTCCTGGAGTCCCCTCTGCCCTTCCACCAAACGGCTCGGCCGCATTCCTTCCGAGTCGGACTCGTATTATTGATCTGCTACTTATGTATGCATACCCCACCTCAAGCTTTTCTAGCTTTCTTTACACCGTCGTACATGTGCTACATTATTAACAATACCCAAGATTACGCCTGAATACAGACTCCATAAACTACTCCAGTCTCCAACCAATCGTGTTTAACATGTTGGTACGATTTTTTCTGTCCGGGCTCCATCCAGCCTGCAAAGAATAGGCTATTTCTTTCATCACAGATCCCATAGGGTACGCGCTCAAGTGATCTTCCAACGGATTTTAATCGTGTTGACACACAACGCATCAGGAGCTCAGTTCTACTAGTATCGACTCTGTGCAAGAAAGAATGCCGGGGACGACCAAACCCGTCTCAGCAATCAAAGTAGCATATCATGCTCTGCGCCCCCGCCGTGTTAACGCACTCGGTCCCATGCTGGTTCCCCGTGTCTGTGATCTGGTTCTGGCAGTTGAAGTCCGAGAAAATGTGGCAGTCCGTGCCGAAGAACGTGTCTCCCGACACAGGCACGCTGTCGAAGCTGCTGTACTGGTAGCAGTTGCCGCCACAGGTCGGGACGTAGTTGGTGAGCTGGCCCGTACCCTGGCAGTCGCTCCCGCGATAGAGCGTCACGCATTCCTGGCCGGTACAGTCCTTCGAAAGCACGGCATGCGCTTGAAAGATGACCGAGCCCAGAGATACCAGAGCGGTGCTGGAGGCGAATTTCATTGGTTCTGTATTTTCTCTGGAGAAGGTAAGCCAATGAAACGGAAGTTTGCGTGTGCTCCTCACTGGATCGATTGGTGACTTGTGTGGTTGTTATTGGAGGATTCACCGCAGCAGTGTTCAATTTATGCGGTTCTGTCTCCGACCTTTTCGCCGTGCATGCACTGAGAACTTCGTCAACATAGCTCGGTGCGGCATTTTTCCCCCTTCCGATACCGCTACGCTGATTTCCTTGCGGCATTTCATTTACCGCCGATGGCTCCACGCCGAACTTGTTGTAGAGTGCGGCATTTCATTTGCTTCCGATGCCGCTCCGCCGAAATCCACGAAGCGAGGCATCGTCTTTTTGCTTTGTGCCGATAGCCTTTCCGACCCTCGTCGGAATATCGATGTCTGCAAAGCAGCGAGTCGAGCGGCGCAAAGACCACTCATGATGCAGGGGGTGTATCTAGAAACAATTGTTCCACTCGAGTCCCAGCGGATGTCTCCAGCATAAAAACGTGTGCATGAGATTCAACCAACCATCGCCTTTTCAAACCGAACGCCTCTGTAAGAACTCTTCCCACCTCAACGTTCTCGCCAGCTTACTCTCGATCCTCAGCCCGAGCAGCTACTTACAATGCACCTCAAATCATTTTCCACCATCATTTCCCTCGTCGTGGGGGCATCCCTCGCCTCCGCAAAGGAATGCGGCGGCGTGGGCGGGAGTGTGTCTCATACTTCCACGGCCCCAGCTGCCAGGGCACCAACTTCATCGGGGACTACGTGCCTACCTGCGGCGGCAACTGCTTCCAGTACAGCAGTTTCGACAGCCTCCTCGTCGAGGGGAGCTTGTTCCTCGGCACCGACTGCCACGTATACTCGGACTATAACTGCCAGAACCAGATCGTAGATACCGGGAATATCTTGGGAACCTCGTGTTATAATATCCCGACAGAGCATGAGATGTTTCTATGATTGCTAGGCTAGCAGTATCCCGAATGACATCCTGGAAATCGAACATGATATTATCTGGAGAGACGAGACGCGCGAGTCTGAGCACCAGAACATCTTCGAACTCGGGCTCGGAGTCGAATCAGCGCGATCATGTCATTTCAATAAGAAAGACATATTCGTTCGTCCGTTCCACCCAACACCGCAACCCCCAGCGCGAACATGAGTCCCTGCCCGGCGTTGGGCGCAAAGAGCGACAGCGCGCTGGCAGGGTCGCGGACGGGGACTTGTACCCGGATCCGGAGGAGTCAGCAGAGGAGAGCGCGCCAGAGATGTCTGCGGCGGGGTTGAAGGGGGCGAAGGGGCGGTGGCGGTTGGGGCTACGGTGGCGGAGAGGCAGACTGAGAGGGGGAAGTCAGCGTTGAGGACGATGAGGGCAAAGAAGTAGAGAAGAGGGGAGCGAGGCGAGGACGAGGCGAAACAATGCAGGTCCAACAACACTCACGAGGCGCATACTGCTGCTGCTGCCCGGTGGCAGCGGCGAGCTCCTCGGCCTTGCACTCGGCTTGGAGGCGCGGGGTCGACTTGAACTGGAAGTCGGCGTTGGTGCACGCGTAGGTCACGTTGGTGCTGCTTCACGTCAGCATCGCACACGAGAGGGGAATAGCACGCACGGAGACCCACACTCGGTGGCGTTAGCGGCTGTGAGGCAGCCGAGGATAGGGGGTGAGGACGGCGGTGGCGCTGACCTCGGCGGCGCTGCCCGCGGCGGAGACGGAGGACTGGGCGACGGAGATGGCGCTGCTCTGCGAGGCGGAGGTGAAGATTGTCGAGGGCAACGCTACCCTGGGAGGAATGGGCGCAAACGGCGGCGGCAAGGGTGGGGACGGCGGTGACGGCAAAGCGCATCGTGGGTTCTTGGAAGAGCAAAGCCGTACGGGGTGTATTGGCACTCCTCCCGATAACGAACATGAATAATAATTGATGAATTCGATCGTTCGCGTCAGTTGTCGACGCGAAGAAGACCCTACCTCGAGCGCCCTCCTCTCTTTCCATCCAACCTCCTCCGAGCCAAGCCCAGACAAACGGTATGTCGAAAATGTCCCAGCAAAAGAAATTTCCGACGTGGGGAGCAAGTGAGGAAGAAGTGAAGAAGTTTCAAACTCCGCCCGGCACGTCAGCTGATAACCTGATCACTGATCGTGGCGCGCGCTGCTTGTCTCTTCCCACCTCGACAAACCAACTGCGCCATACTTACACTCATACTCACGGACCTCAATTCACCAACTTGGGCCACTGTGGCGCACGTGAACGCGACATGCGCCACCGTAACAAGGTGCCCGACTTTCGTTTGCGGGCAGTTGGACTGCATTAATAGGCTACCCAAACGAATAGGCTGCAGTGCATACAGCGATCTATTGGCAGAGTCACACGGCACAGCTTCTTCCAGGCGACTCCCATGGAAGCGCTCTCCTCAGAATCCTACTCGAAGGCTCTCGCTCGCGTCGAACTCTCCACCGAGCCTCAAGAAAACCGGGTGACGCTGCGCCATGGAGCAGGGTTGACCATGTTCTAATTCTCCACTCTTTCCGCTGTCAGATGGGTCGTCGAGAAATTTACTGCCGACCAGACTCACTTCACATCTCTCATCGACGATTGCTTCGGCGACGACGAGTATAGGGAGAAAACCCTTGGCGATTTGTACGCGAACCAAACCTGTTCATCGAGTCTCTTCAAAATACTACAATGTCACTGTGATCGTTTCGTGAAATTCGCTCGGCCACAGTGAGTATGACGTCTTGTACTTAAATTTGCGCAGCAACCACACCACCATCGACACTCAGCTCATCGCGTTTGAAATTTTGGTTTCCGTGATTACCCGGTATCCTGGCGTCCAACAGCGACTCAAAAACCACATGGACTGGAGGAAGGCGTCGCAGAAGGGCCCTGCGTTGCTGTGGAACCGCCCACGCCAATCTTGTGGCATCGAGTTTGTCGTTTTCTGTATCTGCGACAGTTCTTTGACGCAGATTACGGAGGCGGAGCCCCCGAGCATGCTTAGTGTCGTAGAATTTGCGGGAACGTGGAACAAGGTTGCAATCGAAGCGCTCCTTAGGCATGCCAAGTAAGTTTTTCATTCGCAACGGGAGTAAATTCGCAGTCGACTCGAGGGATGGGCCTCATTTTGAGCCTTTCAGGATCTGTGCTACTCTCTATCTCTCAGGAATTCTTGAACTTCCAAGTTTCTGGAGACGCTCCCCGCCCAATCTCCCATCCACGAGGACGAAACGTCAGCGGTTTTCGGGGACTCTATCCGCCTTGTATGATACAATCCTTCTCCTACTCGACACCAAGGACAACAGAGTCTATAAGAAACTCATTCGATGCTATTTCAAGGAGGAGGATATTGGGGGAGGGCCCTTCAGGCTGCATCTGGTATCGGACGCCGTGATATCGTCGAGCTGCTGCTTGAGCATGGGGCAAATGTGCATGCTCGAGGTGAGCATATGCCATATGTCCAAGTCCACGGCAATACCATTCGAGCCGCGGTGCATGGTGCAGACCTCGACATAGTTCGGCTGCGTCTCGAGACTGGGGCAAACGTGATCATGAACGCTCAGGCGAACTCGAATTGTGTTTCGGCGGTCGAGTTCAGCAACATCGGTCTTGCACACGGGAAAGAATATGGGACTGCACTCCAAGTTGCGGTGCGCGGTGGACCTACAAATCGTCCAGCTGCTTCTTGAGCATGAAGCCAACGTTAATGCACCAGGTAGGCGAGTAGTTTCCTGTTCAAGGAGATTACACCGATTCTAGCCCGAGGGAGCTTCTGGGGTACGGCGCTCCTGGCCGCAACCACCGCTAGACACACGGAGATCTTAGAGCTGCTTCTTGATAATGGCGCAGGGGTGAATGGCCAAGATAACACTATACCTTGACTAAGACAAAACGTGATTGATTCGAGTCGAAGACCCGGAGCGCAGCGGAGATGAGACTGTGCTCAATCAAGGCCGCGACATATAATGGACACGAGAATATTGTCAAACTGGTTCTTGACGAGGAAGCAGATGTGAATACCGCAGGTGAGCACGTCTTGCAGGCTTGATGAAATTTACTTATTCGAATCAAAGAGGGGCAGACCGCGCTCGAGATTGCCACGTCTGTGGGGAAGCTAGAAATAGTCAAAGTCCTTCTTGAGCGAGGAGCAAACGTGAATGTGAAGCGTAATAAATCCTTTTTCGGTCTCAACAACAACCCATTCCAAGGTTCCTTTTTCTCGCCCTCCCGGCTTCATTACCGGAGTGTGCTCCAAATCGCGGTAGATAAAGGATTTGAAGAAATTGCCAAGGTGTTGCTGGACAGCGGAGCAACCCCTCTTTCCCATAAGGAGAGCATCGGGCGATGATATTGGAGTCAAACGACAGTCTTGTATAGATTGTTCTTCGCTTTCCACAAACCGACTTTAGATGTCCGTAAATTCCCTTGCCTGTCAAGGGCTCTGGGAGGTGCTGGGAGGTCATAATTCCATCAATCACCAACACCCGAATTTGACGTGATCCGATCATCCCACTCCGCTATTGCCGAGATAATCGCAAGGATAACCGCATGACGCAAAACAATTTGGAGCCAGCACCGAACTCACATCACATCATCCACCAGCAAAGCTTTACCCTTGGAACTTCTCAATTCTCAATCCACAACGCAGACCGCTCCAATCACTTTCAAAACATCCAAACTACCATCTCTTCTCTACCGCTAACAAGACAATGTAGGTGGCCAAAGATCGATAGACCAGGTGTGTAAAAGAATACTGAGCATCTCAGGTCTGGCTAATGTCACACTGGCAGACAATTCTTTACATATCTGTATATTACTGTGTTGCTACGCTCAAATCCATCTCCGTGCTTGAGCACATTTCTCTCCACCATCTCATTGTTTGTTTGTTCAAATCTTCTAGTCTGTCATCTTCTGCAAGCAACATCGGATTGTGGGCTTGCATGAAAAGTTGATCATCAAAGTCTCGTAGCAGACAAATTGTTTCTTGCCCTGAACTCCGGGAAAGTGCCACATATAAATTGAAGAGGCTCAATTTCCTAGTCGGGGGCAATGCAATGTCCACCAAATCTGTCTGAAAAACTTCGAAGATGATTCCGAGAAACTTCCCAAGATGATTCAACGAAACAGTGACTGCTGACCAAACCATACTGAGAAAACGAAACACGAAACAAGTTCCTTAACAGATGTACTCGTACTAAATGCTCATTCTTGAATTCAGTGTATGTAAAAAATGAGACCCCATCAGGCAAGGGCTGTGCCGCCAAGGGCGGCACTTTCTAGTAACGAATGTGCGGCAGAAATGCGGCAGGAAGGAAAATATGACTGGCTAAAAGTAGCGTGGGTAAGTGGCCTCGAGGCGATGACTGTCATGCCGGACCACACTCACAACTCCGCCATTTCGACTGAATATCTGAACCTGGGTTCTGTTCAATGTCCCTCTTAGACTGCACACATGATTTGAACACTGATATCAGCGGAATCGGTGTCCGCATATCATATTACCTACAAACTCTGTTCCTCGGTGCGTGAGACAATAGGGTCGTGGGCTCCTTCCTTGACACCGTCGCAGGCTGTCTTTCTGTGTGGTCTGGATCTCTCGACGAGATTGCTGGAGCGCTGTATACACTCATGGCAACCAATGCGGCCATGGCTGTAACTGGTCTGATCCTGGGACTCAATAGTCTCTGTAACAGATACCCTATATTGATGACGAACAAGTAAGTATCAATATAGGGTCTGTTAGCATTGAGCAAACACGACCATCTTGTTGGCCGACCCATCAATATTTTGCGGCCTTGCTCTGGAACCCCTTCTCAGGCAATAATTCTGCAAATATTTGAGCATATAGAGATCCTTCTAATGAGACAAACCTTCCCTTACACCTAAGCGATTGGCGCAGCTATTGTGATGATATCGGATAGATTTGGGAACAACAGATTATCTAATCATTTTTTTGCTTGATCATGGATTGAAGGATTGGCTAGCCAAAACACTTAATTCTTGCTGGAGGATATCATCAATTTCAGTTCATGAAACTGTACAGATTGTTTTACATATATTCATGTTGTATTCATTGTGGTACGAAGGAAAGAAACGCTGTGGGAACAGCCACCTGATTGCGTAATCAGGCAGCCGCCCAACAATTGGGCCCTGATTGCTACAAGACTAGGGACTCAAGCAAGACTAGGGACTCAAGCCACAGCCTGAAATCAGTTTCCAAGAGTCGGTCGCTCGCTGGCGCGATTACCCCTCTACTGACTAAATGACCTGCATCAGTGCTGTCATCATTATATATCTGCTCTCGATGGGTTGGATCACAGTCATCACCGCACTCGCATCTTGCCACCGTCTCTCTGACGAAACGAATGTGCTTCAGCTGGTGTCTGTTATCCAAGGCTACGTGATAGTGGTGTTCGTCTTCTCCGTACTCGCTACCGCTCCCAAATTCGGTCCACACCTGGAATGCAACCACGAGGCTGTTGCCGTTATTCTTCGCCCATTTTCCGCATTGAAGGGTGGGCGCATCTTCGGCTGGTGTATCGTCGGCTTGATGTCTCTGGGCTACACGATAATGACCGCCAGGGACTACATCGCGCAAATTCAGCAGCAAATCCGGAAACAGCGGCGGTCTGAGAAAGAACTTGGCGAGACTCCGGTAGCGGATGCACAGGAGCCTGTCCGCACCCCCATTTTCATACCGACCCCGGCACCGTTCGTGTATGCCAACACAACAGCCACACAACAGAGACAGGTGAGTGCCCGCGTGTAGTTGAATCAAATTGAACAGAGTATTCATTCGAAATGCTGTAGGCGATGTACTACGGCAGTCCCCGAGCGTTGGTTGACCACCAATTGCTTGCCATGCTCCTGTTTATCATCCTCCTCTGGGCATTCTTTGTCCTCAACATCGAACTCATCATTCGGTGGTATCGGCCCACTTCGGATAGTTCGGTGCCTAACTGACAGTTCGGTCAGGTCAGTGTGAAGAGTGCGTCGTTCGGAAATTGAAATGCGCTGATTGACGGATGTTCACCTTAGATCTTACCGATGTTCTTGATAGTGCTGCCCCTCGTCAACCTGATTTCCGCCCTCAATGAATTTGGCATCAAGCCAACGAAACACGTAGATAGGATGGTGAAGGTGTCCGTGATCAACGATAACGAGTTTGAGTCTCAGCGGAAATAGCACTGTTGACAAAATTGTAGGCGGAGACGAAGAGCCAAATTCAATTGTTTTGAACCCCGACAAACCAGGGTAGACATTGCCAACGAACAACGATACCTGCTTGATTTCGACCGCAAAGAGTCCGGTCCTATAGGTGTCCTTTTTGGACTTTAATTAACCGTTCTTTAAGCAAATGGCTCCTTGGCTGTGCTATTTCCTCATATATTGTTGCTCTTTCTCTCCTCTGCACATCCTCTCTATTTAACTCCTTTCATATCGCATTTTTCTCTGCACTGCGACCCGTCTCGTGTTCAACTGACATCCCCTTTTGTCCCAAGCATTTGTTTCCCCATTTATATGCCTACAAAATATGCCAACCTCACTCAAACTGCACTGCCTCGATGTGATCCGCAGGCATATGCAGTTTGTCCCAGTAGGCTGCGCCGCTAGATTTCTGTCATATCAACGAAGCTCTGGCCACGTATGACCTGAAGTTTCTACCCTACATAAGTAGGGTAGATTCACCGTCTTTTCTGATGGTCCTCCATCCATTCCTCTACCCTTCTTGAACTCTTTGGCTGCCGCTGGCTATTATTGTTCAAACGCAAGGACTGCATTCGGTGTCTGGCTCAAGTTCTTTCGTCTGACCAGTGATGAATTGTCTCTGGTGCCTATCCTTGGGGACCGGCACCGCCCTTGATCGGAGCGGCGTGTTTATCCTTGTTTGTTCTCTTTCACGTCTCAAGGTTGCATGTTCCCTCGTATACTCACTCCCTCACACACCGCATGAACTCAGTTTGGTGAGACAAAATATTCCTTGAGTGTAAAAATGTCTGTTCCTCCAAAAATATCCACCAGAATATTAATTTCTTCGGACTTTCACTGGTACGGGACAAGAAAACACCTGTTTATGACGGCTCTGGATCTGAGATTTCTAATTTGAACGCAAGGCAAGGTTTGTGAGTGTAAAACTCGCCATTCGGTGTGCGGCTCCATGACTACTGACTTCGACGATGTTCTCAGAACTCAGTCGCAAACACTATTTTCAACAGAATCAATGATGTTTGAAATTACCATGCGATTTCAAGCACAAATATTCGTTTCAGATAGCCAGCAGCCCTTCAGTATTTTTTTTTGAGAAGAGAAGTTGAGAAATTCAGCCATAGCTGGCCAATTTGGTTGCACGAATCGATCCGTCACAAGGGCGTGACAGTTGTCACAGTTCAAGTACTTTATTTCGTTTTAGACCTACTGACTTGATTATGAACTCGTTTGTGATACGTGCAGCCTCTAGTAGTATGCTGAGAGCCAGATCTGTAAAAACAATTGACATATTTCTCTTTTCGTAGCTAGTAGTTGCTGATTTTGCTGAAATTGCGGAAAAGCCTAAGGCTTTTTCAATTCAAGACAAATTGGTTCGCTTTCGCAGGGAAAGTGATATCTCTAAGCTACATGCACACAGCTATCAGGCCGAGTTTTTTGATTTTGGCTTTTGTACCAGAATTATTGCTCAACATTCTCAGGAAAGCGGTACTATTTGATGTATGGGACAAAAATTGAAAATCCGCTCTAATAGCACTATTCTTATGCTAATTTCATTATGAGTTTCACTTTGGTTCAAGAGGCAAAAGTAATGAGGTGAAAAGCCTTAGGGTTTGCAAAACTGGGACCGAGCGCCCCCGCCAACCAAACAAGGACAAAGCTGCCGTTCCGATCAAGGGCGGTGCCGGTCCCCACTATCCTGTCTGTGATGTGACGTGTCGCTATTGCTGGAAGCAAATGCTTGGTTTCTTTCCCAACTCAGAGTGTCCCGCAGTCTTTCAATTTATTTGCTTCAAGATGACCAAACAATCATTTTCGAAAGCCCTCACCTCCATTTTCCACGCTGATATAGCCGCAAGCCTGGCTTGCGAGAATTGGCATTCAACACACGGATTTTGATTCTCAACAAACCCTCTGTTAGCTCATTTGACACTGTGAATCCCCCACACCGGTTTCTCCCCATTCCCTTTTCCTCTTTGGTTCTCAATATCATGATTATTATCCTCTTTGCAGACACGAGGCTCTTTTTTATTGCTAGGGACAGCGTCACAACTCCCTACACAGTGCGCAAAAATTGCCCCAGAACCCCTCACCACCGGTAATTCATGAAATATTATGCACAGCCAAACTTGGTTTCCACAGGAGTTTAACCGCTATTGTTATAAATACTCTGCTGACAATCCAATCTGCAGGTACATCCAACTACTTAATACTTAATGCCTCCATTCTCGGATCTGTGGTTGTCCGGCTTGCTGCCACAGAGCCCTTCTCCATTTGGGCAGAATAATTTCTGTATCCGTCGATTCTACCTACTGTGCCGTGCTTTCTCCAGTGGCATACAAACTGTCTCCAGTAAAAACATAATAATTAATAAATTTTATAACAATGTCCCGATGCCGGAGCAAAGCGAAGGCTCAACTTATCACCAAAGATCAAAATGAGATCATGATTGCTGATCTTGATCTCACACCGAATAAAGTAAAATTTCAGTTTGGACTGAAATGGGGTGTGATTTGCCACAAATCTAAAACCAAATCAGTCCCACCGGAAATGCGGAAAATCAGTGATGGCTGACTCTCACAAAGAAACTCAAAGAATCCTGGTGCATATCAGCCATGCTGAAATCCTTGAGCTATTTATGCTAATGGCCATCTATTTATATTGGCAAATGGCAAAAATTGCTCAGGAATTTCTGCCCGAATTTCAGTGCAGCTGAAGTCTTTGAGTTTCTTTATGAGAATCCATCATCACTGATCTCCCCTATTTCTGTGTGACTGATTTGGATCTAGATTCTTGGCAAATCAAATGTGGTTTCAGTCCAGACTGAAATTTTACTTTATTCAGTGTCTGATCTCGTTTTCGATTTAATGATCTTGTTCTCAATTTTCTGATCTCGTTCTCGCTTTCCTGATCTTGTTTTCGCTCCTATGATCTTGTTTTTGCTTTACTGATCTTGTTCTTGATTCACCCAAGAATGATCTCACCAAGGTTGCCTTTAGCTTTGCCTGGCATGTGTTTCACTTTCACAGGGCCTCGCAACTAATCTCACTTGTGAATATGTGATTACCCAAACAATAACAACCTCCTGGCTGTGTTACATGGCTGCAATATCCACAGGCCAGAAAACAGGGAAGAGAAGGACATGTCTGCTAGACAGGAACACGCACCATCATGTTAAAATAATAAAGTGTCAGCTCTTGAGGGCAGGGTCATCTTTCTGTGCCGTGAAGTCCGAGCTTTTTGGGTGCAAATAGCTGAACGAGTGAAGGGTCAAACACAATGTTGGAATCCCAGTGAAGTGAAAGAATTACATAGGCTAGAATCATGGAGAGGGGAGGTGGTAGCACCTCCTCTAGAAGCACGTACAAGCGGCATGCATACCCATAAGCCTGACGGTGGACGGAGGGACGAATACTGTACTTTTTCGTTCAAATCGACAGGGGGGTGTGATGCGTGACCCGTTTTCCCAATTCGACATTTCGGCAGCCGCCGAATTTTTGTGTGACACCTCGAAAATTTCGACATTTGAACCGAAAATTTCGTCTTTTTTCCACTTTTGGGGCAGTTTGAGGACCTGCGTGACCGCCTGGAGATTCAATAGAGGCCAGAGTGATGTGTGACATCGTCCAAAGTTCGTGATCGACAGGAGGGTGCGTGACGCATGACTACTGATTTGAACGAAAAAGTACAGTACCAGGATAGGAAAGGGGAATTGAGCAACTGCCTAGTGGTTTATCAAGAAATGTTGTCGCCCTAGGGTGTTCAGGCACGGATGACACTGTCCCGCACGCGAGGGCATTTGGGGCTCGCCGCAATTGCATGGGTGATCACCGCCGCAGAGACTGCATACGTGGAGCCAGTCGCCTGGGTGCTGCTGACTACCGCATCTTTTCTTGTTGGTATTGAAACCGATGCAAACGACGCAATGTTCCCCTCCCTGGTATCTAAATGAGCGCGAAAATACCTCCGCAAACTCCCGGTTTTCTGTCCGGTCTTTCCTTTTTCTGGTTAATTGCCATCCGTTTTCGGCCAATCATATGTTTTTTTAACCAAGCTCATCCAAACAAAGCATCGAATACACATCATATGTGTATTTTAAAAATCAGCCATGCGTACCAGGGGCCGCCCTAGTCTTGTGTTTTTGAAGGCGTCCGCAGTTTCTGACTGGCGCAATTCCGATACGGGGTGTGTTCAAAAGTCATTTTTTTCTCGATACACTGTGGCTGATCATTACCTTGAGGGTAGGGGCCCGCCGCGAGTCGTACGGCAGAAACCCGTACCTATCACCGTAACGCACAATCACATTTCGAACGTCCAATAATTTGGAAGTCTTATGGCGAAGTCAAGAGTCCCAGATACTGTTGTTTCAGCCTCTTTCATTCCGCATTTCGCACTTTAGGTGTCGAATTGTTTTTAGCTTACGACAATTCCGCTTGCTCGCGTATGACTCTGTGATACTCAAATGGTCAGAGTCAGGGCGAATGCTGTTATGCTGGCTTGTCAGCACCCTCAAAATTTTCAGCACAGAGACTTCCCAGCACTCAACGCCGACCGATCTCCTCATCCTCGACGCGCTTGTTGAAACTCTTCCTTCTGGCCTGAATACCTCAGTTCCCATTTCAGGAACTTTCGAAAATGAGGACTGGATACAATCTGTTCTTTAACACGCAGTCGTCTTAAACCCGTTTGTGCTATCGACGCTGTCTACAACATTCATCTAGTCTCCGCTCGACATTTTCTGTTTTTGTGAGTTATTACTGATGTACGAACGCCGCTCACGAACTTGACGTGCCTGCCACGCCGCCGTCGCAGTATGTGCCTTGCCCGCGAAAGTTCACCAGACTTTTGGGGCATCCTAATCTCTATAAAAGCCAGCTATGCATTTCATCTTTTTTTCAGAACCGGAAATCCCAGCTCTCTCGCCCAAGATGTTTTCTGCCAAGTTCATCCTTACCGCACTTGCCTTCGCTACCATATCCTCCGCGGCGCCGAAAGCGCCCAAAGTATGGGATTCACTTTCATGTGAACTTTTAATCTGTGACTGACATGCTTCGCAGCTCACGTCTGCGAGTATCACCGCTTGCACCAAAAAGAACCTGAAAGGAGCCTGCGTTACCCTATCCATCATCTCGGACTCCTGCATCAATTTCACCGGCGGGCTCACCTTCCTCAACAAGGAGATTACTTCGGCCCAGGTTCCTGCAGGATTCGTCTGCACTTTCTTCGAGTAAGACGTCTTACTTTCAGCTATACATTATGAGCCTGATTATGCGGCGTAGGGACTTCGGGTGCGAAGAGACAGGAACCAAGAAGCACGACGCCGCGGCGCTGACTGGCGGTACATATAATAACTTCGCTAAACCGGGATCGGGAGGAGTCAAAGGGCTTTCCGGACAGAACTTCGACAAACTTACGAGTTCGATCAGTTGCTCGCCTATTTGAAGAGAATAGTGGCGGATATCCGTTGTTAATATCTGTACCGGTGCTTCGAATATTAATTGTTGGTTTGGGATAATTCGAAACAAGCACTCCTAAGTCAACCACTGAAGGCAAGGTGGCGATAGATAGACCAGTCGATCTGAGTTTCAATCCCGCGTCACACCCCCGCCGACTCGAACAAAATAGTACTTATTAGGCCTCCCGCCCTCAGAACTAACCCTGAGAAACTCGACCGAACGTCTGAAACAATCGGCTGTTTGCCGACGCAAACCGTGTTAGCCGACCACCAGCCTCGTTGTTATCGTTCTCCACACTTCAGCCTTTCTCGATTTGAAGCTTGAAGCACGATCCATTAGTTCTGAGCTACATATCCGCATGCCTCAGTACTCTAGCTGTATGTGTAGTTCATTTGGGTATCCCAATGTACGAGCCATATATATAGAAACAATCAGAATTTGGATCCAGGCCAGTTCTATTTACCGACCCGGCTGATCTTCTTCTAGCTCTGGGCGCAGATCCTAGAATACGGCACAGACTCCGCTTTCCGACATCTTGTTCAAATCTTGTTCGTCTTAAGTTCTCCCAACGTTTCATATACCCCGAAAACGACTGGATTCCCATGTGGGTCGCTCAATGGGACGCGTTGCACAAGCACAACAGTGAAACTGGTGCCCCAGGGCCATCACCAAACTTTCATTTAACGCGGCGTGGGTGCATGAGGGCTTGAACTTGTGAAGCACACGACCCAAGCAAACGTGAGAAGAAATCAGCCAAAAATACGAGCGAGCTCCAATGCGGAAAGCCATACGCTTATGCACACTATACACTCATGGACATGGGCTGCGTTTGACCACGAAACCAAGGAATCGTTGGGGCGTCACAGAACTCATTCAAGACGCCAAAGTTACTTATTTTGATATTCGTCAATTGATCAAGTAAGTACTCGGGTTGGGTTGGCTGTGTGCCACCCGTTCTCGAGAGCTTTCTTTGCGTCGCCGATGTAGGCTGCAGTGACCTTTGATGAGTACGGATCATGCATGACTCTTGAGAGGCGATCCTCGAAAATCACCCAAAATGATCGTCACCAGCATACTGTAGCCAGATGTCAGCGTGGCACAGATTCAGTCGCCCGTGTGAGTGGGTCACGCCGTTTTGAACGCGGTTACGCACTCGGCACTGCCCTTTGGGAGGATCCCGTGAGAAGCAAATTTCGATGCCGTCACCTTTCCTTCTGATCGTCGACGATTAGACCAGTGACTGGTAGTTTAAATTACCAATGCAAAAATCTTACCAAAAAAGGCTATTCCGGACCGCGGTTACCGAGTGGGTGACGTCAGACACAAGCAACAACAAAGGATGCAAATGTTGACCCAGCACCCTCAAAATCTCAAAGTTTGACTTCGGATAACCTGCAACGGATTTGTCGAGGATGCGCGAGCATTGCTATCCAAGAAGATTGCGAGTTGGTGAAGAAATGAGTGAGTAATTCAATGACCTTTTTTGGTAACTAATTTGCATTTGTAATTCAAACTCAGATCGACCAGCGTGTCTATCGACAAGCTTGCTTTCATAGACAGGCTGGATTCGAGCCTAGTCGACGATCATCCTAACGCCCAGTACATTGCGCTCCCGGCGCCAATCATGACTAGATCCATACCTCCGATGCTCGGAGACGCGACTGTGGGCTTGTTCCTCCGGGTGTAATTGCTGGGAGGTCGCAGTCTTCGTGTCTGCAACGGCCTAGTACTCGCCAGAAGGTACTTAGTCTCTTATAAACAGACGCTATAACATTAAACCTCGTACCTCGGTTGTTATAGCCAGAAGGGGCGCTCAACACTGGCGCTAACATGTCAAAATAAACCGGCGGCAGAATACTGAATCTTTCCGGTTGCATAGGTGTATGAATATCTGAGTTTTGGTGCTTCACCCGAATTAACTTCGATTTTGTTGCCTTGGAAAAGCGGGACACCATCACAAATTGACAACTTCCTCAAGTAAGATGCCCAGCGCCCTTTGCAATGCTTTCGGCTTCTGACAGCGACGGCGCGCGCGGCGGTGTTGATGGTTCATTCAGTTATCCATCTGCAACGCCCGCGAGCTATATCTAGGCTCCCTGAGTCCTATAACTTGGAACGAGTGAACGCTGAATTGCATTCCGCCATACCTACCACCTCCCAAACACTCCAAGTCCTTGAAGGATGCCTTCGCCTCGTTCACTTTACACCACCGGAATCTTATGCCTCGGGCTGGCTCTAGTTCTCGGTCTGGTTACGTCCATATCCCTCCCGACGTTCTCGGGAGTGGATTTCGTCCGGGTCAATTTTCCAAACGCGCTAGCAGACTTTATGAGCCAGTTGCGCGTACGTCTGTTTACCTCGCTCTGATCTGTGAACATGATCACTGAATGACAACGCAGTTTGGTATCTGGTCCGTACTATTCCGTATTAGACTTGAGAGAACCCTCCCCTGATCCACAACGAACCCAGGGCACCGTGCTTCACAACCGGGAACGGGAAACATAGCTGCGTCGTTGGAGGTGCGTACATAGGTGCATCCCTCGCCGGCATTGCCGGTTTGACTCTATCTCCAAGGTCACGGCTACGCGTTCAGGATAACGAGCTTCGATTCCCAGCAAAGTGTGATCATCGGGTCGTCCTGGACCCGCGGGCTGGCAATCCATCCTGTCGGTGAGTTGTCTCCACGACAAAGCGGTTGGTTTGAGACTAATTATATGGGTCCTATGCGCATATAGCCACCGTCTTCACGGCAATCGCGCTCGGCTTTGCCTGCTTAAAACACGAGCACGGACCGCTCCTCGCGACGCTCACCTCGTTCGTCGCCGCTTTTCTGGTCTGTGCTCTTCAACTCCTCCGTTGCCACTTTCACTCATTGAATCCAAAACCGATTTTATCTATTTCGTCCATATGCAGTTCCTCCTCGCGTTCATCGTCGACATCGCCCTCTTCGCCTTTGTGAAGCAGCAAGTCGACACCCTGCACAACGGAAACACAGTCCCCGGTCCCGGTAAGATCCTCTCCTCTTGTTTCTGCAATAATGCCAGGCTCTGAATCTCTTCTCGGTCAAACAGCGTTCTGGCTGACCTTCGTGTCCCTGATCCTCGTCCTCCTCTCCGGATGCACTGTGTGCTTCGGACGCCGGAAGGACTCGGGCGCGTCGGACTATCCGAGCTTCAGCGCACCTACAGGCGGCATTCTCTCGCGGTTCCGGAAGAGCTGAACGAAGGTTAGATGTGGGTTGTATAATTTATAGAGTCTGGATTCAGACATGGTATTGTGTATTTTTGTAATGGCGTGGGGTGTGAAGAGCTCCCGAGGTGGAATGGCATGCAAGCAGGACGATCGCTATAAGTAGACCGAAATTTGTCATGGAGGTACAGATGCAAAGTTGGGACGTGCAAAACTGCCCAACGGGATTCTCCCAAGTGGCGGTGTGTATTCCAACCAAGCTCACAACTTAAAAGCTCATCATTCTGCTGGTCGGGCGAACCCAGATGAGTGCCTGAGCCCAACATCTCGCGCGGACGATTGAAATTGCGGCACGGAGATAGCTGGCAATGCGGTTGACGATGTTTTACAGCTTTCTCAACGTGACTTTCCAGGCTCGTCTCTCATGATCAATGTTCGTCCACTGTGGTCCCCACACAAGGGACGCAAATACCTCGCCAATTCGTGCGTCGGAGAAAATACAACTCTACGTAGTTGACAATTTCAACCCCACTTTCAATCAGAGTGCCGCAAAATTCTGTATCTCCGTGCTGAAATTCTTGTGTCCTCAGGGGAAGCAGCTGCGCAGCCATGTTCATCAGCGCATCGAAGTCGATTTCCCTCTCACGCGCATATTTTTGGCGGACCCCTCTCACATTTCTTTCTCGCCCCGAATAAACACCTCCTCTAAAACATGGCTTCTGAATGACGCATGCCGATGGTAGGGCGCTATTACTTGTACGTTACTGGCGTTAGTTTGCCTGTGCTTGGCTCAGTCAAGATCGCGACGCGCTCTATCACGTGCTGGTTCGCTTCTCTGATCCTTTTCCCGGAATTCGCCCACTATAACATGAAACTTCCAATCAGTTGAATCAGTTGGCGGCTGGTCCGTGCTGCGACATCGCTTCCGCTTGGTATACTCTGATTCATCAGGACTTGATCAAGACTCATCCGTGCTCGGTAAATGCAGCCCATGCGCACCAAGTAGAGCCTTGGAGTAACACAACATCCATTCTACAGCACTGTCTGGCCTAAATGTGGTGTTCGAAGAACTGGAAATACACCCCGCCCCATTCATGAAGCCACCCAAAGTCAATGCGACAGTCACATGAAGATCCATTGCGGCGTCGACCCGATGTTGCTGGCTGGCTGGATAAACGTTCTCTCCTAAACCTAGGCAGAAATACTTTTCCCGGCGGTCGATCATACATCTCAGCGTCGAATGACTCAGCTGCTTCCACCACGCAATTGAATTAAGGTGTCGTATCTGGGCAGATCAGTTGATGGAGGTTGGTAATCTCCGTTCACGTCTCATTCACCGCTTGCACGGGTTGCGAGGATACACCGTTGTCTGTCTCTCATTTGTTCTGAGTCTCGTAATATTTTCCGCCACGCCGGTCGTGCACGCGTTTCCATGCAGGCAACAATCACAAAGATGTCAGGCTCCTGATGACCCCAAGTTCCCAACCAATATCTTGCGCAGCAATATTTTCGAGGGTTATGTCTGGCCAGAGGATATTGAAACGGAGGGGAAGTTGAAGGACAATTGAAACGGCAAGCGGCAATTGCTTCTGGTCCTGAATCAACCGACCTTTAGCGTACTTTTCTCACCGGCAACCGGACATTTCGACATTGCAGCAGGTCTCGAATCAGACCGCTTATTCTCTTGTATGGTCGGCTGTGTACGCGTCCAAACCGTGGGATTTCCCTTAAAGCCCGCGTACACATTTGGAACCGATAGGTCTCCTTTTTGCACCTCCCGTCCACCCTCCCCAGTCGATTATCTTTTTGAATCACCATGGCACGCGCATTCTATCTGTCTGGGATGGCCTTCCTCTTTTTCGCTCTGGTCCTGAGCTTTCTCTCCTCAATCTCCCTTCCGTACCTCCCTGCCCTGGATTTCGCGCGCGTCAAATTCAAGTCAGGGTTTTTCTCGGGGTCGGCAGAAACCCTGAGTCAAGTGCGCGTATGTATTCTCGCTTTTTTTGTTTTGCTTCGTTGTCACTTAGTTTGACCATGGCTTGCAGTGGGGTATCTGGTAGGTGCCTGTGGTCTCTGTCGTTCTTCTGGCGCTAATATTCATGTCAGGGGCCCGTGTGTCTACGACGGGAACGACCACCGAACATGTGTCCACACTGGTGGGCAAAACATTTTCTTTTTGCGTTGCCTCGCCCAATCTAACCTGTGAATCATCCTAGGACACGGTTACGGGATTCCCATTCGCACCTTGGACGGCCAAGAGGTTGATATCGGCGCGTCTTGGACTCGTGGTCTTGCCATTCATCCCGTTGGTTCGTCGCGTCGGGTTCCTCTGTAAGCCATCCACCACTAAACTTTCACTCAGCCACCGCGGTCGTCGCCGTTGCCTTTGGCTTTGCCGCCTCGAAGTTGGAGAACGGTCCACTCATCGCGTCTTTGACATCATTCTTTGCCGCGCTGATGGTGCGTCCCCTTCTATGGGGCTACGATAGATATAACTTGTATCACAGCTTCTCATCGCTTTCGCTATCGACATCGCCCTTTACGCATTTGTCCACCACCAAATCGGTAAACTGGACCATGTGGACGCGAACGTCAGCGCCGGCTCAGGTATGTGACTGCATTTTCGACTGCCGGTTGCGCGTTTTCAACTCAACTACCGGTCAGCGTTCTGGATGACATTTGTATCCCTCATTCTTGTGCTCCTCGCTGGCTGCACCGTTTGCTTTGGCCGCCGCAAGGAAAGTGGCAGCGACGCGTACCCGATGTTCAGCAAGTCATCTACTGGTGGCGGCTTCCTGTCGCGGTTCCGCAAGTAGATTGAAGACGTTGCGCGAACATGGCGGGCAATACCTGAGCAAAACTATTCCATCGAGCAGTTGTTCAACACTTTATATACCCGGAATAGAGAATGGGTTTCCATGTATAGTAGGAGAGGAGAATTGCCCAATATATAGACTGGTTGTACGGTGTGCCTGCTATAATTTTGGTCTCCAATCGATCCTCAAAAGTCCATCGACACGAAAGTGGTACTTGTCGACAATGGTAATTTCAAACTTGAACCGGGGGATAAAATACAATGGAAATAAAATAATATACAAACTGTTTTGAGGCGGACAAATGTGAAGATCACTGAGGTTGATGCATGAGTATATTGTCTTAAGCTTGAGAACAGAACAGCACAAGAGGGACACACCATAAAGTCACACCACACCGGCTCTTCATATACAGGCTCGGGGGCGGGTGGAGGCGGCGGCGCGGGGACCATAAACCGCACTTTCCGCGGCAGCGTCATCCGAGGAAACGATTCCTGTTCGTCAGAGTCAGAGTCGGACTCGATGGTGACTGAGATCTCGTCCAAATCTGGGCCAGAGGGAAGGTCTGGGAAGACGCGGGACGCCCGTCGCGGAGATCGGAATAGGAGGATGTCGCACACGCGTCCCAGCAGAGGATGCCGCGACACCTTGCTGGTCGGCGAAACCGGCGGGGTATAGACCAGTTCAGCGAGGTCTGTGTATATATCGTTCAGAATTGGATGGAACAAATAAAATAAACAGCTGAACGCACCCTGACTTTGCCACAAACACTGTTTATTGAAAACAGCAGCGTCGGCAGGCGGTAAAACGGGGAATTCGAGTGGGACTGTGGCGGAGTCGAGGGATAATGGTAGAGACAAAGAGCCCGATGAGCAGGAATCCGCCGATGCCCGGCGAGCTGGAACGTCGCGTGATGGCCGTTTCAACGCGGACTTTCGAGGGCTTTGCTCATTGTGGCGCGGTGACGCTGCTGTTACTGCGATTGCCTTGGGAGGTGTGGCAGCGGACACGGACCGAAAGCGGTTTCTGACGGAGGCGGGCCTCGCTTTGATGCTGGGTAGAAGCGCGACTTCAGCCGCAAGAGAAGTCCACGAGTTTGTGCGTGAGGTGCGTGTGGTGGTTGGGGACATTGTGAGTTAATGAGTTTGACAAAATCCATGCTGCCTTTATAGAAGCGCGGAAGTAAATGATAGAGGTGAAACTCGCTATGGCTGTCCTATGCGTCGCACTGCCCACTCTGCGGCTCCCTACTGGGGGGTGAGACACGCTAAAATCCTCGGACATGACTTGGACAGTGGTTCTGGACTCGAACTGAGCTGAACTTCACGAATGAGAGCGAATTGAACACGTTTAATGGTAATATGGCGTGTCATTTATGGTGCACGAGAGTACATTTCAACTGCCACGAGTATGAGGGCTGGCGCCAAGTTATACAGGCGTGGGAGGTGAGAGGCGCGGTGAGATAAAGTTGTCTGAGATGATCGATCCACGGTCCTGACCCCTGTCTCACTGAACATCAGTCCACTGCAGTGTTTGGGCCTCCATCTCAGATCACAGCGGGCGTAGCTCTGTAGGATGTCAGATGGGCTGGAATTGAGCGAGTGCGTCAATTTGAAACGGCTCTTGGGCGATATCTGTGTGCTTAGAAGGCGTGAACCATTTATATTTCGCGCATCCCTGAATATCGCGAGTGGTGATTTACGTACCTACAGTCATCGCTGCCTCAGGCGTTCGATCCGCGGAATACTTGAGGGCATATGATTCTGTGTTCTAACTGGTTACTTAATGGTTCCACTCATCCGATCCCGGTCCTGAGATATAGAGTATACGTACGACTGCTGTCCTGCGCTGGGTACCCCGCTGGGTACGTACCCAGGGGCTAAGCGAGGTACCCAGTCACAATATACGATATATGTCGGATCCGGTTTGTCACGGCCCGATCAGTGTATTGCCACAAGGCTGCCCGCTCACACGCTTGTTTCTCACTCCCAAAGGGGAGACGCCGCCGGCTTCTTTCTCGCTTACAGCAGTCGACACCTCGCCCGCCAGCCTTCCCGACCCCAGAGGCGGAGCCTTAGAGTGCTTAATTCACACTGGACAACACTCTGTGCCAGTAATTTCTACCATAAATCTCGTCTCCTAATCCATCAAATCACGACTACTCTCGCTTAATTTCTCTGCATTCTCCTCAAAGCGCCTGCTCCATTGTTCTCTGCTCGACATACTGGGGAGGCTGCCGAAATTCCTAGCACAGATCTCATTTTTCTCAGCCTATACCGCGTGTTTTTCGCTTTGATTTTCATTGCCGGCGGCACAGACCTTTGCCACCCATCCTCCTCTCCGCTCCTTCCAACGCGGTAATTTGTTGCAGCACATCCAAATCGCTGCTAGAACTCTCGTTTTTGGTTCCTTGACGGTTTCCGAACGCTCTTGGGTAAGTGAATCTTTGTTGCCGCGTCTCAATGTTAAGCACGAAGGTTTAGTCTTCTATCTCGAGTGTGTTGTTTGTGGTGGCATCGCCATAAGCCCATAGGTCGTCGTGGGGAATCTACCCCTGCTAGGCACGTCCCAGCAGTCATTACTCGCGTTTTTACGCGTCAATTCAATTTAATAACGCATCATTCTGGGCAGATTCAATCATGTCAAGCTCCGGGTCAAGTCCTGCTCGGCCACTCACATTTATTCCGTTTTCTACGTCCCCATCCCCCGTAACTCGAAAGCGGCAGCGTCTAGCGACCACTCCGTTATCTCCAATTCCTACCACACCCTCGCGGCATCCCATACCCGCATTGCCACACTCTCCATATCGCTTCAACTTAAACAAT
Organism: Mycena olivaceomarginata; assembly: GCA_029378375.1. Classification (NCBI taxonomy): domain Eukaryota; kingdom Fungi; phylum Basidiomycota; class Agaricomycetes; order Agaricales; family Mycenaceae; genus Mycena; species Mycena olivaceomarginata. The sequence continues at coordinate 144,877 of JARKIC010000535.1, forward strand.
GAAGTTGTCGACAACCCCCCACCTTCTGTGACTCTCCAGCCTGCTCTTGCCCCTCCAATTTTTTCCCCATCTCCTTCAACCCTTTCATCGTCTGCTGCTACTTCTGATTCTCCCATGAAACACGCCCTGGATGCCTTGGAGGCTCAATCCCATGTTATTCGCCAGGGGATTGCTGCGGAGGAGCAATCGGACAAGGAAACCGGTGGCACGTACACTCGTCACGTCAAGAATTATCAGCTGTGGTGGGATCTGTCCCAAGCGACACAGCTGACCGCCGATCCATCGCACACTGTAATCCCAGCCTTTCCTATCATCCCAGCAAAGGTGACTTTGTTTCTTGAGTACGAAACGACACGTCCGCAGGTAAACCGTTCGCTTCCTCGTTAACAATCGTTTGCTTACTCTTATTTCTAATCAGAAACGAAAGCGTGATGATGGTTCCGATTCGACGGGGACGCTTGGTGTTTCGGGAGTGAAACAAATCGTTTCGGCCCTCGAGCATTGGCGCCTCAACAACCAACATAAATATCCTGAAGTGCCCGCAGCGCAAATTGGCCTTCGCCATGACCTCCGGATCAAGACTTTCGAAAGTGCGGCCGCGCACAAGGAGCCTCTACGCGTCAGAATGGCTCACACCTTGAAGGCAAAGGGTACCAATGCGGGTTTGTGGTTCATCTTCCCTCTGTTCATTCAGTTTATCAAGCTTCGACAGATACATTCACGTCTGCCGATCTTATCAAGTGTGCAGGCTGGTGCTTGACCGATTTCAAGGGCCCATATAACATCTACCTTGGTCTGCGAGATCGCGCGATGCTCCTCACCTCATGCTCCGTCGCGTTTCGGGGAGATAGCACCCGCAGTCTTTTACTTTCAGACCTTTTCATGACGGATGTGCTCATGAACTCCAAAGGCCTTGGAGAAACCGTTCCTGTAAATATATTTTCTTCATTCATGTGACACCGACTAATACAGCTTATAATTGTCCAGGCCCTCACAATGCTGGCCGACAATGCTAAGCACAACCAGACGGGCAGAACCGATGAACACGGGGCATTTAGGCACCGATTTGTCGAGCTCTGTCCGGTAGGAAGTGTCGCCTTCCTTTTATTCTCCTACCATCACGTTCGCGACTGTCCTGCCCCCAATTTTGCTCCCGATTATTCTGATCTCGAGTACGGGGACTGGGGGAAACGCGAATGGTATGGATTTCACCTGTTTCATCCGGGGAAGGACCCGATGACCGAGATGGGATACGACAGTATGTTGTTCTACGCATTTAGCGAATCCCTACTGAACGCGAGATTCTAGACCACAGAAAACGCGTTAATCTCATCTACGAGAGGAACGGGGTTAATATTTCAAAGGTTACACATGCTGGTCGGGAATTTTCAGTCAAAACTGCGAGAGAACACGGAGCCACGGTTGATGGCGCCAAGGCATTAGGTGGCTGGAGCGACAGTGGGTCGTTCAAGCCCTGTTATGACCGTGCCCTGCCTGTCGACGCTCTCCTCGGGGCTGCCATGTTTGACGCGACAAGACCCGAATCGCATTTTCTCGCTCGTGAATTCCTCGGTAAGTTCTTTGGTATTTATGTGACGAACGCTCATGATTAATATTCAATTGCAGAGCCTCCACGCGAACTTGTTGCGCAAATTTTCCCCTGGGTTGAGGACGAACTTCTGGCATTGGAATCTCGCGAGAAGGCCAATCCGTTCGCCCGAGATATTGCCTTGCGCCAACTCTTCAAGTTGCTTGTCTGGTTTCGGACGGTTGTACTTCAAGATGGTGCGATCCTGTATAAAAAATACCCGGACTCCCCTCTTTTCAACTATCCACCTTTCAACTCGATCGAGTTCCAACAATTTGCTGCAGCATCCGTCAACCGTCTTGCAGATATCGAGGCAAAGGCGAATTTGGCGCTCAGAAAACCTTCCCCAAAATCTCGTGCGCGGATTTCAAGGGGCTATCGCCGGAGTTTCCCTGGCACAACGTGCGGAACGCGACGAGACTCGGGCCTATATCCAGCGCCTCGAGTCTCAGATACAGCTGCTGACACACCAATTTATGGAGCAGTCTATGGGCAAGGGCAAAGGTCGTAGTAGGAGAACTCAGATGATGCCGGGTAAGTTTCAAAAGAGCTCCTCTTTCTTTCATTGGCTTAATGATGTTTTTATTGAAGTCGCCATACCTCCACCCCTCTTTTCGGCACCAGCTCCACCCCCGCAAGCTGCTACGTCCGAATTTACGACAGCCTCAGTCGATCCTTTCGATGGCGCAAACAACTTTCTTTTCGCGCCAGGCCCTTTTGATTTTTCTGCGCCTGTTGAATCCTCAAACAGTCGCACGCATTCAAACCACTCACTCACCATTCCTGGACCTTCTACCTCTCCTCATCCGCCCACACCGACTCCCACTTTCGTTGACCCGCCAATCCCATCGGCGTCCGGATTTACAGTTGACCAGATGTCCGCATGGAACCTTCTCGCGCTGAATCATTCCCACGAGCGATTGAGACGCCACCAATGGGACTGGGTTGAGAAGAACAACTCATTCCTTCCCCGGTACACGTTCCAGCGCGTGCTCAAAATCACGGACATCTGGACCGAGTATACCAGCGGACTCAACGGCTTCCTCTCTGTTCGGGACCTCAACGAGGGATGGGCCGCACGATGGAGGACGGGTACTCAAACATTGAAGAATGAGTACGGGCGACGCAAGAAGGTTATCGATTTAATCGAAACCCTTGCCAAGAAGCCCAACTGGAACTTGCAGCTCGTGTTACGATTTATTCGGGAGGTCTACGAGACTGATACTAAATATCCCACTGTCAGGCGCTTCTGCGATGATCTCCAGAGCACTAAATCCGGTCTGCACGATGCAATACTCGCTAGATCTTGTACCTTCATACATTAGTTTCGATACAGTTTGTACGCCTAAAATTTTATTCACACTTTAGTAAATACTGCTCCTATTGGCCTCAGCAAAATCTAAGAGCCTGTGATGGAACTCAGCACACTCGCCATGAGCTGATTTCCTTTTATGGGTTCGTACTTACTGTGACGATAACGAGTCCCACGGTTCAACTCGGCTCCAGCAACTTGACTCGGGAATTTGTACACCTGGGAATCTTCTCAGAGTACTCTCCACCATCCCGACAATCTTTTCGCATACTCAAACCGGTCGCACAGAAACTAAAACCGTGAGCTTTCACGCAAACCATCAGATCTCAGCATCGTAACCTGTAAAAGCACCAAATTACCTGTACATAGGAAGGGTATGTATACACCAAAGTTAGAAACAAGTCTTCAGATTCGAAATTCTGTCCAAGAAATTGCCAAGAGGAAATGCTACGTCAGCCAACATCGTTTTGATGCCAAAGTTTAATCTGAGTTGCGTTGATTGGCCACCATTGTGGTGAGGCTGGAACCTGTTTCGAGTACCTCTAAGTCAGCCAATGATCCGATTTAAATACCGCAGCTGGATTCAGATAATTTGTATCCGACAGTTTTACACTGAACTTTGATGGAACTTGATGGCTCAGTCGAATCTATCAGTGAATGTTCGGTAGCACCAAATTACCCCCAGGGTATTCAGACCCTTATAAGTGCCAAAAAATCACGCTTTATATGTGTAGGCTCAGCTTCCTTCATTCGACTTTGTTACAGATACATTTTAAAGCATACTTACAACGAGATTTCGATGATGGATCCAAATCCGGCAACCCAGTGTTGGCTTGGATGTAAGTTTCCAAAAACATGTGGTAGGGGGTGTAATGACGCTCACAGTTACAGCTATATCTGATGGATGGTTACCTTTTTGCCACCCTGAAATGTTTTTCCAGACCAGGAAACCAAAGGCATTAAGATTATCGAGATTAAGAGAACATAAATATATTCGGGAGGTAAGTGAAAGGATCCAATTCAATCGTCAATGGGATGGTCGTTGGCCCATGCCTGGAGGAAGGACTTGAGAGCGGTGGCTCCGGGAGCTTCTACTTCGGATTTGCTGACTTCTGCAATCACCTCCTCACTGCGGTTTGGCCCGTCAGCAGTGTGAGTGTCGATGATGCGGATCATGGTGATCGCGTCATTGAGGGATGTACTTCCTATCTTGAGAGCCTTCTCTATCGCTTCTTTGGAAATTTTCTAAATTCAAGGATGAGTACTCGAAGATATGGCACCGTTTCACTCACAGTTGTAGACGAAATTTCGGTGGGCCACGAAGTTTTGTGAAAGGTTGTTGCAACTTGAGCAGCGAACCTCCAGAATTCAACCCGGTCCGCATTCTGAAGTACTTTTCCACGATTTGAATGAAATTTCGCGTACCCTGGACGCTTCTCAATCTTTTCCCGGAGCCACGAGATTCCTGAATCCAGGACTGTTGAAGGTTTGGTGGTGGAAGGGCCAGCGCTTTGCGACCCCAACTGAGGTTCCGGAGATGCAGTCCGGAGGCGTTTGTTCTTTATCTAATGGCATTTATTGATGTGAGCGAGCTGTTGAGGATAATGGATTGTGACCTACATCGTCCACTCGAAGCTCGAGTCTATTTCCATCTGGGATGACAATATTACTCAGATTTGCGGCGAAGATATTGTTCCCTTCTTCGACATCGAATACAACAAAATACTCGGTGTATTCGGGCTTCTGACGGTCGGGAATACCCATTCTCCCAGAACCTGGATGGGATGAGTCTGGCATGCGAGTGGAGTGAACAATTAAATACCTACAAGTCGTCCAACTGAGGCTTGAAGCTCATTGAATAACTCGGTGCTGCTAGCCCGCCACTCATTGTTTCGGCACTCAGTCGCGTCAAAGAAATTGAGATTGACACGCTGGGCCACATTCAGTTCGAAGGATCTAGCACGCCGGTCTTGAATGAGCAGCTGAACGGGTCGAACATCGCGCTGAACATCTTGCTGAGTGTTTTGCACGGTATCTTCTGGACCTGCATCAAAACATCGTGAGCAGAGGACTATAAGCGAAAAGAAATGAACCTCTAAGTGAGCGAGCTTCTTCGGATGCAACCGGACGCTCTAAATAGGCAGAGTGAGCAATTAACCCGCGTGGAAGAGAGTCCCATTACCAGGAGATGTGCCAGTTGGCTCCACAACATGAATAGTAAAGTCGTTGTGAGGATCAAGCAGAAGCTTTTGCATATCCGGGATATTAATCTTGCTCAGGTTTAAACCCTTGGGAACTTTTCGAGTTGCCGTTTAATCATGTCGACATAAGGCTTCCGGCGCGTCAGGCCAACACTGTTACACAAAAATTCAGCGGAGTTCAGTAGGTAATATGGGTACTTGCAAGTCAGATTTAACATAGGCTCGGTCCACCATATTGTACAGATGCGGGGGTGTGAGTGAAGAGTAGAAGGGAGGACGATGTCTTTGGTGCATGAGCTCCCCTAACCAACTTTCTGAACCATCGGCTACACAGCCGGAGCGAAGTTTCGCCGATCGAGACTTCGCCAATCGTCGATCGGTGTTTTGCCAGCGTGACAGCAGGCGGAAGGGGCGATCGAATGGAACGGCAAACCGCCGTTCGGTATTTCCTCGATTGAGGGTGTCAAAACCGTCATTCTCACCGTTCGACGCTTCCTAATTAGGCTAATACGACCGAAAGGGGCAATCGCCCTGGCGGAGTACCCAGCCCAGCCATTACATAAGGTACCCACCGGTTCCCCGAGGGGTACCCACAGTCCACATATATGACGATATCAGTCCCACCCGACGATTTCCATTTTCCGAAGCTGGATGTCGGCCAAAATTCCAACAGCAGGGCAGCACCAGGGCTTTTAAATCTTGGGACACAAGGCTTATTTGCAGACGGCTTTATGTTCGGCTTCCAGCATCCCCGTCTAACAATCAGCGCTATCATTCGGCTGACCGGCATACTGTATCTCGGCACCACTTGATCGCAGTCTCCACTGCTTTTGAACGATTCCAATGAGCGAGATTCCAGTAATTTGCCCTCTATATAAACTAGACAAAAGAATTGAGGTTTTGCGTGAGCAATATCGATCATGGCGGCTAATACGAGAGCTCGCGCCGGTCCGATAAACTGCGCATGGCAGGACTCGAACCTGCCGCATGTTGTTCCGTCATCACGTGACCTATCTCTGTTCACTCGTTCTCGTTGAGTTTATCGATTTGTGCGATGAAGCATTTATCAATAAGACACGGTTAGTTGTTCTCTATCTTATCCCAGGGGATTGGTCGGATGTAGCACTGATCGGGGTGGCTCGTAAGTCTCTCATGTGACTGCCACGTGTTGAGCTCCTCTGGCAGCGCATCGAAGAAGAAGTTAACCTGAACAATTGCCAAGAAGATGCGCAATTCGATAAGCTGGGACAGACTAAATTTAGTAAGTGCGATAGATGATACGCACTAAGATACTCACCGCCAACTTCGTTCCGAAGCAGCCTCTGAAACCCGTCGAGAAGGGCAGCCACGGTCCAGCGTTCGCGTCGAATGATCCATCCTGCCTCAACCACCGGTCTGGGTTGAACAAATGGACGTCCGATGCAGACCAATATCCGGTCTTCCGCCCAGCCTTGCTAGAAGAGCTGCGAACGGAGTCCAGACTATCCGTGACATCCTTTGACGCGTCGCTCTCCAGTTGTTGCATCATTCCAATCGGAAACAACACTTCCGTCCCTTTCGGAATGGGGTACCCCAGCACAACCGTGTCGCGTGTCGCGACGCGTGTGACAACAGCTATAGTTCTCGCGCATCGCAACACTTCGTATAACACCGCAGACAGGTATGGTAGGTTGGCTTCGTCCGAGATTTCGGCGTACGTCGGCGCACGCGTGGTGATCGCAGGAAGTTTTTCCAGGAGCTCCGAGTACAGCTTGCGTTGGACATCTGGGTGCTTGCACAAGATCTTGAGTGTCCATTGCATGGTGGTTGGGGTGGCTGAAATTCGCATACGGCGCAGATCAGCTAGACACTTTCGTACGAATGATTGAGACGTACTTTCGGCTCCACCCAAGGCAAAAGTCGTCAGCTCGTCGATGATTTCTGACTCCGTGAGCGCCACGACCCCCTTATACCCGTCTTCCCTCTCACGCTCCAAAATTATGTCGAGCAAATTCTCAGCTTTATGGGCGGCAGGTCTTTCGTCCCTGGTTTCCGAAGCGTACTCTGCGCGAGCAGTCTGCAGTCGTGTTCTCAGGCCAGCGTGGACTCTGCCAATTGCGCTGCGCCATTTGTGATTGAAGGTTCGCGTCCACCATGGAAGGAAGCTGGGCAGTAGGAACATCCCGCCATCCGCAATCGTGTGCAGCAAGACTTCGAGATCAAGGACGAGCTGAGGGACTTCTAGGCGAGAAGAAGGTCCGGCGGAGGGAGTGGCCTCGAGGTAATTCAAGAGCGCCCTGGTGCCGTTAAACGATGTACCGAACGTTATCGAAGCAATGATATCCACGGTGAGGAGTCTGAGATCTTCGATAGCGTTAATCGCGACGTCCCCAGAGGATCCCGTCCGCAGTTGACTGGCCCCAATAGCCCAGACTTCGACCAATTCTTGCACATGCTCAATCATTCGGGGAGTCATGCGGGCCAAGTAAGGACTTGTCATGGTTATTGCGAGGCTGTGGGACCTTAGGGCGGGGACTGGGGCGATGCTGGAAACTCACTATCGCTTATGCTGTCTGAATTGCTCTCCCGTTGGGAGACCAAGCATTCCCTGACGGAGGGTGGCTTCAAACCTTGATAAAATAAGTGCCGCATCTTGAGGAATCACTAGAGTGGTAAACTTACAGGAGCGAGGTCCTTTTTGAGCGGTCAAACTCGGCACTTCGATTAACAAGAACGTCCTGCGCCTCTTGCGCATCCTACCCCCGTTCAATGAGGATTTACGTAGTCCAAGATCAGTGGATAAAGACTGACGGCGACAACGACGATTACATTTCCGGGGCCGAAGAGTTTACCAACCCACGATGCTCCAAGTCCAAGAACGACCTGGAAGGAATATAATTGCCGACGACTTAGACGACGCTCCGCTCACACACCTGAGAAACGGGTCCAAGGTGTGTTGCGATGTGATCGAAAGCATAGGAGAAGCCTGATTTCTCCCTCCCAATCCGTACAACGAACGGGTAGTCGCCCGCGAACCAATGAAGTTTGTTGTGCGGAATGTGTGGTAGGGGTTTCGGCTTTCCGAGCTGATAAATGGCGAGTGAGACAGCAAGAAGAGCTGCGCCAGTTTTCAGCGTGGAAGAGTCCATAACGTGGTAGGTGTCGTGGGGCGGCGAGGCATATTAGGATTATAAAGTAAAGGTGAGGTAACGTATCTAAGTGACTATGGAGGTATCATAAAGGCTGTGTATAGTAATACAGGTACGAGGTCGGAGACCCATGGCACAGCATTTGATGCGCCGTGCTTTGCACCACTTCCATTTTGACACGTCTTCTAGCCGTCTCAGTTGCTGTTTGCCATATACTTACCTCCTCCGCCTCATTACGCTCAAGAATAATTTAGTGTCCGCTCCGCTAGTGAGCCAGGTTTACGTACGCACGGACATTGTGAGGACCGACCTCAAAGCCCGGCCTTGAAGCCGAGCCCACACCCGATTACTATCAGCCCGATCAGTCGGGAGGCGAGGGAGAAGAGAGGGAGAAGGGAGTTCACTTTTCGGCTTGCCAAACGACACATCTCTGGCGCCAGTTGGGCCGGCTTGGGCGCTATGGAATAGCCAGCGGAGTTCTCCACCTAGGCCAAGGGACTGGCGGTATCGCGGATTCCCCAGCGGTTCCGCTATTTGATCCCTGTGAATGTTAGCCAGAGGGTGAAGAGTCCAAAGTGAAAATAAAACTAATTAGCTTCACGAGGGTCAGGGCGGGCGGGCTGTAATACTGTAAATTCACGGGAATAAGTAGTTTCGTATTCGGACAATCTGCAATCTGAAACCAATCTGCAACACATTCATTAATGCAAAGCTTTTTGAAAGGGTAGGAGTTCTGACAAAGCTACTCAGCATGCCACCATTAGAGATTATTAGCAGCCGGTCACTTTGATTTCGTGGGGGCCGGTGGGGCCTTAGTTTGATTCAAAATAATAAATCGAGTTTTTGTGGAGCCAGAAATCACGGCGGCATGTTCGGCACAATCCTTCCGTGTCTCGGTTAACTCCCGAGTGCCAGACGCGTCTTCCGACCATCGGCTTTTGGGAAGTCTGTCGGTAGGCTTCGCAGAGCTCCGTTTCCGGGTTTACGATGGCAATGACCGCCCCAAACAGCCGCTGCAGAGTCCGCAGGATCATGGTGAAAAGTGAGACGCGTTGTTGTGTTGTGTTGTTACGAAGCACCACGTTGTCTCAATTTGAGCTTACCTCCGTCGCATCATTGAGTGGGCGGTTTGACTCTAAGCGAAATTATCTACCGTTTCTTTAACGAAATGACGAGGTTTTGTTTGTATCTCTTTGTTTCATCCCCATCCAGCTTATCTCCATTCCATTTCCTGTGTCATCTCTCTCACTCTTCTCCGTGAATGGTCTGACCCAAATTACCGTGACAAACACAGCCTTCTTCAAAATTATGGATCCCCATGCAATACAACCATTCCCACATTTCTCAAGCAAATCTAGAGTGTAAGGGGGCCGAGGCTCATCTGACTGATCCAAGCGAAGAGGTGGTCAAGAGCAAGAGGCAGACTCTAAGATCACTGATCTCTGCTGATGCGCAAACCCTATTCTGTCCGGACCTTGTGCCTCAATCACACGAGATCATCAACTTGTGCAGGACATACACGGCTGTTCACAAGGGAAAAAAAAAGGAAGAAAAAGAGAGAAAAAATCAGGAAATGCGCGAAAAAATGTTCCAAGCACGCGGGGATGTGGGTTCAAAGAAAGAGGTCAAAAAAGCTTTAAATAAGGAGTAGCGGGACACTGCAAAAAAAGTGAGCACGGCAGGACTCGAACCTGCAGCCTTTTGGTCTCATCCGTGAGAAGCATCGAAGCCAAACACGCTAGCCATTGCGCCACGCACCCATCATAACTCATGGATCACAAATGGTGTGAAGGGAGGTAAGGAGATCATCATGGCCAACAGCTTCACGACTAAATTTGTCCACCCCCACCTCTAGTCCATGCACGGTGCCCGGTCTTTTGACATCCGGGAGACTTCCAGGGTCCTGTCTGTTTCTTGCTGGATGGGTTGAATTGAACGATATCAATGGCTCATCAAATCCGCCGGTTTTTAACCCGCTTGGCCAAATCCACTAGATGTGGCCTTGATTCGTGTCGTTCTTACACTCCTCATTGACTTCACATTGTACAGGTTCAGAAGTGCCAATCCGGTAAGCACCTGGAAAGCATCGATGACGACCAGTAATGACGCCAACAGAGCCATGTCATTGACAGCTAAATCTATCCACCTCTACTTACCTCAGATCCGTGCACTGTCAGGAGCTTCGCGAGAACCCCGGAAACACTGCAGTACAGCATCCAGTCTATTTGCTCGTTTTCTTCTGGTCGAATTGACCCAGATTGTTGGCCCATTGTACTCCGCGTTCTTCAAACCAAAGCTACCACTTGGCCATGGTTGCAATATGCCGCGCCTCTGATCAGCATTGAACTTCGAGTGAGTAATTAAAAACAATCCCAGTTGAATCCAATCCTACCGGAGAGAAGACGCGTTAAATCCTGTGTACTGGCTTATGCTTTTCATGTCGATCTCTTTGAAACTGGGGCCGAACATCATCGACATCATTAAATCCCACCCCAGTTCACGATCTCAGAACAAGAAATGAAAAACATCGTGGCCGGAGCTCGTCCCAACCAGATCTGGCATGCGCGGCCGCCAGCACCCTCAATTCGAAGCGTAACTTTCCGGTCATCGCAGTCGATTTTCCCACGGTCGGCCCTACTATCCTCCCACTGGCTCGCACAACTAAGACTCGGACAGACCGGGATTTCTCGGCGAATACCGCACGGTTTGCCGAGTTTTGGGGCTCAAAATGATCGTAAGAATATACTCTGAAGGTCTCAGGTTCAATAATTGCAATATTCGAGCTGTGTTGTATCTGCCTTCGCTGAGGGTCCATCAGGTAGGCGGAAATTGGCTGATTTCGGTATCTTTAGCTTTGGAAGGCTTCATGTACAGCTTTAGTACCGTGAATTTTGGATCACAGCATGCATCTATATTATATTCATGCACATGCTATATCTCAATTTAAGGGTATAGCTGGCTTGCAGAGTAATACGAAGAAAGTGCCGCATACCTGCCAAATTGATTGAACTGCTGTTATAAAATTCGTCTCTTCTATCAATCTACTGAATGGTTCTATGAAAGTTTTTTTTTGCCGTCAAAGATACTCTATATAGAGAGAATTTACCCCAGCGGCTTTGGAGCCACTCTCATGAAAGGCGGCTTCAAGATGGAAACGGCAATCAGAACTTGATGGTTTACCTAGAACTCGGACACTCGGACCTGCCCGAAAGAACGGCATTGTTCACTCAATACTGAACCGTTTCCCTTGAAGTAAAATTTGAAACCGGGGTGAAAGTCAAAAAAACTGGCGATCTAGGTATCCAGCTCGGTCCCACAACCTTTCAATAAAATGATATTGGTGGTTCTTTCTTGTCCGAGTTCTGGGGGAGGATAATATCCGGTTCCAGCGCAATCTCAGAATAAATGGAGCCACATAATGAAGGTCAGCGTTCAGGCCTGGTCCCGTTTTGTTCGTTGGCCCAACTCAAGAATAAAATATAGATATGAAGATACACTTGCTATTTGTGAATTTTAATGTGTGCTATCGCCCTTACCCTCCGCCATCGCGTACAAGTTGTCCTTGTCCCCAGACTCATCAACCAACGCCCGCAGCTTGCCCTTCGGATTCTTGAGCAAGACTTTGGGAGCGTCGAATTCGACCTATGAACTATTGTTAGTCCAACTGATGAAGAGAAAGCAAAAGCACTGACGATGCGGCCCTCATCAAGCACCATCTGGAAGAGGTAGGAATCAGTCGTAACTCACCAAGAACCCGAAGCGACTCACAATTTTGTCCGAATCTAAAATGGTTTGCAAGCGATGAGCAACAGTGATAACGGTAACCTCCGGCTTGAGTTCAGTGCGCAAGGACGTCTGGATGATGCCGTCCGTTTTGTAGTCGATTGCAGACGTGGCTGGCGAGATTGTCAGTAACAGCTTACAATGCGAGGTGTGATGGTAGAGTACCTTCGTCTAGAATAAGTAGCTTGCTCTCACGCACTATTGCGCGGGCTACAGAGGAGAGGAATCAGAACAGCCATACGTTATATGATTGACCACGCACCTAACGCGAGAATTTGACGCTGCCCGACAGAGAGATTGCTCCCACCGGAAGAAATGACGCTGTCTAGTACGAGACGGCCCTCATCCATCTCCTCTTGGAGGGAGGAAAGTCCAGCGGCGCGCAGCGCGCTATTGAGAGTCGCGTCGTCGTACTGGTCGAATGGGTCGAGATTGTGACGCAACGTCCCCGACAGCAGTTCAGGCTGAAAACGGGGTCAGCGTTGAAGCCAAGAACAACGGAACGGTCCTACCATCTGCGGAATGATGGTAATATTCGAGCGTAAAGCGTCAAGGTTGATGGAAGCGGTTGATATCCCGTCATAGTGAACGCTTCCTTCCGTGTAGATACAACGGAGCAGAGCGAGGGTCAAAGAGCTCTGAATATAAAGGTTAGTCGCCGGAAAGAAGTGAGGAATGGTAGATCGCACCTTTCCGGATCCGGTACGACCCACTTTCGCTCATGGTGAGAAAAACCCGGGAAAACGGTATGTAGAACGCGGCGTACCAATTCCTACACGCTCGCCCGATTGAACACGGAAAGAGATGTCACGTAGGACTTTGGGACCGTCCGGCGAATACCGTGCCGATAATTTCTCGACAACAAGCTCGCCGCTGCTGGGCCAGTGTGCTGGAGGCTTTCCGGCCTCGGTAGGCTTCTTTTCTTGTTCGATGTGGATGTACTGCTGGATTCGTTCCAAGCTAAATGGCATAAGTCAAATTCAAACCGCACAGGATGGTGATTAGAAAATACCTGTTGCCTAGGAAATGATGTCAGAAAACGTAGGAAGAATCTAGAGCAGCCCACCTTGGATTTGCACATCATTCCAAATACGAACCTTGAAAAAGTCAGCTTCGGACAGCGTATCTTATCGCCGAGTTTACCCAGAAAAGAATTCGGGCGCTGAATCCGGCTGCCATGTTCAGACTGAAGCCCACGTTGTTGGATTGTTCCTATCGTACAAATCAGAAACCGGCAAGTCGTTCAATTGGCGCACGTACCTGACGGAAGTAGACGAGATACGTCGCAAGAACAGCAGCGAGAATGTTTCCAACGGCCGCGAGTCGAACACCAACCCAACGATCTAGAAGGGAAAGGGTCCGAGCGGCCCTAGTGTAGTTATTTATGCGGCGGAGAGACTCCTTGATGAATGGTCCTTGAGCACCATAGGCACGGATGGAGGCTGTTCGCAAGTAGTCATTTCAGCTAACGCCAAGGAAAAGGATTGTCCAGAAGACCCACTAAGTCCTGCGATGGCGGCACCGAAGCTGGAGACCGTTAGCACGAAAAAGGAAAAAAAAAACCAAGCCAAGTTGGCTTACTGCCCAAGTACCGGAGCCTTCGCGTTGCTACTCTCGCGCTTGACGGAAAGCTGCGCCTTGATGAACAATTGACCGACCGTTCCTCCGATGAGAGCAGCCAAAGCTCCCGGGACGGAGAACAACGGCGTCAAAAACACGACGGCCCCAAAGGATGTGATCATTGAAATCGTGACATGGCAGAAGCCCGCGAAGACATTGAGAATGGGGCCGTCCACTGCAGTGATGTCCGCTGTGAAACGAGCAATAACGCGCGAAGCGGGGGTGATATCCAGCCACCGTAGAGTCGTTCCAAGGATAGACTCGATCAGCTGACGGTGAATGCTTCTTGAGGCCCTCAGCACAGCGTAAGCGAAGACGATGTCCGCCCAGGAGTGGACGAGGATGTCGAACAGCGTGATAAGCGCATAGATTCCGATGTGGCTGAGGGAAATACGTTCAGGCGAGACAAGATTTCGCCCAACGAAGAACTCACTAGGACACCGAAACCGAACCCCTTGGACTCGTCTCGTACAACGATGCGAAGTAGCCGAGATACCATGTTTCGTAGATCTGAGCCAGGTGCGAAAGAGTATAGAATCCGATAAAGACGGCGTAAAATCCAAAGCCTCCCAAACCCCGAAGATAGAGACCCACTGGAACCAGCAGTGAGCGGACACCTGAGGTGCAGCGTGACACCACTCACCGGCCGACCATTTCACTCTGCCCAACTGCACCTCCTCTGCAAGGATTAGCTTTCCATCGGTCTTGGAGTCTGCCGCCGCGGTGTCCGCTATCACTTCAACTGGCTCCGCGTCCACTACCTGCTCCATCACCTGCAGATCCGCATTCGCCTCCTCTGCAAGTTTGAAATCGTGCTGGAGCGCTTCTGCAACCGATCCCTGGCTCAGGATCCGCCCATTTAATCCGATGGAGATCGTAAAGTCAGCAATAGGCGCCGCAAGTGCGACATTGTGCGTCTGCGAAGCGAGATATATCAGTCTGTATGTATCTTGGGCGGGCATGACCTAACTTACGACAAGGATAACGGTTCGGCCTTTGACCAGGTCGCCGCTGAAGCATTTTTTCGACGATCCATTTCGACGTATGGACGCTGCGAGTCAGGCATCAGAGTGTTGGCTAACGCAGACGATGATTGGATCCAACTCACTCTAGTGCAGCAAGCACATCATCGAGGAGCAGAATCTCAGCCTTGGAATAAATCGCTCGCGCCAACGTGCAGCGCGCCTTTTGTCCTCCACTCAAAGTAAGACCTGCAATGTACTTGAGCTCTCGGACTCGCACCCAAAAGACAAACGACCACACACCTTTCTCCCCGACCTCACTCTTATCGCCCGCCTCAAACAGCTCGAGATCGCGCTCCAACGCACATTGGTACAGCACCTTCTGGTACCGCTCCTCGTCGTACTCAGACCCGAAGAGGATGTTGTCCCGGATGGTCTCGTTCAGGACCCAGGATTCCTGCGCGGCGTACGCGACCCCGCCCCCGCGCGGGAGATTATACCACGAGCCGGGTGTCGAGGGCGTGAAGTGCATTTCCCCTGGACGTAGAACACACTTAGGCCCGATGTTTTGCCGCAACATATCAATTGGCTTACCGAGAAGCGCCATGAGCAAGCTGGTCTTTCCAGCGCCAGTGGGCCCAAGCTAGCGATCTCCCTCAGCGCCGGTTTTATCAGTCCTAAGACAAGAAAGAACATACCACGAGGTTAATGCGCCCGCGCTTAAAGAGCAGCTCATCGTCAATGCGGAGCGTGAACCGATGTCTCGACGGCGTCACGGACCCGTCGGTGTTATCGTCGTTCGACCATGTAAACGCCGCGTCGCGGAACCCGATCTCCTGGGAAGCCGCCTCCTCCGTCGCGAGGAACTCGGCAGCGACCTCTGCGTTTTTGTCGTCCGCGAACTGATCCAAGAGCTCCGTCTGAAGCGCATATTATTTGAATTTTGAATTAAAAAATAACTGCGAAAACGCGTACGTTGTGCAAGAAGTCATTGATACGGTCCAGCTGACGATCGTGAATTACAAGTACAATCAGCGCTGTGGTGGAAATGACAAGAAACCAAAGACGCACCGATACTTTCGCGTCGATGAACTGGATGACACGGTAGTTCGCCATGTGCAGCTGCTGGCGGAGCATATCGAACACTGGCATCGTGCTGAACACAATCGATGGCCGCAGCTCTTGCTTCATGATCACCGTCTGAACCGTCGTTAGCAATAAGCATCGCATCCCAGCAGGCTTGTCAACTCACGCTGCGAAGTTTGAGTCAGTATGTACAAGGACAGGGAGGGAAGAGAGAAGTTGGCGAAGAACGACGGAAGAAGTGCACGCACAAGGTGATATACGTGACCAGCATAGTGATGATGGGGATGCAGCTGTTGACGGTATTCGCGACCCACTCGAAGATCTCGCGCCTCCAGATCCAATACAGCTCATCCTCGCGCTTCGCGTTCACGCGCGCGAGCATCTTGGATTCCCACCCGAAGAGCTTGATCATCCTTAGGACGTTCATGGCTGAAAGCGGGTGTCAGCGACCAGGAAGCAGGAAGAGAGAAAGGTAAAGCCAAACCGAAGTGAAATAGTAAAGAAAGAGAGAAATGAAATGTGGACAGGGGATGGAAAGAATAACGGCGTGCCACTTACTCTCGCTAATTGTCCCGATCCTTGAATCCGCCGCCTTGATTCGCCCCTTCTGGATGACCTGCAGCAGCTGGGCCGCGAAGCCGGAGAGTGGGAACAGCAACGCCATCGTCACCATCCCCACAAACGAGCTAAAATAAACGAAGACCCCTCTTCAGCGCCCGGTCTCGATACGAAGGGAGGGAAGGAACAATGGCAGAGTAGTAGTAAAACGCAGCTTAAACAAAAACGCACCTCCACCCCAACACGATATACAAAAACGCCACGCAGAACACAATCGTCACGGGCATATAGAACAGCAGCAGCAGGAAGTCCGCCATGTTCGTCACGTTGCGCAGGTCAGGTGGTGACGAGGTTGGAGATCTTGCCAACGTCGATGGAGCTGTGGGGCGCTTTGTCCTTCACGGAATGCTTGTCCTTACCGCTGTCCATGGCAGCGGACGTCGTGCTCGTGCCCTCCACCGTCTCGCTACCTGAATCAGATCCTTCATCCGATGTGGCGGGCGCCAGCGTTGACGCGGTGTCACTCGCGCTCGCGTCCTTCGCAGCCTTTGCAGCGCCCTCACCGTCGTCGGGGTTATGCGCCTTCACCCGCACGCGCAAGGCGTGCTCGAAGATGAGCTCGGTGAGGAGACCCTCGACTTGGACCAGAATGCGCATCTACACGAAGAACGGAGTCATTTTCCACACATAAATTTATTCCCACACGGCGAGGGACGCACCGAAAGCCGATAATACGACTGCAGCGCCGTCGTCCCGGTCAGTGGTCCGAACGCGAGCCAGAGGATCCACACAATGGGGCGGACCGACGAGTCGGCGGGGCCGTTTTCGAGATACCTGCGAAACCATTAATTAATAACAAGTTTACGAAAGGAGAGAAGTAAAGCGGGCAGGGGGAACGCACGCCAGGACACGGTTGATGCCGATGGGCGCGGCGAAGTTGCACACGACGTAGACGAGGAGCATGACCAGGATGGTCGCGTACTCCTTCCGGAAGGTACGTATAATGCCGAAGAAGATATGGCGCGTGCTCGCGCCGGAGAAGGTGTCGATATTCTGCAATGTCAAGTCAATCGAAGTTGGACGAATGAATTGAATGGCGGAAAGAACGAAGTCGACAGGCGTACCGGAAAACCACGCGTCTTGAGATTTTCTGAGGCGTCGCTGTCCGCGAGCGGCGGGAGCAGGTCGAACGGGAGGTGCGGGAGCTTGTACGCGAGCACGATCACAGGGTCGAGGAAGCTGAAGAGGAGGAGGCTGAGCGGGGACGCGGTCTGCTCCGGATTCGGGACGGGCATGGGGTGTGCCGGGTCGACAGGGACGTACACGCGCGGCGTCACCAGCGGGATGATCACCGCTGCGAGGGTGAGTGTAATGAGCTTCGCGCGCAGGATGATGGGGCCTTCCGAGGCGTCCTGAACGGGCCATGTGTAGGTGGCGAAGGGCAAGATGTCGCGGTAGAAATACACGCCAAAGGCCACGGCAAGGATGAACTTGAGGTGCAGGTCCGCGAGAGCGCCGGTTTTTGTCGTGGCGCGTAGTGCCGCCCCCGCGAGAAGGGACGCGTACAACTTGACGGGCGTTAGCTACGTAGGCGAGAAGTAAAGACCGCACGTACGTAAAAGCCGCACAACCCGAGCTCAAGGCCGAAGCCCTGCTCAACTCCGGCATCCTTTTCCGCCCCGAATACCAGCGACGTGACGGAAAGCCCGAAAAGGGTCAAGGGAGGCCAGAAAACGGAGAAAATTGTGGATTAACACGATGGTGCCGCCGTAGGACGTGGTGTCTCTCCAGGACTTTTGAGACTCACTTGGCGCACGCCATCGCGCCAAGGACCGAATAACGAGAAAAAGGGCAGAAATACCGGCGGCGTATTGTGGGATGGCCAAGGTACGCGTCCAAATGCTACTGCTGCGCGCCGCTCGCTTAGTATTGCATTATCACCGATAAGAAATTTGTTCATACGATGGTTCTAACGCAGAAAAGCGCGCTGCTTCGAAAACAACCTGGATGTCTGGTGGAACAAAGTCCATGTTGTCCGTTCTTGCGCTGCGGAGGCCTCTGGAAGATGGCGGAGAGTGTGAAGAAGAAACCTCAAATAGATTGCAAATATGACTCGCCATCATGAACGCCATGTGGATGCGGGAGCCGGCGCGGCATACAATCCCCTTATCACTAGAAACTGTCGCATATTCCGGGTATGTGAGATGGCCGAACTTGTGCAATGAAAGAGCGTAGCAAGTAGGTTGAACGCGGGCTACCCGATTTCTGTTTTTTTTTTTTTGCCGTACTGAGCCAACTTGATTCAGGAGGTAAGTAGCTTTCGGACCGGGTCGCGCGGGACTCACGCAATAGTGCTGACCTCGCTGAATCAGCGCTAGCTCTGTTGAGTTGTTGAATTGATTCGAAGTATGGCGCGATTTTCCCCCGCTAAGTACCATGGATGCCGACGGCTTCGCAGATACGCTAACAACCGACTAACAACGGCTCCGACGGAACCTAAATATTGTTCGTCGCATTCTTCACCAACCCCCGCTGAGATGAAACAAATCAGAAAGACAACGCGAAAAGGCGAGGAAGAGAAAGTACAGCATCGAGTAGGTCTCCGGGGCTGCCCTCTTCTTGACGTCGGATCGCCCGACCCGCAGCAGCATGTAAGTTGAGGCTGAAAAGGGAGGGGAGCAAACTTCAAAGAACAGGCCTACTAACGAAGATCGCCAGCGTGAAAATTGAAGCTAAGTCAGTAGATCTGCGATCAAATCGCAAGCTGATTGTCGGGGCCGCTACTGTATGCCGAGATCAAGCCGGAGTACCGGTGAATTTTTGCGCCCCGCGCTCAGTGAAAAAAAGGGTTGGATGTAGCTGACCGATCGTGGGAACAAACTTTCGGCATCGGTCATTGCCCCACCACCAAATAATCTCCATTCTGTTTCTGCTCTTCCACTGTCACCCGCTCTCAATCGCGGTGCACTCCTGTGCCCGGCTGTGCATCCAAAATATCTTGGGCATCAGCTTCTTTTGCTTTCTCACTCCCAGCGCGCCCGAAGTTTCCACCATTATCTTGCCATTATCGACAGCTGTGGACTGCAAGTCTTGCCCAACCGGAACCATATAAGGGCACAGGCATGTCCCGTGGGTGCTACAGCACTCAAAATTTCTCACCGCGCAGGCGGGGAACAATTATTGAGCTGCGGTCACGAACTGCCGTTCAATTCCCAGCGCCGGAGTGGAGCGCAGGCATATCTTATCTGCCATATGATCTTGCTGCCATCCAACTGTCATCACAATGTCGAGCTCTTTGTGAGGCTGTGTGAGCGCTCTTTCCTCACGCAAATAAAGGTAATCACCACGGGTCGCCTGCGAAGATGTTTCTTACCCATCCTGTTAGCATTCTCACGCCACAGTCGTCGCTGCCAGTAACTCGCTGGATCTCATGCACCTGACCGAGGCCTTGGAGGGAAACGATCCTCCTCTCGATTCAGAAATCCCTCTTATCCGCCAGATCATCTCCGAAGAAGTTGCTCAGGTCGCCGCTTCGGATGCTCAGATGCGTGGTTTGGAGGACGCTCCGACTGAGCTCGTCGCGAAACGAGCCGAGGCCGTGGAACGCATTCGCCAGTATCGAGGCCTAGTCTCCCCGGTCCGTCGCGTGCCTCCGGAGTTGGTTTGCGAGATATTCGCTCTGCTGTTGGAAGATGACGAAGAAATACCGCCCAAGCCCCTTTGGTGGCTAGGACATATCTGCCGATCCTGGAGACTCTTCGTGCTGGGTGACACTCAGTTCTGGACCTCCATTATCATCCCCACCTCCCCTCTCCGTTCCGATGACTGTTCCATGATCGAAGCCCAGCTTCTCCGCTCAGCCAACGCACTACTGAAGGTTTATTGGGTATTAAGTAAACGTGCGCGTACCACACCCACCATGGACCCCCGAATGGCAGACCTGATCGTTGCCGAGTGCGGTCGCTGGGCTTCCTTCCACATTGATGCTCCCAGGTTAAAGTCAGTCGAGGCGCTCGATTGGCTACGCCCTGTGAAAGGCCGCCTTTCCACATTGAAGAAGCTCGAAGTGCTGAACGAAGAGGACATCGTTCCCGACGTTTTTGGGATCGCTCCGAGCTTGCGCGAGGTCTACCTCACCGAGTGGGACGCCAGCCTTCATTCTCCCTCTATCTCAATCCCATGGGAACAAATTACGCGCTACCGAGGCGCGTATGGGCCAAAAGCTCAGCTCGCCATACTTCAGGCGGCGTCCAACGTTGTGCACTGTGTCGTCGGTTGCGAGGGTACGTTCGAACCCGATGACCTTCCGTCCGTCGCACTCCCCCGGCTACGCAGCCTTTTGATCGAACACCCCGACTGGCTCGATCGTCTGAAAGCACCCTTGCTCGAAGACCTGGCTTGCCCTATAGGTGAGGAGTCGCGCCTCATCGCCCTCCTCTCCTTTGTCCGCAATTCGTCCTGCTCGCTGAAACGGCTGGTTTTGGTAGAATGCGCCATCTCTCCCCAATTAATCACTGCACTCCGAGGCCTTCCGACCCTCACCCATCTCGTCATCAGTCCATACTTGGACTCAGAGGGAGGAAACCAGACAGCCTTTTTCGACGCTATGACTGTATCCGGAACATCTAACGAAGTCGTCTGTCCCAGCCTTATCTCCTTCGTATATCGAGCTGGCGAAGGACTATTCCCTCTAGATGTCTTTCTTACCATGATTAAATCGCGGTTGTGGCCGAATCACCCGTTGAACGCCCGCCTCACACGTCTTCGCGTCTTTGACACCGATGATAACATCGAGCCTGGCTCTTTCGACGCGCCATTTCAGCTGTTATGCAATGATGGAGTGGATGCGGCTTTCCTTGTGGGAGACATCGAGGACCTAATGAAAGCAGAGGCCCTCTTTTGATCTCCGTTGACCCTGGCTGCACTACCCTGGGATTCGACGAATTGGTGTAGTTTAACTAATAAACCTGCCTTTCGAAACGGCGCTACGCATCTGGAAATAGTCCAATCCTAAAAAGTTGGGGGAGCACGACGGCGCGCGCATCCTGGGTCCGCGTGAGTCGACAAGTGCACAGACAAACGCGGAGGAAGCGAAAACAACTTGCGTACCGAATTCCGCGATTCAAGTGATCCATGTCAGGCCAGGATTTGTCCCGGATAACGGTCTGTCTGGTCCGGTGAAGTTGCTCGGGGTACTATTTCGTTTCGGTCATAGGTTTCGCTATCTCCTGCGTGCGGCGACAATGCGTGTCGGGGAGAGAAGCAAGAAGGATCGTCGCCGAAGCGGCCGAACCCAGTCATGGGATCGAGTTCGCAGGATCACCGGTTCCAACCCGACCACAGGTAAATGTAGATATACAGGCACCGAGTTCCTTTCCAGTCAGATGATGCTCGGTCGATGAAAGGCCCCGAACGCAGCGCAGCGCATCAAGCCAAGCATTTTATTAAGTTCTGGCAACGCAAGAATATATGGATGGGCGCCCAGGCTGAGGATGTTTCAGAGAAGCCGGAGCCTGTGTGTGCATTGTACCGAGCTCTCCGCTAAAGTAGCGAAGGATATCCATAGATGCCGGGTGGGTTGGGTAGTAATCGAGCAGAGCTACGCGGCTCCGCGCGCGTGAGGCGGGGGTAGTACTGTGTCGTAAATCCACCGCACCGAGCGGTCAGGAATAGCAAACTAGACTGTCGAGCTGCAAGATCCGACAACGCGCCTGACCCAAGAGCCGTTAATGCATACGAGATCAACGGGGAACTGTCTGTTCAAACTTGATCTGAGCGGAGGGTGCGAGGACCAAGATGAGACAGCATTACATTCTCTCTCCCTCTGAAGTTCTACAATTTCGCAGCCACCAAATCTTTTTCCGGATGCTGTCCAAGTCTTGGCTGAAGTTGCGGTGGGCTGTGATGTGGTGCAAGGAAAGCAACTTTGGTTGCCCTTGTTTGTTTGCGCTTCTCTCTCATCTCCGATCATGGGAGCTCATCGAAGATAACCAACTCTGGGCCGCCGGCACAGAAGCGCCCATTCCCGAATTTATTTCCATAAACGTCAATTTCACAGCCCCTTCTGGTGGTCCTCGTCGTCGCTTCCAAATTGGTGCTTCCCGCGTCGCCGGATTCTATTTCTCCCGGACCATAATCACCAACAAGCTATCGACGCGTTATCGGCTCGAACCTGAAGCTCTGAGGAGGCCATTAGCCTTGGTTTATAATTTACGCTTCAGCCTAAACGAGACCAGTTCAAGCGGGGAACTATGACGGACTCTCGTCCAAGGAACTGTCTTAAAATTACTTGGTTCTACCCGGATTTCGGACTTCGGTAAGAGTGCGAATGCAGTGTCCTTTCCTATCTCCGCGCGCCGGATCTCTGGAAAAACGTTTGTGGAGGTTGCTGCTGCACACTACATGAGCTCCGCTGGCTATCGTACTCTCTGCCCTTTTTTCATACTGCCGGGGATTAGCCGCAGGTTCGATGAAAACAAAACAAAGCTTGGCTCGATCTTGGCACATCGTATCAGTTGGCCGATGTTGTGCCGCAGATCAGTGATCTCTGATGTCATCCCCTCCCGCTTTCACCCCGCCTTCTCGTTCCGACAAATGAGCGTCTCATGGGCTATTTTGTCCCCGACAAATGTCCTTGCCCTTGTTGCCCTGTCTAGTTCTCGTCTTGTCTCTGCTCACGGGTTAAGCTCTGGTGGCTATAAAATGGACTCGGTAACTGCAGTCTTCTCCAGTCCTCACCACTCCGCTGTTCTCTCAGTTTCGTAGGATCCACGGTTCGTCTGCTCATCTGCAGTAGTTCTCTCTGCTCATCCCTCATAGGTTTAACTCGTCGCCGCTCTACAGTGCGTTCAAGCATCCATCTTCCAGCTGCTTTCGTCGACGCTCACTCAGATTTTTTTGCTAGCAATGTTCCCCGCCGCATCTTTGATCTCTTTCTGCTTCCTGGCCGTTGCGTACGGCCAGCAAGTTGGTACCCAAGTGACCGAGAACCATCCGCAGATGTCGTCGCAGAAATGCACGGCCAGTGGCTGCACGACCCTCTCGACTGCTGTCGTCTTAGACAGCAACTGGCGCTGGCTCCACTCGGTCAATAGCACCACGAAGTGAGTTGTCATTTTGTCCCTTCTTTTAACCCCTTGCTCTTATTTTCGTTAACCCCGCGTCCTAGCTGCTACACCGGCAACGCCTGGGACAAGACCCTCTGCCCGGACCCCACGACCTGCACGGCCAACTGCGCGCTCGACGGCGCCGACTACGGCGGCACGTACGGCATCTCCTCCAGCGGCAATGCCCTGACGCTCAAGTTCGTCACTGGCGCCAACATTGGGTCCCGCGTCTACCTCATGGCCAACCAGACCAACTACCAGATGTTCCAGCTCCTCAACCAGGAGTTCTCGTTCGACGTCGACATGTCCAACCTCGGGTGCGGCCTTAACGGCGCGCTCTACCTCAGCGAGATGCCCGTCGACGGTGGGATGTCCGCGACGAACAAGGCCGGCGCTAAGTACGGGACTGGCTACTGTGACTCGCAGTGCCCGCACGACATGAAGTTTATCGGTGGTTGTAGTGAGTCTCTGTCTCCATGCACATGTTTTCCTCGGGCTCTTCTGCTTCTTCTTCTTTGATCGGTCCTAGCTCATATCACCGTAGGCTAACATTGTCAACTGGACCGGTGCTGCCACCGATCCGAACTCCGGCTCTGGTACTTTCGGAACTTGCTGCAACGAGATGGATATCTGGGAAGGTGCGCCACCCCACAATTTTTTTCGAGATTTGTTCTAATCGAAAATAACAGCCAACAAGAACGCCGCTGCCTACACCCCGCACGTCTGCACCACCAACGGCAAGTGCACCGGTGTTGACTGCGGTGACGGCTCCGACCGCGCCAGCGGCTTTTGCGACAAGGACGGATGCGATTTCAACTCGTGAGTCATCTCCGCTCTTGCAGTTGATCTTGGTTCGGAGGCTTACGCCGTTTCATGTAGCTACCGCATGGGCGATACCTCCTTCCTCGGGCCCGGCAAGACCGTCGACACCAACTCCAAGTTCACCGTCGTCACCCAGTTCGTTGCCCCGTCGGGAACCCTCACCGAGATCCGCCGCCTCTACGTCCAGAACGGCAAGGTGATCAACAACTCGAACACGAAGATCGCCGGGATCAGCCCCGCCGTCAACTCGATCACCGACGCCTTTTGCAACGCGCAGAAGACGGCGTTCGGTGACACCAACAGCTTCGAGTCGCGCGGCGGGCTCGCCGCCATGGGCAAGGCGCTCGCGCGCGGCATGGTGCTGGCGCTCAGTATCTGGGACGACCACACCGCGGGCATGTACTGGCTCGACAGCACGTACCCCACCGACGCCAGTGCCTCGAAGCCCGGTGTTGTCCGCGGCCCCTGCTCCACGACCTCCGGCGACCCGAAGACGGTCGAGTCCACCGAGGGCAGCAACCAGGTCATCTTCTCGAACATCAAGTTCGGCGACATCGGCACGACGTTCAGCAGCACTGGGACTGGCACCGGCACCGGCACCGGCGGCAGCTCCTCCACGTCGACCGCGCCCCCCCACCAACACCGGTGGTGCTGTGAGTCTTCTCCCTTCTTCCCCTCTTATCGCGGGCCTGAGGGTGTTTTCGTAGTGCGCTGCCCAGTTTGCCCAGTGTGGTGGTCAAGGATTCTCCGGCCCGACTTGCTGCTCGTCCCCCTTCACCTGCAAGTTCAACAACGCCTTCTACTCGCAGTGCCTCTGATCGGGCCCGGAGTCGCTCGACCCGTCTTCGAAATTCTACTCCAGTGCCTGTATAAAAAATAGTCGTCCTGTAGTATATTCCGCACACTAAAATTCCCGCTCACGATTCCATTCACGCTCCCTCTATATTACTTCTGTTGTAACATGGCAAATATAACGCTGGTCGCACTGCAACATGTTGACGTCTGGAAAACTCCTCGGGTAGCTCAATGGCAGTCCAAGTAGCTCGAGAATGATCAGGGAGCGATCTTGGGCTGCAGTTCCATTCCATCGACGCAATTCTCTAACGAGCCCCTCGGGTTGATGACTTCCATATATAGCTGTGTTAAGCCGCTGAATCGGATTTCGACTTTGTTACGGAGTCCTTGGAAATAATAATAGGTAGGCGAGGCGGCATTTGTCTCTCCGACTGTGATTTATTTAAATTCCCCTCAACCTAGCAAACAGGATATCCCCCCCGCGGCTCTTGCTTCCAACGTCAATGTTGCTCGTGCAATCGGGGCTCGTATTCAAATTTTTTCGTGGTGCAGTGCCTCGCTTCCAATGACACGGAGAGCATTAAATTGTTTCTCGGCGTCGCTAGAAATTCTCCTCGAATGCCTCCACACCATACGGACTGAGGGCCCGGGACCGTCCGGCGTGCGCCACGGCCGGTTAAGGGGTGAGTCTGGGCAGGCGAAACTCTGGTGTCTTGGTATTCTGGCGCCCGAGTTTGTTTGAATTTCTTTCGTTTATTGTCTGCAGGTGGCCATGGTCACCGTGGTGGTGGGCAATGACTTGGTGTCCGATCCGAGTTCCCACACTTAGTCACTTGATCGAAAAGCCGGTTCAGACTGACCCAGAACTCGCGGAAAGGTTTTCAAGGCCTAAAACATTCCGGATTGTCTCGGTTGCAAGAAATAATATGCTCTAAACATGTGGATGTATGCCGTCTTCAAGGTGGAATTTTTGATTTCGGCCATTGCTGGGAGGGAGTTGGATTTTGGCCGCCAATTATAGTCCTGCACTTGTAAAAGGCGAAATTACAAAATCCGGATTGAAGGCGACATGCCTGCTCATAATTCAAACAAACTTCCTCAATTGACCTAAGGGCCATTCCTCGTTGTGAATATAAAAACATTTTCAGACTGATGCATGCCCCATCATTTTGAGCATGTACATTTTGATCTCGCAACCTCCCGCCGACTGCGCCATATCTAGATCACATTGCTATTTTCTCAGCAAATTTCTTCCACAGACAGCCTACACAAGGTCCTCTGACATATAACTGACATAAAAACCAACCAAAATGCTCCTAAATAATGCATTCGACGCTGGGGGAGTTATGTCGGGCTTAATCGGCATTACGACTTGCAGAAAGGTTGCGCATTTTTGGGTATCTCTTCGGCCCCAAATATTGTGCAGGTTGGCTATGATGCTTAGGATGTGCCAAACCATGCTTCTGACACCAAATTAATTTTTTTCTGGCAAGAATGAGCTCGCTCGAGGGCAAACATTGGTGGGTCAACAAATTTGGCGTGTTCCCCAAGTACTGTGACACGTGATCGTCACGATTCGGCGATTGGCGTTGCCCACCACCACCATGATGGTGGGTCGGGGCGACGTTGATCTTAGCCGTACGACTGGCGGCGCGGGTTGATCGACAGGACTAGCTGTTAACCATATCTGTGAGTCGCCTTCCACCCTAGTCTCTCGTAGACAGACGCTCTAAGTACTATACATACCAAAAGAGACATTTCTAACGTGCTTGAGCAGACACGAGTACGACTGTTGTGCAACGAGTTAACATGGCTAAGGACGCTTTTATTTACTTCCTAAGACATCTACTCGCAGACAATCTCAACGGCCCCATAGGCGAACGCAACAGGGTTTCCACAGCCCACCGCACTGCCAACCGCGGTACCACCGAAGGGGTAGCCATGGTATTGGTTGGTGAGGGTGGCACACAGCCCTGCTCCGCGAAGAGCTGGATATAGCATCCGAGCGTTCCAGTCTTGGGAGTGGCGGTTATGGTAGCGTTGAAGACCGAGCCCAGAGGGAAGTTGGCAACCGCGCAGGTAAGTTCTGGGATGCTGATGGTCTTGAGAAGCGTGCCGGCGGAGCCGTCAGCTGGAATGGCGCTGTCCGGAGCCGGGCAAGTAAAAGGGCCACTCCAGAGCTGGACTAGTGTTCTCAATCAGCAAAGTTCTTGCAGCATGTGGGAAGTCTTGGAAGACTTCTCCGCATCTGATCAGGAGAGGGACCACTTACGCGTCATTGCAGCAGGACCGCCAGTGGGCTTAGCGGCCACAGCAGCCAGAGCAGAGCCAAACATGGCTGCGAGAGTCACGATCTTGCCCTGAGACAGTCAGAGAGAGGACTTGTTTCATGCACCAGCCAGGGATCTTCGAGGGACACTCACGACAGAGGAAAACATCTTCGCGATTGAAGGACTTGAAAGGTGTAGGACTAGAGTTTGGATGCTGAGCTGATGATGCTGCTGCTACTCTTTGCCACAGAACCTCATGCCTTATATACTTGCGCCAAGCATGTGTCCATCTTCATTCGGCTGGTTCGATCAAGCCTTTCATATTGGGAATTGCGTTGAGGCAGTACCGGCTGATGCTATTGCATCCTGTCGATGTCTCGTCAAACCTTTTGACGTGGGTTTCACACCGCAAAAAACGAATATTCCCCTTCGCGAAATCGCTTCCCGAATCGATTCATTCCAGCATGCCCAGAAAGTGTTGCAGAAGCCGCCATTTAACCGGGTCTTTCAGCTTCCATATACATCGTCTTCGATACCAATGATGAGAGCATGAGGTTCCGCCCTTGAGGTACCGTCAATTTTACGCATCCTCCGTAATAACTCGAGTTGTTGATTTAAGACCTCGCCTAATACCACCTTAAACGCGAAATTCCTAGGTGGCTCGAGATTGGCAACCCATTCCAGCAATCCGCCGTTGCAATGGTCACTTTTGCCCATTCATTCTCCGAGGCGCGAAATCCGGGTCGAGACCGCTACTTTGGCGCCTTAGCAGATAAACCAGACCGGCAATCTTTCTCAATTCACTCGTCGATGTCTCCGAGGACAATCCTACCCCTCTGCCGTTCTGCCGTTCTGCCTTGGCAATAGCCGTCCAACTAGTTGATTTCCGCCGCCCCATCGCTTGAAGTTTCTGCCCCAGCACCTATGTACGTGCGCGTCTAACAATGCACCCGTGTGTCGACCAGACTGACTTGGCACATTGCTTCGCTTGACAATAGCGCACTCTTCGCGTCGCTCCGTCCCCATCGGGCAGGGCATGTCTGCGGTCTTGCGCAAAACCAGAGGTTGAGAATGCGAGAAGCTTTGCTGTCACTTGCGTGTGAAATCATTTCCATATTTTTTAACGTTGTTCGCTCCTTTTCAGGCTGCAGGATCTCTCACGAACTTACTCCCCGAAAGCGTTTCGGGCTTGGATTGGCGCGGACGCTCGGTCCTGAAGCGAGTTTAAGCTGAATAATTTTAAATCACATACGGGGTAGATATCGGTGGCGTTTGTCCCCATCCAATTGCCTCAGAAAATTAAGCCTCAAAGCAGCCTGACGTACTACCGGCCACCCCCATCCCGCAGTTCCTTTATAACCGATTTCCTTGAAGAACAAGGTGGAAACTGCATATCCTTCTTCCCGTTCCAGAACATTCATTACCGTATGTGTTTCAATGTGACTCTATGACTTCTATCTTGCATGAACTTTCTCAATCAGCAAGTTCCGAGTCATAGATTAGTCCAGGCCTTAGAGGACATGCCACGAATGTCGGCTCCAATATTATTGGGCCGTTTAATTCCTTGGATTTATGCGGTGTCAACTGTCAAGAAAAGATCACAAGCTCCATAAGCTTTCAAAGGAATCGGCGGGTGGTTGGAAGTTGACGTCGAGGAGCTTTCGGCCTGTCAATTATCCGGTGCCATACTCATGCATACTCTGCTCCAGCGCATTGAGATTCAGACTGGATTTATGCATGAGACCCGTGCTAGCTGAATCAAATCGTTGCCAACCCAATGCCAACCACTGCCGATACATATACCGTAAATCAAAATTGATACGTCCGGGGGTGCATTTTCTTCCCGAGCTACGGCTCAGATTATCTGATCCTTAATAGACCCAATAGATGTCCGCTTACTAGGCGTCCCATGTTGGAATTGCCAACGCATTTCGGAAGACTTGTAAGTGCATCGCCAACGTTTGAGGCGTTTACAGTTTAGTTCTTTCTATTGCAATATCAGCGGGCCCTGAAGGAAATCAGAACGCCAAGAACCATGCGAAGCCGTGGTACGTATCTATTCGGCGCTGTCAAATGCCACCACAGGATCAAAATGCCACCACAGGATCAGGGTTCTCGAGGCTTGTCTCAGCCGCCAGCTGTGAGGAGTTGCGGTCGGGAAATTGAACAGCGAGCGGATGGTCATTACTCACTCTAGCGTCTCGGAGCTATTTTAGGACTCACAGCAAGAGGATCGAACCGCGCCGCCCGCGAGCACAGACGCCGGAGCATCTGTCGGCGGGGAGGAATCAGGAATCAGAACATGGAGCGGCCCATGCAACAGCGGTCTTCCTTGGTAGCGCATGCCGACAGTTGTTATATTTGTCTTACCAGCAGGAAGTTCGATTGAAAGATACAAAAATAGATGCTAATTGCGGGTACCATATTTCCGGGGCACTGTAAAATAATACCCACACCAGTGAACACAGGCTCTGAACGAGGGCAAACCAGAGCCATGCCTTCGGTACAAACGCCACTCATTCTCCCCGATCATGACTGAGAAATTTGTGGAGCATTGTCAACTTCAACTTGGCACTGGCCGCCTAACTCATGGTGCTGTTCCACCGACTGACAGGAGTTCCTCAATGCTCCCGAAACCGAAGGTCTGGGTGGCGAACGAGACGGATGGGGTTGGATGGACGGACCTGTTCCATGGATTCGTATCTGTCGAGGCTCGGCGGCCATCACTGAAATGTATCCGTGCACTGTCAGTGCCTAGGAGATCGGTTGAGGTCGGTATTCAGTCGTGGTTCGGTTTCGAGTGCCGCCTGGAACCAATGGGTTTTTTCGATAAACTTCCACAATACTGTAATGGTGTCCGGATGTGCCTTTGCCCAAATGTGAAGCTCAAAGTCAGTGATTCATCGCATTCAATCCTGGAAAGAGCTCGCACGGGTAATCATGCCGCAGTTTCTCGGGCAGTACCGAAGTCCATGGAACACGACAGTGCCAGGATTGAACGTCGAACTAGCGTCTGTGGGAAGATTTGAGACGTGGCCGCATGCTGATTCAGAAACTTCATGTAAGATAGAAGTTATAGAGTCATATTGAAACGCACGCTGAATGGTCTGGAATGGGGGGAAGAATAGCTAGTTCTCTGTCTTTCTTCTCCGAGACACTGCTTGAGGCATTGCAGGACGAGGCTCGGTTGGGCTGGGTTTGTGTTAAGTTTGCGAGGACATGCAAATGGATGGATATCATCATCCAAGCCCGTTCAGGGCCGAGGCCCGAGCCAAGAGCTTCTTCGGTTGCCAATCCGTGGACCGTGGGTTTTTTTCCTGCCTGAAAAGGAGCGAACAAACCTCAAAACAAGGAAATATTTTCACTCACACGCGCAATGGCAGGACTTCTCTCAACCTTGGTTACTATGCGCAAGGCCGCGGATATGCTGTGCCCGACGGGGGACGCAGCGACGCGCGCGATATCAAGTCAATGTGGAACGAGTGAACTATACTACGGCAGATCAGTGCAGCCGATACACAGATGTGATGGTCGAATACGTACGAAGGTGCTCCGAGTCATCAACTTGTCGGCCAAGGTAGGGAAAGCCTCGGAGTATAAATCCAATGAGTGTACGAAAAGGGGCAGAATTGTCTTTTAAGGCATTGAATCGTGATTTGAAAGCTGGTGGCTATGTTAGTGCTCGAAAGGGAGTGGCGGACTCGAGCCGCATTTGGCGCCTAAGAGAATGAAGACCACTCGTGGGCAAACACGACCACCGCAGTGGCGGATCGCTGCGATAGGTCACCAATATCGAGCCACTCTGAGCACAAACAGCACACTATTGGGCGCCGTCAAATGCTACACAAGATCAGGGCTCTCAAAGTTTGCGTCAGCCACCAAGAAAATATTGGGCAATTTTCCCCAATGGGGAGTTACGGAGCGTAAATTGAACAGTACTGACTCTTTAGAGTAAGTAGTGTGGACTCTCCGCAAGAGGATTGAATCGTATCGCTCCGCGAGCACGGACATCGGAGCATCTATCGACGGGAAGAAATCAGGACTCTGAACGTGGAGCGGCCCATGCAACAGCGATGTGCCTTGGGCAGCCCATGCCGGCAGTTGTTATATTTGTCCTACCAGCAGGAAGTTCATGATCAGTTGAAAGATACGAAAAGAGATGCTAATTGGGGGTACCATATGTCCGGGTTACCGTAAAAAAATACTTACCAACACCAGTGAACACAGGTTGTGCCCGAGGGCAAACCAGAGCCAAGCCTTCGGTATAAACGCCACTAATTGTCCGATCATGACTGAGAAATTTGTGGAGCATCGTCAACTTGGCACGGAGTTGGCTGTTCCACCGATTGACAGGAGTTCTTGAATACTCTCGATACCGAAGGACCGGGTGGCGAACGAGACGGATGGGGTTGGATGAACGGACCTGTTCCATGGATTCGTGTCTCGCTCAGGTCGGCCATCACTCATTGAAATGTATCCGTACTAATCGGGTTTCGAGCGCAGCCTGGAACCAGTGTGTTCTTTTTTTGACATAAATATTGTAATGCTGTCCCCACGCACCTTTGCACAAATGTGGAGCTCAAAAGTCAGTGATTCAGCGCATTCAATCCGGGAAAGAGCTGGCACAAGTAATCTTGCTGCACTGATCATGACCCGGGAGTACTGAAGTCCAAGAAACACCACAGCGCCAAGACATTTCAATGTTCAAATGTCAATCATGGATTTTTAGGTGCAACTAAATGGTAAGGATGTTGACCTAGCATCTGTGTGGGCATTTGAGACGTGGCCGCAGCAACGGCGCCCGTCAAGTAGGCCTTCTGCATCTGTTCAACGATGGTTCGAAACGGATAGCCGGACCGGTGTCGCTGCTTGTCCCGTCTTATCGCTTTCTCCTTTTCGTTCGTTCAACGTCAATTTGACAGTAATGAGTTTTCGGTGAGTGGCCGGTGTACTCGGCCCCCGCAGTTTATTCAAGTTGTCATTCTTTTTAGCGCCCCTCAAAACTAACTGAACAACGAACATGAGAATTTCCAGTTACCCGGCTTTGGGTGCAATTGAGAAGCAGAAACAGACGTGGCGCACATGTAATCCTCGGTTGTGCCGACTTTGTTCCGGGCGTTATCTGGTGCTGTCCTATAGGCTGTCAAAAGAACCGCTTGTTTCACGAGCTCCATTCGCTCCAGTTTGGATGTCGAGGCATATTTTCCCCGCTTACGCTACAGTAGGGGAAAATCAAAGTCCTGAAGCGTGGGAACTTCTAAGTTTGAGGTGCCGGATCTGAATCTATGCTCAGATTTACTTGAAAAAGGTTCGTTTCAGCCCTAAAAACTAAGCGGACTTTGATTGCCCTCTATTGTAGTCCTTCCTCTGCAATCCGGGCATTTCGGTATTAAAAACAACCATTTCAATCCTAACGAAGGTCCAACTGTGCTGTCCGTTCGATACAACATTTCGAGCCGGTCTACATCGTGTCATAATGACTCCCGTTCCAGATTAGTTGTCAAAATTCTTTGTTTATTCCGGAGAACTTCTGGCGCCAGAGTTTGTTTGAATTTCTTTCGTTGATTGTCTGCAGGTGGCCATGGTGGGTCGGGGCGACGTTGATCTTAGCCGTACGACTGGCAGTGCGGTTGATCGACAGGATTAGCTGTTAACCATATCTGTCAGCGGTTCATCCTAGTCTCTCGTAGACAGACACTCTAAACATACCAAGCTCGTACCTCACTGTATAGACTTCCGTCCTTCCTACGCGTTTTCACGCAGGAAAGTAATCAAGATTCATCTTTTTCCGCCGCGGAAACCGCCACAAAGGCACAACCCGGAGAAAACTCAGGTTCGTACGCGGTGATTGTTGCAGGTCATAACCTTTTTTGATTCAAGTTCGATGGACCTGTAGGCCGAAGTCCATAGCAACATCACTGCAGTCTTTGGCAACTCGACACCACAGGCGCCGCCAAAGCCCGATCGTCACGGTGTTTCCCTGATATCATAGTTCTCCCTCCTCGGATTCGAAATAAGTATTAGGGTAAAGTGTCTGTCTGAAGAGGGCTCTAGGGTTTTGCAGTTAGCTGTCACACGAGTGCATTACTCGGTACTGACAAAAGTGACCGTTAATTCGCTTACTACAGCAGAAAATCGTGCAATATTCTGGGTCTGACCACCTAGAAATGTTTATCTGGGTATATTCTCGCCCTTCATACCAAATTTGGCATCAAAAATCATGTGTATACCCTCTGTGGACCGATTCTTTTGAGTCCACTTGATTTTTGCTACATGTGTCCAAAATTGAGGTGTATGGCTCAGTCTGTGGGCATAGATAGAGCTTTCTGTTGTTGGGGCTATTATTGAAGATATGTTGAACATAGCCCATGACTTGGAACTCGAGGAAAGTGAATGGATATCCATATACAAGGCATTTTCTGCAGCGAGTCATGACTGCATGGATCGTGCACAAGCTGCTCTCCAGTTAAGCTGACAAAATTGAACCTTGACAGCTCAACGTTGCTTGAAAGACAACTGGAGCACTACTCAGTCATTATTTCATCCATCCATGGTGCTCTACATGGTGATTTACCATCAAAATCGCTCATTCAACAATTGATCTTCGAACCCTGCAGACAATGCTGCAACACAATTGCAGCAAGAATCTGTTAGATAAACAGGAACTTGACTATTACAAAATGCACCAAAGATGCCTGTTTATCTATTCCAGGATACCCCAATTTAAATTCAGGCTCCAATTATTTTTTATGTGAAGTTTCTTTCAACTGTTGGATAAAATGTCATATTTTAAACATGGGTTGCTTATCTTTCCTGGTCTCTGGGGAGCAATACTGGACTAATTCTCCCAAAACAAGTTGTGTAGTCTTCAGCTAATATCTGTCGGTATCTGGTGGTAAGAGGTGATTGGAATTGAATCACGGGTTATGACGCAGGCGCCAAGTAACGGTCACTTTTGTCAGTACCGAGTATTTTGGACTGCACGCTACCTCGTTACCACAGGCAACAAAGATGTAATTCCGTTGATTTCAACTGCGTCCTGGCAGATCTCATGGATTGAGCGGGAAGATGTGCACTGCAGAGCATCTCGCAGGGTGATGTAGTCCATCTCTTTCTTTACTCAGACTTCCACGACCTCTGCGCAGCACTTGCCATTCCTTCTTCCCTTTGTGCATGCTGCTTGCTTAGACTTTGTTTCATTCATCCAGATCCTGGTCACCCTTAACAGTTGAATATGGAGGGTGGTCACGATCCAAATGCGCCTGAAAAATGGCATTTGGGAGTGAGTGTGCCTCCAGATGTTAAATCCTGGTGGGCCGCCACAGAAAAGTCTTTATTTGCGTACGTGCTCTTGCATATGTATGCATGCATGCTTTCATTAAGGACAATTGGTAGGAATCACCCCCAGGCCGTTACGATGCCTCAATCCGTTCTCTCTTGGTGGGAAGACACTGGAAGCGCTTTTTTTGCATGAGTGTGCGGGTTCTCATGTCTTATTGGAGTGATACACCGTGTATTTTACGCGCCATTGCCCCGCCCATCAATTTCTACGTGACTGCCCTTTTTCATCAATCAATTCTACCCGCCTGTCTACTGCACTGAAGTCTCTAGAGACGTCTCCAGAGAATTTGATCCCAATGGACTCGACCTCCTCCAAGTTAGCTTTCGAGTGATACATAATTTCGAGTAGTTTGGAATGTGGTTGAGGTGAACAAACGGGATTATTCTCGGACATCAGGTGCGAATAAATAGCGCCAAAGCGAAACACATCTTTTGTACTCCGTACGTAAAATTTGAACATGCAGAAAGGTCATATCCATAATCTGTGACCTCGAAAACCCCCTTTTGCACTTGGTTCACCCCCTGTAGTCTCGTGTGGTTATCAAATCTTGAGTTGGTTCGCTCACAGTGCCAAACATGGTCTGAAAAGAATCAAATAATGCGGGCTCTACAGGAGATTTTTGTCAATTCCTTTTGTGCAGGTAGACTTTATAATGCGTAGATTGATGTCCCAAGATATCATGTTCATAAGATGAGTCCAAGGTATAAAATAACGCCCTGTTTCACTACCACATAGTGTTTTGCTTCCTACTTCGCGGCCCAGTATCTTCTTTTCTTGATTGTGAGTACTGTAAATTCATTTCTGAACCTATGGCTGAGTGTGTTTGAAGGAGAGGATTTTGCAGAACGCCGAATGCGGCACCGCTGCCGATCACTATCGGCAAAACGGCACTACATCTGACGGCAGGGAGATCTGATGGCGGAGTTTGAAGGCTTCAGGCGGACGGATACAGTAATTTTATAAAGAGGGTGATTCTATCAGTGATTGATCAGTGATCGCGACTTCGGGAATGATACCTCGGCATCGGCAACTCCTTCCAATCGACAACACAAGGCTTGAGGCGACCCGATTGCCTTGATATACTAGAAGTGCGAGTGCGACTCGGTGAATTTAAGCGAGTCGCACTGTTGATCGTGGTGCCATCACTTCGCATCAATGCATCATTATCGGCACTGTATTGCCGTCTTTGACTTTTTTGAGTGAAGTGAAGTGTTCTGAGTGGAGTATTAATCCATTTTAACCCCTGTGGGAACGGTGTTGTCCCCAGACCCCATGACAGCCATCTAAATTGATTATTCGAAGCTGTTTCCTAGTTCTTTGCATTTCCCTGCTTATTCCCAACTTTTTCAGTCATCTGGCGCGGGGAGACTCCCGCGGACCCCCTTGACGTTCGCCGCTGGCCCCACTACGTGGTACATCCCCTCGGAACTATTATTTAACAGCGTAGTTCAACTACAGGGCTTATTCCGAGCATTCAAATTCTGTTATATGCCGTGAAGCCACATCCCACTGGCGGAGGCGAGACGCACTATCGGCATCTAGCCGCGCTAGCCGAGTTGCAATGACCATCAGTCACACTCTTCTTGCCATTCCTCTCTTATGACTGAGGATTGGGCCTCTTCGAGGCGGGAGCTGGACCTTTAGGTTGAAGTCGAAGAGTGATCTTTTATGATATCTGACGTTTGAGGGTATATACAAGAAACGAAAACGAAAACGGATATATATAGACAGCCGGAGGATTGCCGCTGATGGCCGCGGGTAACACCTCGGCTAAAATAGGGGGTCACCTCCAGCCATTTGAGGGTCCTCCCTGCAAGACTCTTGTGTACCAGCAAATTAGGTTGCTTCCAAGCATATTTGATCCGCTAGCATATGTCATGTCCCATAATAACCTATTCTAGCTAGTATAGTCCCAAAGTAGGACGCACAACATCAACAGTTCTGAGGTTTCCCGGCGTCTTTGGATCCAGAAACTTGCTGCAAAATATTAAGGTATCCTACGACGTCATCAGTGGGGAGCCTATAATTCAGGGCCAGAGTTCATTAGTCATTTGAATCCACTGGTTGTTTTACTGAGAGTAGTAATATATAAAGCGCTGTCTCTAGAATAACGTTTGACCGGTTCGGTACCGCCATTCACGAATTGGCACCCCAGAGAGTCCACAGAACAACTAAGGAAAGATGGTAGAATGAAATTGCACACTTCAGAAGGTAAACATCGTGTGTTCCATAGTCCCAGCGAGAACGGGCTGCGGCTAAGTTCAATACAGAGCTGTGACTGACTTGTTCGATGGCCGGACCTGCCGAATGATGGCGCCGCGCTTTGGCCGGTTTTCGTTTTCGATTCTCGTTAGTACCGCTCATCAGCGTCTCAACTTCCTCAGCACACGCATTTCAAGACACGATACTATCTATTTCCACTGCTACTACAGGGTTCAGATTCATTATTCAACAAGGGCTCGTGCATGCAGTGCAGGACATAGCAGTGTGTTATTCAACAGAAGAAAGGCTTGCAAGACTGTGGGACAGCCGGGAACATTCGAGGACAAGTCACGAATCGATCCAGGGAGGACATGGAGAAAGCAGAAATTCGTGCGCTGGCAAGATCAGCGATGTTGGGGATGTGCCCGATGATAACCGATGCTATAAAGCAGAAATGACTAATGCGAAAAAACGAACGAGAGTCCTTCTTCGGACTCGCGCATCAGGATTCAAGCTGGTAGGATCACAATAATACACTTTTGTATTCTGGTTTATCTCCGTCTATTGGCATATGTCTTTTCGGTTTTCTTTCACTTTTTCGGCGACCAATGTTGCAGTGACTAACACTGCCTTACCACATCTGTCCGTACAGGTAGCAAAATTGAGGCCGAAACCCAAGTTCCCTAGGGTAGCCAACCTAAAGGTCCAGCAATTACTCGACTTTGTCTCAGCACCACAAAAAATATGTTAAGCCCTTCGGTTTTTCTACTGGAAGACTCGGACATTTGTTCTCTTTGGTTATTGCTCCCTTGGTCTTTCCCTTCATCGACCTGTCAATCATTTTTTCTCAGTTTTCAAACCATCAGCAAAAGTGTCTGACCGCAAGTTACGCACATGGTTCCAGGAACGTCCAGGAACGCTACATGTGCTAGGTCTCTCGGGAAACTTTCTTCCCCTTGGTTTGACAGATCGCAGGGGAATTGTGTCCAATTTTTGAGGACATGATAACAGAAGAGGAAGATTGCCGAAAGCTTTTCCCACGGTTTGAATAATTGAATGCCCAAGCTTTCCGCTCAGCTGACCATTTGTCAGATGGATGCGGCGTACCAGGTTCTATCAGATCTCTATCATGAGTGAAGGAATCTCTCTTTAGCCTTCTAGCAGTTAAGAAGCTGATGTGCATCCCCCACATAGCGACCAATCACGAACGCTTCCCAGGATTGTTCTGCATAAAGCCAAGGCATTCGCCATACCTCCCCACGTCTCTCCAAGATGCCTACGCTCGCCAGCAGAGCCCAGCTGCCACTGAAGAATATCACGAAACAGCTCTCCCTTGCCCCGCCTTTACTGAACGAACTGTGTGATGCATTCGGGAGCCCGTTCCTAAAAGCCATTTCGACGATAACTCTATCTATATCGGCGGAGGCAGAGGTTTACTCGAATTTTCCCCTGACATCCATGGGCTGACAATATGTCAACAGAGTATCAAAAGGAGCAAAGACGACTGTATTCGGTTGATGGAACAAATGCACACGGTTCTTTGCGGAGTGATCGAGCTCCACATGAAGGCAGGCGAAGGGAGTGCCTTACCTCCCGCGACATTGGAGTACCTCGGACATTTAACAAAGTACCTCGCTTTATTCGCTCTTCAACGTTGACTCATCTTGGTTGAACTATGTAGGACTCTGCAGAAAATACACACATATGTCGAGGCTCAGCAAGATGCAGGCCGAATCAAGCACTTTTTCCATCAGAACACTACTAGGACGCTTCTCAAGGAATGTGAGACGGGGTTTGCAGCAAGCCCTCGCAGTATTCAAGGTACCGGTTTTGCTTGTATTGCTCAGAAATAATATCAACAGATTCCAGGTTGAACATGGTACGACATTTTCGACCAACATAAACGAAATGCAGAAGAATATGCGTGAGAAGCACGACGAGATTTTGGCGCTGATTTCGGCGTACCCACCAGAGCATCGTCGGTACACAGTGTTTAATTACTCATTTATTGTGATGCACTGACAGTGTCGTTAGATAAATTCTGCTTTCGCCAGCTTGGATAGCAGGTGAGATTTCAGAATTTCCGAGGACACTGTACCGGGAATAATGGTTTCTCCAAGCACCAACTCTCTTTCCATGTTGCCTGGGGAGCCAAAAATATTCCACGGTCGTGAAACGGAGTTGAATCACGTACTTGACATTCTCCACCAGCCATTACCGCGAATCGTTATTCTCGGGGCAGGCGGGATCGGAAAGACGACTGTCGCCAAAGCGGTTCTACATCATTCTGGAACAGCCGCAAAGTACCAAAAAAATCGGTTCTTCGTCTCGTGCGACTCTGTTGGCACGAACATTGATCTGGCTGCACTGATCGCAACCCACCTCGGGCTGAAATTCACCGGCGCGAATGTTATAAACCGGGTGGTGAATCATTTTTCTAGAGGACCACCCACTCTCGTGGTTCTAGACAATATGGAAACGCCCTGGGAGCCACTGGATTCGCGATCAGATATTGAAGAGTTTCTCTCGCTTCTCACTGATGTGCAGAACCTAGCCTTGATCGTGTGTTCACATTTCTTTTGAAATTTGACATTGGTCTAACAGCATGCGCATAGGTCACCATGCGAGGCGCCGAAAGGCCCTCAAAAGTGCAATGGAGTCGTCCATTTTTGCGTCCATTGCAGCCTTTGACGCACGAAGCAGCCAAGCAAACCTTCCTGGACATTGCAGACGACATCCACGATCCTCGAGACATTGATAAATTGCTTCTGCTCACTGACAACATGGCGCTGGCAGTGGAGCTCATTGCCCACCTGGCTCAGCACGAAGGCTGTCCCACAGTGTTGTCTCGCTGGGGCGAAGAGAAGACTTTACTACTATCGACGGGCGGAAACAAGACAACCAGCCTGGAGGTATCCATTAAGCTCTCACTGCATAGTCCGAGGATGTCAACCCTGCCTGGTGCCAAGATGCTCCTGAGCCTGCTTTCCGTGCTTCCCGACGGAATTTCAGACACAGATCTTGCACAGAGCGCACCAGAAATTCCTGACATACTGGCAGCGAAAAACTGCCCTTCTGCGAACATCCTTGGCATATCTCAACCATGATGGACGGCTCAAGGTCTTGGTGCCGATCCGAGAATATATACAAAGAGTCCACCCTGTGTCACCATCTGTTGTGTTTCCAGTACGCCATCACCTCCATGGGCTTTTGAAGCTGTACAAGAAGTACCGAGGGTTCATGTCGACTGAACTGTTGCTCAACCGCATAATGTCGAACCTCGGAAATCTGCAGAGTATCCTTGTGCTGGCCCTGAAACCCAATGATCCTCACTTGGAACAAGCGGTGGAATGTTCTCTTCTGTTTGGTCGAGTGTGCCACGTTAATGGACGGGGCCGGAATATTGTCATGCAACATATCCCTTCGGTGTTACCGTACCTCCAAAGCCCTCAGCTGCATGCCCGATTCCTGGCCGACTCGTTGATGTCTTGGAGGGAGGGTTTTATCCAAGATCCAGAGGCTATTCTGAACAAGGTCGAGGCTCTGTTTACACAGTTCCATGACACTGAAACCAAGTGTGAGTGTGGCACATTCAATACAACGATACCTGATATATTCTGACCATTTATGCCACATAGGTATCTTTTATATCGCCTCGTCGATCTATTCCATGGAACACAATAACGACTTTGAATATGCGATCAAGTCGCTGGAAATTGGGGTTGAATCTATCCAGATGTGGGGGAGATCCCATCCAATTTGAAGTGCTAGATCTGCTCTCCTGGACGAATTGGAGGCTGGGAAACTATCACAAGGCCCGAGGATACGCTTGCGAAGCGAAAGTGCTGGCAGCAGCATCCGGAGAGATGCACTCCGAGTCCCGGGCCTTGCGTATGGAATCTCTGTCATGCATTTCTTTGGGTAGATTTCGAGACTGTGTGCAATTATGCCGCAGATCCCGAAAACTTTTGGAACTTTGTGGTCATTCTCAAGGCGAAGCCCACGACGTCCTCTTGAACACCGAAGCCGAAACGCATATGCATAAATCAGAATATACAGAGGCACGAAGAATCCATGCGCATATTGCGCATGAGGTTTCGCCCGAGCAGGCACCCTACAATTATGCACTTGCTCTCCAGAATGTTGCCTCGATCGACGTGATGATTGGCGGAAATGCAGACGATATATCCTCGAAACTTGATGAAACACGCGTCATATTCAACACGATGGAACATCCCACAGGCATTTTATTTGCCGATATAATTCAAGCGGACCTTGAACTTCGGGAGGGGGAATGCTGCACTGGCGAGGTTGCATTTCGAGAAATGCTTGAGTTGGCGTGGCGGACAAATGACGAACACGCGGCATTTTGTCTACAGCGACTCGGAGATGTAGGCCTCTGGCACCCGGAGGATATTGACTGGACTTTCAAGTGGTCAATCATTTTCCTTGGGCATGCCCTTCAGTCCAAGAGCAAACTGGAGATCCACCAGGCCCTGCGGTGTTTGGGGAACATGTTTCGCACCGAAGGAGACCAGGATACGGCTCACAGTCTTTTCGCTGTGGCGTTGGAAGGGTTTCACGGAGATGGATATTCATCTGGGTCGAGCGAGCTGCATGCTTCGGCTTGGAGATATTGCCGGAGAGAGGGGGGATCTGCGCTTGGCGGTAGAATTGTGGACCACGGCTCGTCCGTTGTTTGAGAAGTCTTTGCAGACAAAGGGGATGCACGAGATAGATAAGTTAATTGAAAATGTAGGTTTGGATCTTTGACGGAGATCCTTGATATCCCAGTCCCTGTGTATATCCAATATTCATCTACTTATTCCTTGGAATTGTAAGAGAGGCCGACTGATTGACGGATGCAAAATTCAGGAAAGGATATTCAATGAGAAGAAGCTTTGATGTAATTTGATGAGTGAAAGACAGAAAGGTGATTCTTATATTGTGCTTAGAAGTCTTATTTTCGGGTACATTCTTGCGGCGCTGAATTTGAACATTGGTTGAATTGATGGCGCACGTGAACGTACACGTTGTCAGGTCTCTGCCACCTCGTTTTCCTTCGTGGCGACCGCATTCTGCTCAAAAACATGGAGAAAGTGAAGGTACTAGCCAATCAATTCATCCTCGCGTCTTCTCCTGATTTTGCACCACACAACGCATAGCTAAAGAGAAGACTGCGACGACTCCGTGGGTGGCTTTTTTGAGCGCGTCTTTCAACTCCCAATCAAGCTGCTTCCCTTGTTCAGTGATACGAAGTCCACTCCGAGTTTTTCCTATGATGTTTCATATATACCTCCTGAACTTTGGGCCATCATTGCCGGTTTTGCGTCTCGTCAATCTCTAGCCCGTCTCTGTGCAGCTTCCCACGAATTTTACTCCAAATTCTTACCTCTACTCTATGGAAACATCCTCGACCCTTCTCTCACCGTAGACCAATCAACTGCTCCGGACGGCCCCACTTGGCTGCATGGGTGCAGTGGCTGAGGTTGACAGTTCGTTGGGCGGGGACTCGAATGGTATCAAGGCGAAAAATAAGGTGGCGATAGCTTTGCTTGGGAATCTGTATCGTCCAATCCCTGATGCTAAAACTACGAGTGGATCTTTGTTGCGAGTCCTACGTTGGAACATGGACCCAGGTGGATAGTCTTTTGATGTTCGATCAGCGCTAGCTCTGACTCGTCGTCGTTTGAAAAGGCTTGAATAAGCTCGGGACATTCCTGGGAGCTCCAGGACTTCCCAAATCTGGAAGCACTGGTCGTTTCCGCCAATCCGAAGAACAACTTCGATGTACCTGCCGCGGCATAGAATGTTTGTTGACGACATTTTAGTCTTTCCAAGTGCGAGGACTCCAAGTCCTAGTAGTCACGGTCAGTGACTGTGGCTCAGCTCCGAATTCAGCGATTAATCCGTCTTCACGTAGACGGATATCCCGGAGATCACAATGGCGACAACCTTTGTTACAAACTCGCAGAAGCGTTGCAAATGCTACCATCATCCTCCCCCCTTCTCCACACCCTACGATTCAAACTGCACATCTGGTTCGACGGCGATCTCTTTCCATAGCGAGGATTTGATGACCTCATCAATCACATTCATCTTCCCCCCTCCGACAACCTGGTGTCTGTGTGGCTCAATCCCGAAGACTACATGATTAGCCCTGAAATGCTCCCTAGCGCGGATATCTCCGCATTCCTGGCCTCACACCGCGCCCTCGTGCATCTCGCTCTACGCGGCACAGACCTTCCGAACGACCTACCATCATTTCCCCACCTTCGCTCCTTCGAAGGCTCGTTCGAAAACTCTACAATCATTTGTGGCGGCCATCCGCCACTTGAAACGCTTTCAATCATTCTTGTTCTTTCATTCCGGTCCGATGACTCTTTTCTCCTGCCGTTTAATGCTGGCCCACCGGCAAACCAATTTTCTTCGACGAAACCTCGAGTTTCATCGGTTCATGAGGCTGGTGGATCAGTGAATGACCTCGCCGAACACCTGTCTCCGGCACCGCCTGCCCAACTCGTATCGTCGTTCCCAAACCTGGCTGGTCTCGACGTCTGCATCAGTCAACCCATGGTGTGTACTCGGCGTGCATAGTTTTGGATT
This sequence comes from Mycena olivaceomarginata, assembly GCA_029378375.1. Taxonomy (NCBI): domain Eukaryota; kingdom Fungi; phylum Basidiomycota; class Agaricomycetes; order Agaricales; family Mycenaceae; genus Mycena; species Mycena olivaceomarginata. The sequence continues at coordinate 188,258 of JARKIC010000535.1, forward strand.
CCTCATTCAGAATAGGTTGAATACCGCGGAACGTTTGCTCTACTGTCCAACCTACGAACTCTCCGATTACAGCAGTACGGGCTTCATACATGCACACGTCGCACATGCTGCTACAAAGGCGAACTGACCTGTTACGGACCCAAAAGATCTATCACGCAGGTTTTCCCGCCAGAAGACTGCATTGCAGAGATCTGCCTTCTCTTGCCGACTCTAGATCTCCCATACCTGGCGTAAGTCGAAATCTGTATCCTGGGACATCATATCCCGATCTCGGAAGACAACAGGATTTATTGCGGAGACGCCGAGATGGGAGGTGGCCTACAACTTTTTCGTAGACCGCCAGTCGAGTGCCTCATAAGTCATTTTGAGCAGTATCCACGTCTCTCGCGACGACCGGTGAGAACGGAGCGTTTCTTGGAAGACTTCCAATTGATCACGTCCACAAGAAACGCCTCTGTTGGGGGTTCTCGCTCCGTACACTCGTAGCTCTTGGTAACCTCCGAGATAAATTGTTGTATTCAAGCTGAACGAATGGAACTTTGATTAAACAAGTTCAAGTTGAACGGAACCATAGAGCCATTCGGTCAATACTTCATCTAAAAATTCGAGGTCGCGCCAACGCTCCTCGGGGCTCAAGTGAGATGGGTCATTGCAGACCCAATTAATCCTTTAACGGATAGCTGCGCTAAACTCAAATCCGAACATTGCGTTGAACTGACGACGCACGTGCCTGCCGCACGTGCACCGCTTACGACGTTGGCCTACATATGCCCGCGACCAGCGCCGCCGTGCAAGTCCTCCCGCTCGTCGCCCTCGTCCTCATCCCTATCCTTACTCTCCGCCTCTTTGCCTTCTTCCGCCCCAGAGCTCGCAGCGCCGGCATGGCGCTTGGCGCACTCTTGCCATGGAACTGGGGCTACTCGCCACACGAAAAGGACTCGCGGGACAGCACTGCGAAGAAGAGGCGCGTACGCACGCGCGCGGAACAAGTTGCAGAACACAAGAAAAATGGGGCCGGCGAGAAGGGTGGAGACGACGCCGCGCACTTCCCTGGGCTGGTGAATATGTCGGGAACGCATTGTTTTATGAATTCTACACTTCAGGTGTGTTCTCTGTCTTTTCATTCCCGAATGTTTCGGTCCTTTCGTCGGGGTGCGATCTGTGAGCTTGTTCTGCGTATTCGGTCGGTCCTGGGTGGCCCAATCCTGGACGGCCGACCACCGTGTTGGCGGGTGGCTCTTCTCATGTCGGGTCATTGCTACTCTTTCTGCCCCGATGACGCGAGGTGCGAGGGCCATGCTCGCGAGCTTGGCGACTATTCTTGTGGTCGAATCCTCCGACAACCTCAGCGGGTCGCGAATTCGGCGGAGATCCGTGTCTCACTTCATCGGGGTGGGTATCCTCGAGCTCTCTCGACGTATTCCGTGCGGTAATGGCTCTTTGATTCCGGTCCTTGCCTTGGGGTTCCTTCCATCTGAGGAATGGAATGTGGAGCACTCGACATTGAGTGTTCCTTGCGTCGCTTGCATTCGAGTGCGAGCCGGCGGAGGGAGAACGCGGACCGTGCCCTCTGGGTAGTTTCTTCCAGGGGCGATACTCTGTGGCTGCGGTGATTCCGCAGTCTTTCAGGTGGATGCCTAATTTTGCTGGCGCGAGGCTTTTGCACTCAACCTGCATGTTCCGCAGCTTCCCTTATTCTCGTGCCACGGTCGCTTTCTTTTCGGCTTCTCTCGAGCCAAACTTCCTTTTCTTTGTGCAAAGGGCCGGGGCGGAGGGAAGGACTTGGTCGTTGTTTCATTCTTTCTAGTGCCGCTACGTGTATTCGGTCTTCGGGTCTCTGCGGGCCCCTCCGTCCCTGCGGCTCTCCCTCGTGCAGGATCCTGGGTGTCGTCCAATCCGGTTCGGATCTCCTACGCTACTGGGAGATGGGATAATTCCTCGGACCGGATCTCCGGAACTCATTCCTCCGAGTACGCAGGAGCTTTTTCGAGATGTACAGCGGGAGCCTCATTCTTGCAGAGATGTCTCTATTTTGGTGATCTCGTCGAGCGGGATCGCACGTTTTCTTCCATCCCATGTCTCATCATTTTCTTTATTCCCCTTCTACATATCCAATCTTTTTTGCTCACGCACGCACCAGGCCCTCGCCTCGCTCTCCAACCTCCCCCCATACCTCCTCGGCATCCGCACCCGCGCCGAAGCGCTCGACGTCCCCACCCCCGTCGTCGACGCCCTCATCGACCTCCTCGCCGCGCTCAACACCCCCACACCCACCGGCCAGCCCCTCCGCGCGCTCGCCCTCGTCGAGGCCCTCTGCACGCCCCCACCCACCCTCAGCTCCTCTGACTCCTCGTCACCCTCCTCCGCCGCCTCCCCCTCTTCGCCGTCTTCTCTGACGAGCGCGTTCTGGGGCGCGCGCGGCCCCGCGCCGCACACCTCCAGCGCCAAGGCGAACGCGCTCCTCGCGTCGCACGAGCACCAGGACGCGCAGGAGCTGTTCCAGCTGCTCTCCGAGGCCGTGCGCGAGGAGAGCGCACGCGTCGCAAGGGAGGCGGGCACGCGCGGACCCGGGCGCGGGCTGGCGTTTGCGCTCGCCCTGCTCCCCCCCGCTGAAAATCAACTGGGAGGAGGGGGAGGAGAGGGTGCGGACGCGGGGGCAGGGACGGGAGTGGGAGAGAAGCAGAGTCCGTTCGATGGGCTGACGGCGACGCGGCGGGCGTGTGTGCGGTGTGGGTATACCGCTGCGATACGGCATTTTGCGTTTGATAGCGTGCAGCTTGCGCTGGAGGGATGGGGCGGGGTGCGTTGCGTTCTCTCTTCTTCCGTTCCCTCCGTCCTCCGTCCTTCCTCCCTTGCTTCCTTCATCCCCTCCCCTTCCTCTCTGTTATCTCATTTGTTTGACTATGGCCTTGGCTGACGCACGTCGTATCGACAGACGACCCTCCCGGCGCTGCTGCGCACATACACGGCGCTCGAAGTGCTGCAAGACTGCCCCTGCCGGCGATGTGCCCTCCGGGCGACGGCACGGCGGCTGCAGGAGGAGGTCGCGCGGCTCGAGGCGCCCCCGGCCGTCCCGCAGCGGGAGAATGGGATGATTGTCACTGCGGGTGCGACTGCGAATGGAAGTGCGAACGGGCACATCCCCGCGTCGAAGTCGAAGGAGGATGTGGATGAGGACCATGGGGATGAGGAGGACGGGGAGGACGAGAAATATGGGCATGGCGGGGAGAAGGAAAAGTCGTCCAAGAAGAAACCGCGCAAGGCGAAGAACGACGCGCGGCTGCGGCGGCTCAAAGCCGCACGGAAATTGGAGGCGCGGGTGAGGCGCGCGCTGGAGGCGGGGCGGATTGAGGAAGAGGAGCTTGAGGGGGAGTGGGATTTGGATGGCGAGGACGGGGGCGAGGGGGGGACGGGGGGGAGGCGGAAGGAGAAAGAAAAAGAGAAGGGGAAGCTGAAGATCGAGCAGGTGGCGGGCGGGGTGTGTACACGGCAGAGTATGCTGGGGAGGGTGAGCAGCTGATTTCGATTCGTTATTCATTCTCGTCGTCCTGACAAACACACACAGCCCCCCGCCGTCCTCGCTCTCCACCTCAACCGCTCCATGCACACTGGCTTCGGCGCCTCGAAGAACTCCTCGCGCGTGGCATTCCCGGAGTTGCTCGACCTCACGCCGTACACCACCAGCGGGGTGCTGAGCCTCGACCCTGCGGGCGCGCTGAGTGGCTCACTCGACACGCCCCTCGCGTTTCCCTCCGCAAATGCGGGTGCCACCAGCGCGAAGGCAGACGAGTGCCTCTACCGTCTCTCAGCGGTCGTGTGCCACTACGGGATGCACGCATTCGGACACTACATCTGCTATCGGCGGGCGCCCGTGGCCCCGTCCGCTTCTGCTTCTCCGTCTGCGGAGACGGAGGCGCCCTACGCGCCGGCCCCGCCCTCAGCCGCGGAGAGCAGCGGCACCGGCACGGGCTGGCTGCGGATCTCGGACGCGGACGTGTCGCGCTGCGGGGTGGAGCAGGTGCTCAGCGAGGGCGGGGCGGCGTTCATGCTGTACTACGAGCGCGTTCTGCCTTCGCCTGCGCGCGTCCCGGACGGGGCGGGCGTGCTGGCGGGCGCGGAGGCGGGCGACTCGGCGGAGACGATACGGCCTGCGCACGCGGGTGCCAGCGGGATTGGGAGTGGGAGTGGGAGTGGGGTGGGGATCGCAAGCGGGTTTGGCGGGGGGGAGGCGGTGGCGCGGGCGCGTGTGGTGCGGAGCGTGAGCCTCGGCGTGGGCAGCCGCGCGAGCGTGTCCTCGTCCTCGCTGTCGGTGTCGTCGTCCTCGCTGCGCTCGGTCTCGTCGGCGTCCCCGTCTCCCGGGCTTGCGACGCCGCTCGCGCGAGCCGCGGATGCGGATGAGAGCGGGGGTGCTGCTGTGGTAGAGCCGCTGGCCCTCGCGAGTGTGGGTGAGGTCACCGGGGATGGGGATGGGGCACTCGTGAATACTACCGAGGATGCCCGACCACCGACTACCGCCCCACTACCGACTCCGCCACCGACGCCAACGCCAACGCCTACAGAAGCCCCCGCCGCTTCCCCGAACGTGAAGGCGCGGAAGAAAAAGAATTCGAAAAAGAAGGGGTCGCAGGACTTTTTGCGCGCCATTAGCGTTAGCTGATCTTGCGCGTCCGCTGTCTCGCCACCACGCCTTGCTTGTGATCCCGCCCCCTCCCCGCTAGACCCCTCGATGTACTTGTCACTGTATCCCTAGCCCCGCGTTCACATACTTATTGTTATGAGCGCGTTTACTACTTATAAGATTGCGCACGCTAATCGATTATTTATTGTTGGTCTCAGTCTGGATCTATGGAAGGCTGGAAGCTGGATGGAGGGGGGAACGCGAGGACGCGAAAGTAGAAACGTGGTTTGCTCCTCGGCGGAGCTTGGTCAATGCAGTAACGATTAGTGAATGCGAATCGACGCCGAGTATACATGAATGCAAGAAGAGTCCCGTCCCATTGTTCGTTCGTCCCTTCGTTCAGACTAAGACTACTTAATCGTTCCAGCTGTGACGGCGCGACTGACGCGGGGGTGGATATCGCTATTTCTCGCCACAGGCGACAAATGTGAGTCAAAGAGATCAGTGAAAAAATTACTGTGGGCAGGACCCGGGAAGCTAGCCCAAGGTAACTCCGGCAAAAAAGTGGCCTCAAATCCCCTAAATCGGAGTTGGATATCACGTGATAGTATTAATAATGCCATTTTCTGCTATTTTTTCGCTTTCCTTCCCGCCGTGGCGCCCGAGACCTTGATTTTGAGAGTAGGGTAATGTGAACAACCTCCCAGAGGTTATTCACATTTTGTTATTAACATCTGTCCATGCAAGGGGGGTTAATAACATGTTAATAACGGTTAATAACATAAAACTCATGAAACACGGTGTACGACCCAAAAAAGCTCCAAAAGTGTGTTCTCTATGTCTGCCAGTCCCAATTAATTTCCTCATCTGCATCGTGATGAGTTTCTGGTCGAGAAGGACACATGGAAGTTGAAGATGAGGCAGCGGGAGGGTCCACGCTGACGAGATCCAACAATGCCAGGGCGGAAATGTTGATATCGGGGTCAATTTCGAAACTGAGGGCAGATTGTGCACGACTTGCTGCTTCGCTAGAGATCAAGATTGCGAAACTTGATGACAGGTCGGAATGGTTTTGACTTAACCGAGTTGGCACCCCTCTGGAATTATCATCACATTATATATTTTGACACCCAATGTAAGTACGCACCGCATGTTTACCGGAAGTACCACTGGCCAATTTGGATCATATCAACCAGAGTCTCGGCCTTTTGGTTTCCACGTAAAGGGAATTGAACCAGGTGAGATGAGAATTGGTTCGCTCATCCGGCATCAAGTTGACAAGCATTGAGAAAATCCTGACCCCAAAGAATCTATACGGAGTTACAGTTTTGAAGCAATGGAAAAAATAGAGCACTTACAGCGAGACATCCCCGAAATGATAGAATCATCTCGCCCTCAATGGTTCCTCCGCTCCGAGTTATTCACAGTTATTGACACCGATTTTAAACCATATTAAATTGAGAGGCAGTAACACCTTCATGACATCTCTTCTAGAAAGCACCATCCAACATCCATCGGCGTCGTGTCGCCTAGCACAAAATTTTTTGAGATTGATGTACAAATAAAGTGGGCCCGATTGGGCCTGAAATCCCCTAACTTTGGAGTTACCCTTAGGTGAGCTTCCCGGGTCCTGAGTGGGCATCGGGGATACTTGAACAGGGAGGACTCAGATGGAGATTTCGGCTACAATTTCATTTGGTAAGACTGGGTATTTGCATGTGTCCAGCCGAAGTGGCACCAGGGTCCTTTCCTGTTGGACTTGTTCCTGTTCCAATCAGAGTGTGGCAACGGGGTTTTCGAGATCTTGGCTTTTGGGCGCCTAAATCTGCAGGACGGTCTGTTTCAAGGCCACTGAGCATGGGAGCCTGCGGCGAGCGATGAGTTTGGGGGTTCGGACAATTTAAATTACATGCCTACAGTATGTGCTGATTTCTGGGGAATTGTCGAATGGAGGATGGTGGCAAGAGGTGAGCACGAGTATCACTGATTCCGGTTTTCGGCAGTTCCCGGTCATGTTTAGTTCAGATTTATATGGGGGTACGTTCTAATTGACTAGGAAGGAACGCAGAACAAGGGTACGAGTACAGTAGAAATAAGGGGAGGAAGAGCCAAATAAGGTCTTCAGATTCTCCATGCAAGGGTCGGTATTGAATAGTCTCTCACAGACAATATATTTGAACTCATACTTTGTAAGTCAGTAAAAGGGTTGAAAAAACCGGAAACCCATGTGCAGAAGACCAGGTATATTCGTGTCCACCCGGGTCAAAAAGTAGAACCAAGACACCCCAAGAGATTTGTGTACTGGTAAATTCAATGAGTCAGTGGATTCATATATTGTCGGGATGCCGAGGACGCACAGAAAACAAAACATCAGCACGCCTACTCCTCTTCGTCTTCCTCAAAATCGGTAATGGTGGCACCAAATCAAAATCATCGTCGATTTCTTCCTCAGAATTGATAATGGTGACATTGAAATCAAAATCACCATCAAGTGCTCTTGCCACATCCCCAGCATTGCAACAGTTGTAATCCCGGTGGTGGAAGGACAGCTTGCCGACCGAGGAAAATTCTTCCAGGTAAGTGAAAATGGAGGTGACCATTTTGCCTGTGATGCGCATGTCCTGGAGCTCGCATCCGGACTTCAATATGAACCCTTTCAAGCAATGAATGGGATCAGGCCTGAGGAATGCTTCCGGAAGTTGGAGACGGTGCAGCGCAGGGGTGGTGAAGTACGTGAGGTAATCAGTCCTGGGTGCCAGTCCCGCGAATACCAAGGACTTCAGACACGGAAGTACGACCACCCCAGCACCGTCGGGGTGGGAGCGGATGTAATAGATGTGCAGTGCACAGTGCACCAGATGGGAGGTCTGCTGTAGGATTGCAATGCATTCGTCCATGGGAATCAATTGCAAGGCCATGGACGTCAATTGTACCCATGGCATGTGCAATATGTATGATGCAGCAGTGCGATAGAGGATGACACTGCACAACCGAGGGAGTTTGGGCAACTGAACGGTATTGGGTGAGAAAGAGATGTGCACATCTAAACGACGGAGGAGAGGCATGCTGCTTTGAATCACAGCGAGCTCAGAACTGAGCACGTCGAGTTTGAGGTACTCCCAACGTGCACGGTGGGGGGTGACCGATCTAAAAAATGGTACCGCCTTGGCCTCACCAGTGATATATGTGCGGATACTGATGGAGAGCGGGCACGCACAGGACCTCTGCAGCCACAGGTCAGAAATTTGGGCCTGCTTTTCAGAGGGACCGTTGTAGGCCATCAATGATATTGCCCTCCACAGCGCGGGAGTCGATATGGCTATTTCTCGCCATTTGCGACAGATGTGAGTCAAAGTGGTTGGGGAAAGGATTCCGGTGAGAGGCGGGCACTGGGGATAAGCCGGGAGGAAGTGAATGAAGATCTCCGATGCGATTTCGCTTGGCACCATGAACACCGGGGATTCGTCCGAGTCCAATCCCATGCAGTTGTCCGAGAGATCCGATATTTCGCCCCCTGAAACTGTGGCACGGCCAAGATCTGCTGCACTGAGCATGAATGAACCTGCAACTGAGTCTCTCATCCGAGCCAATTCCTTTTGGGATGGATAATACGTACGGTTTTGTCGTGTCTGTGAGAAGAAAGAGGGTGGTACTGCCACATCAGCCTATTGACATTTTGATTGTGGTGTTTTCGTGTTGTGATCAAAAATCAGGTTCATGGATTATGCCTATTGGGAGACACAGCCGTTTCGAAAATAGTATAAGTATGGGTTGTGGAGGGGTGGTGCTCGTTTTTGCTGACATTTGTTTGTAACAGCATCTCCAGCCCATCTCTCATACAGTAATGCACCAATACACACCCGAAATTCTGGCTTGCACTTCCTCGCGGCCTATTTCCCTAGATATTCAAAATGACGGGTGAGTGTAGGCCAAAAACCAACGAAGGAGGCACAATACGACTTTGCAGATGTGGAGCTGGGGTTTAGCCGAGCTTAACTCCCTGGACCGGATCTCCGGAACTCAGTCATCAGAGTACGCAGGAGCTTTTTCGAGATGTACAGCGGGAGCCTCATTCTTGCAGAGATGTCTCTATTTGGGTCATCTCGTCAAGCGGGATCGCACGTTTCACCTGTAACGCCCACATATCCCGTCAAGATAGAGGGCGAGATCTGATTGGTCTCCCCTTCTAATTTGACGGGTTTTGGCCTGGGGCCGCACCACGCATTAATTACGCTGTAGCAATAATTATTTAGCGGGAGATTTTGATAGATTATTGATATCAGTAGATATCATACACCGTAATCTATCGTTATCTACCAACAGCTGCAACAGTTGCCATCAGAGCTGATGGTGCGCGCGCCTCCCGCCATCAATCCCATCAAGATTTCACTGGGCGGCGCCGCCCAAGTCCGTCCTGTCCTCAAAAAATGACCATAAATTCACGTAAAAAAAGGGGGGGGGGCATGCTGGGCCCCTCTGGAGCATCTATGTTATTAATTTTCCTTATTACACCACTGGTTGTCAAGCAATTCATGAATCAATATTTTTTAGCCATAAGAAAGATACAAGTCAGTATATATGGTACGGTGGATAAGGCATGTGGGAGAGGCGAGACGTAAGGCATAAGGGGGCGACGTGCGTGTATGGGAAGGCCTACTTGCGGGGGCTGCGTGCGATACCAGCGTCGGAGCGCTTCTTGTGTTGCTTCTTCGCCAGCGCCCCGCTGTTTACATCCTCCAGGTGAGCTGCGGTGCGCTTCGAGCCCGTGTTGACGTCCAGCAGAGTCAAGGCCGACTTGGTGGGGGAGGGAGTAGGTCTGGGAAGTGCTGGCAAACCCAGGTCCAGCGCATAGACAGCGCTGGACAGCCCAGGGGCATTCCCATAATATTCCGGCACAAGTGGCTGCATCCTCATCATGTCGGGGAACGCTGTGCCATGTCGTTGCTGATTTTCAGGAAGTCCAAGTTGAAGTCGAGGTCAGGGATGAGCGCGCCGTCCGGCATGCTGAGCAGGTCGGTCAAGTTGAGGTCGGGTGTTGATGCGGCTGCGGTGTTGCTGGCGGCAGTGGTTGCAGCTGCAGTAGAGGGCGCGGGAGGTGTGTTGGTGTTGGATGAGATGTGCGGGACATCGTGGTCGTGGACCGAGGGGGAGTGGGAGAGACTGGGGATGGGGACGGGCAGGCCACTGCCTGCACCGACAACTGCAAGCGTGGGGACGGTGTCGCGCGGTGTCTTCTGGGTCTGCTTCGCACGCAGCCCTCGAACCATCCCCTTGTCGCTCCTCTCCTTGTGCTTCAACAACGTTCCACCCGACTCCGCACACTGCGTGTCCTGCTCCTTGATGAACACTGCCCCCGCTTCCTTCGACATCTGCACCCAGCGGATCTCCCTCCAAAGGATCATGCACAGGATACACTGCACGGTCTCCACGTTCATGCTCCCCACCCGCTCGACAGCGACATCCTTGGGCCAGCATGCCATCTTCATGCTGAGGCCCGCGCAGATGACAACATCGTATTTATTGTATTCCATCACGACCTTCGTGTTCTTCAATATCATTTCTGAGGGAAACATCAGATGCTGCGCTGTAAGTGAAAAATGAGGAGCTTATGGAGCCCTTTGGTGAGGCACTTTGACATGTCTGCACGCACACTCTTCACGTCGTTCTTCTTGCACGTGGCTTAACAGCTCCGTAAGACCCAGGGTTCTAGCCATGCAAACAAAAAAAAAACTGACCCTCATCCATTGTGCACGAGTAGCGCTCAAACTTCCGCATCACATCCAACTGGTCCATCCCCATCTCTTGCAAGAAAAATTCAAGCGCATTGTCCGAGTCAACAGCCTGCGGCAAAGTGTCGTCGTTGGTGTTCCCCTGCGAAAAGATTGCGAAGGTGCGGACCCGGTGCGCTCGTACAAGTTGGTGAGCTGCTTGCCGATCAACATTGACGTCTTCCTCGCGTCGTTGGCAGCTGCCTTGTTCATGGCGTGGGCCCCGCGAGTCTCGGTCTGGTGTTTCTCCTCGAGTTGATCCATGAGACGCTCGTACTCGACTTTGCCCAGGCTCTCCTCATACAAGACGGTGCCGTCGTCCATCTCATCCTGGAGGTTGTTGTGGTAGTCGTCCAAAGACTTTTGTTCACCTTGAAGATGCATCAGCTTTCGACTCCAGACATGTATTCAACCACGTACCAGCAGCTCTAGCCTTCAGAGCTCGGTCATACTTAATTGCATTGCGCAGGTTTTTTTTTGCCCGTCGTTTTCAAGAAGCTCTTGTGGCACAAAACACCGCGGACGTAGCTGTCGGTTTTACCGAACTCCTTGGATATGCGCGTGATCTCCTGGTCACGATGCTTGTTGAAGGCCTCAATCTCTTGCTCATACGTGTGCCGCTGAAGCCTCTTCCTTTTGGAGGGCAGCTGTGGCTTTTGCTGCGCCAGATGCGGTGGGGCGACAGCGTACTTGCTGAACCGCTTTGCCGGGGTTGCAGATGGCGTGGGTGCCGGTTGCGGAGACGTGGGTGCGTGGCATGTTAAGACGTGGTGGGAGTAAACAATCGAAGAAAGTCAGGTGAGTGACAGTTTCTGCTGATCATTACCTACAGCTTCTTTGTGATCGTGACGGCATACATCACCTCACGTCCCAACCACCATCACAGCCCAATGGCTCAGGGGTCAGGATCATCAGATGCACAAGTGTTGCTCATGCACCTCACAAACCCACTGAGGCATTGGGTTGTCTTTTGTTCAATCCCCGGTACATGTTCTTTTCTTCTTAATTTTTTTTTTTGACTTGGCTCAGCCCGCTCCAATGCTCCACCTACTGGACTCAATACTTGCGCATCTCCCTCGCCTTTTTTCCACCACTCCCTCCATCTCGGCTCCCTTGCCTGCACCTGGGCCCAAAGACCAAAGCTAGTATGTCAATGTCTGGGGTGTCATCTCACGCGACAGGTGTGTATACTACACATTTCCCTTTGATTTTGTTTTAATTTTATAACAGAGCCCAGCTGTACAAAGACCATGTCTCCACGTGTGTCAGGGGAACCCCCGCTTCAGACGGTTTTCCATCCGGACCCGATCCGGATGCTTTGGGCGCTTTGGGCGCTTTGGACGCTTCTCCATCCGGACCGGCTCCGGACACTTTGGATGGTTTTCCGCCCGGCGCTCCGGATACTTCTGCGCCCTTCTATCCGACCGCCAAACCACCTGGGACATCTGTCCGCTCTCGCTGGCACGTGCTGTGCGATCAGGCCCGCGATCATTGTAGATACCTCCGGACACGTGCTACTGGGTAGTTACCAATTAGTATATAAGGTTTCGCCTAGCGTGGGAATCCTCATCCTTTCTTCTCTTCGGATTCCCCCGCTAGGTGCGTAGTATTTCCGCTCCTGTATTCTAGTACCTATATTTACTCTTTGGATTCCCCCGCTAGTTCCCACGCCCTGCACCAAGCTTAAGGTTGCCCTTACAGCAGAAGAAAGAATCTAAGGGATCAACTGGTCAAGATTGGGAAGTTTGGTGCAGGTACGGATTTGGACCACTACTCCAGTGCTCTATCCTCCCCCACTTCAAATCTCGGCCCCTCCTCCATTCCGATGGACCAGCCGCTTGCATCTGACTCCGCGCAACCCGAGATCCCGAGTGTTCACACTCCGGATCCGGCTCGCTGCTGTCGAAGGCTCCCTCGAGAGCATCCAAAACACGCTCTGCCAGCTATTGCTGAGCACCCAAAATCCGCTGCCTGCCCCCGCCCCTGCCGTTTCGGCTCCGGCGCCAGGTCCAGATTTCTCGGCCCCCCACCTAGCTCCAAAAACGGTCCTTCAACCGAACCCCCCGGCTGTTTTTGATGGCAACCGGATGCAAGGACGGATGTTCCTTCACTCCGTCCTCACCTATTACCGGCTGGTTCCGGAAGCTTTCATGGCGGACGGGTTCGTCTCGCAGGAAAAACTCGTCCAGTTCGCCATGTCTTTCATGTCGAAGGACGCGGCCCCCCGATGGGCGGAATGGCGCGCATCCGCCGTACCGTTCCCGTTCCCCACCTGGGCCCAGTTCGAGGCCGAGTTCCGGCTCCGGTTCGTCGAGGAGAACGAACAGGACCAAGCCCTCACCAAGCTTGAGTCCCGCTTGTACTTCCAGGGCTCCCGCGACATCTACTGGTACACGGACGACTTCGAGGAACTGGCCGTAACGGCCGGTTACTCGGACACTCTCGTCTGGGTCACCAAGTACCGCTTCGGCCTCGACCCGCGGACCAACGTCGCAATTATGACGTCTGGAACTGCCCCCAACCTCACCGACTACAATGGCTGGCACGCGTGCTTTCCGCCAGTACGAGGCATTCGGCCGAGCCGGATCCGGAAGCCCTCCGGTTCGGCTCCCGGCTGCTTTACCTCGGCCACGTGGAACGGGAATTTTCCCAGCTGCACCCCCCGCGCGCGCTACGGTCTCGTTCGCCCCAGTTCCCGGACCCGCGCTCCCGGCGGTCGTTCCAATGGACGTTGACCGGACCTGAGCGCGTGCTTTCCCACGCTCTTGCTTCCGGTGCGGTGCAGCCGGACACATCGCCCGGGAATGCCCGGTTACATCCAACGTCCGGCACGCGGATGTTCTCGACGAGGTCGTTCATCAACTCGGGGACGACCTCCTCAACGAGCTGTTTGCCCGGCTCTCCACCTCCGCCTCGCTTCCGGCCGAGTCGGTGGATGGAGATGAGATGGAACCGGCGGGTTTTCCCCGCCCGGCCGAGTGAGCGGTGCACCCTCGGTTGCGTCCCCTAATCGCTACGCCCTCCTGTATTCAGATAATGCCAATACATTTGAGTCCGAGGTAGTAGCGAGAGGCACACCCCCGGTCCCTGTCTCTGTCCGAGTGACCGAGACTCTTCCTTCCGTCCTGGAGACGGAAACCCGCATTGCCCCCGAGCCAGGAACGAGGACAGGCTCGCTTCGGCGCATTCATCGCCCGAAGTGGGAACGGCGACTTCCCCGGCAGTATGTCATCGACTCTGTCGAAGGCTGAAACTCTTTGCACATCCCGTTGGACCTGCAGTCTGTCGAGACCGCCGCCTGGATGTCGGTGAAGGCTCTGGTCGACTGCGGAGCGACCGGAGACTTCATCGACTCGGAGTATGTCATCTCCCGCAACCTTCTGGTCCGGCCCCTTTCGCAGCCCATCCCAGTTCTCAACGTGGACAGCAGCCCGAACCAAGCGGGCGGCATCACCGGCGTAGTCAATATGGTGGTCGACTACAAGGGCACTCCGAGCGTATCCAGCTCGCCGTAACTCAGCTTGGGAAACAGCACATCATCCTCGGTTACTCCTGGCTCCAGAAACGTAATCCGGAGATCAACTGGGAGACCAAGGAGGTTCATATGACGCGCTGCCCCGACCAGATGCCGCACCTGCCGGGAGGAGCTACGGGCTGTCCGGAAGAACGAGAAGCTCGCCGCCTCAATCCTCCGGCAGCTGCATGAAGGTCCGACCCCATCCATCTGCGCCGTTGACTTGGAAGAGTGGACCGGAGACGATGGGTACAACCCGGCTGACGACGATGACCTTCCGGACCTCACTCCGGACTTGGAAGACAATGACGACGACGAGCTCGAGGAGGGCGATTGCATCCTCTACACTGTGTTTGCCCCGGCCGAAGAAATCCGCACAGGAAGCACCGTCTCGCAACGTCTCATGGAGGCTCATGCACGGAATTCCGCACCGGCCGGAACCGAGGTCCCGCCCTGGGCTGCAGATTTCTCGGATGTCTTTGCCCGGGAGTCGGGAGTCCTTTGACTCTCTCCCGGACAGGCGGACGTGGGATCACGCCATCGAACTCGTCCTGGATGCGAAACTGGCCAATTCTAAGGTCTATCTGATCTCTCCGCTCGAACAGAAGGAGCTCGATGCCTTCATTTCGGAGGGATTGACTACCGGCCGCATCCGCCCGTCAAAGTCTCTGATGGCATCCCTGGTCTTCTTCGTCAAGAAGAAGGACGGTGCCCTCCGGTTTGTCCAGGACTACCGGGCGCTCAACGCGATGACCGTGAAGAACCGGTACCCGCTCCCTTTAATCAACGACCTTATTAACCGGTTAAAAGGAGCTCAGTTCTTCACAAAACTCGACGTCCAGTGGGGCTTCAACAACGTCCGGATCCGGGAAGGTGACGAATGGAAGGCCGCGTTCCGTACGAACCGGGGGCTCTTTGAGCCGTTGGTGATGTACTTCGGCCTTACCAACTCCCCGGCCACATTCCAGACGATGATGAACGACATCTTCCAGGACCTGATTCTGTCTGGAGATGTCATGGTCTACCTGGACGACATCCTCATTGTGCACTCTGACCTCGCCCGTCACCACGAAATCGTCTGAGAAGTGCTCCGCCGGCTCCGGGAACACCACCTTTTCCTTCGGCCAGAGAAGTGCGAGTTCAAGAAGTCCACGATCGAGTACCTCGGCGTCATCATCTCACACAACCATGTCGAGATGGACCCTGTCAAGGTCGCCGGCGTCGCTGCCTGGCCCGAGCCCGAGAACAAGAAGGACGTGCAGCAGTTCCTCGGCTTCACGAACTTCTACCGGAGGTTTATCCAGGCGTTCTCAGACGTCGCCCGGCTGCTTTTCGACCTGACGAACAAGGGCATGGCCTGGACCTGGACCGCTGCCTCGGCCGCCGCGTTCCAAGCCTCAAGGATGCGGTGACTGCGGAGCCCGTCTTGGTTCTCCCGGACGAATCTCGGCCGTACCGGTTAGAAGCGGACAGTTCGGATCGGGCGACTGGAGCCGTTCTGTCACAACAGGACGCGGATGGAAAGTGGCGCCCCGTCGCCTTCTACTCCAAGAGCTTGAACGATGTCCAACGGAACTACGTGATCCACGACAAGGAGATGCTTGCGATCGTCCGAGGCCTAGAGGAGTGGCGGCACTTCCTCAAAGGCGTGCAGCACCCGGTTGAGATCTGGACGGACCACAAGAACTTGGAGTACTTCTAGAAGTCGCAGAATCTGAACCGGCGGCAGGCCAGGTGGTCCCTGTACCTGTCCCGGTTCGACTTCGCCCTGTTCCACCAGCCGGGTTGCCTCATGGGTCGCCCAGATGCGCTCTCCGCCGCCCGGACCATGGTGCCGGATCCGAGAACTCGGACGTTACGCTCCTTCGGCCGGAGCTTTTCCGGATCCGGGTGATGGAGGGGATTGTGGTTGACGGACCCGAAGTCCCCCTCCTGCGCGATGTCCGGAAGGCGTTTGCGACCAAGCCGGAACTCGAGGACCCTGTTGCGCTTGTCGCCCAGGAGCTCCTCAAGAACCGGAAGGCCCCTTCTCCCCGCTCGGCCGAATGGCAGATCTCGGACGGATTGCTCCTGTTTCGCGGTAAGATCGTTGTACCACAAAACAAGGACCTTCGCCGGCGGATTATGGAGCAGCACCACGACACGTGGGTCGCCGGACACGCTGGCCGCTTCAAAACATTGGAGTTAATCTCCTGGAACTAGGCCAGTTGTCCCGACACGTCGGTCAGTACGTCGGAACCTGCGACGCATGTAACCGGACGAAGGCGCTTCGGCGACTTCCCCACGGTGAGCTCCATCCGACCGAGATTCCGGCCGAGCGCTGGGACACCGTCTCGGTGGACTTCATAGTCGAGCTTCCGGAGGCGCACGGGTTCGACGCGGTCATGGTTGTTGTCGATGTCCTTGGTAAGCGGGCCCACTTCAACGAGTGCCACACCAGCCTCGGAGCAGTCAGAGCCGCCCGGTTATACTACCGGAACGTGTGGAGGCACCACGGAACCCTGGAAGTACATCTCTGACCGGGGTCCACAGTTCATTGCTGAGTTCACCCGAGAACTGTGGCGCCTCATCAGTATTGAACCTGCTACCTCCACCGCTTACCACCCACAGACCAATGGCCAGACCGAGCACGTCAACCAGGAGCTCGAACAGTTCGTCCGTATCTTCACGAGCTACAAACAGGACGACTGGGATGAGCTCCTACCGGTAGCCGAATTCGCCTACAACAACCATGTCCACTCCTCGACGCAGCAGGTGCCATTTATGACAGACACCGGCCGGCTCCCTCGGATGGGTTTCGAGCCCAACGGCATGCGCTCGGCCGATGAATCGGTCAACGAGTTCCGCGACCGGATCGCTGCTGGAGTGTCTGAAGCCAAGTCCGCGCTCGTCAAAGCCAAAGACGAGTTCAAGCTGTACTACGATTGCCGGCGCGTACCTGCACCAGAGATCAAGGTAGGCGACCGAGTTTGGGTGGATGCGTCCGACATCAAAATGACGCGCCTGTCTCCCAAGTTCTCGGACAAGCGGCTCAGACCCTTCAAGGTCGTACAGGTTGTGGGAAAAGGCGCGTACAAGCTCGAGCTCCCTCCACGCTACTCCCAGCTCCACCCGGTCTTCCCGGTGGTGAAACTCGAGCTTGTGAAGCCGGACCCGTTCCCCGGACGCCCCCGGAACAACGAGCCCCCGCCTATCCACCGGACGGATGGAGACGAGAGGTGGGAGGTCAACGAGATCCTCGAAGCACGGGTCCGGTACGGCAGCCTCTGGTACATGGTGCGCTGGAAAGGTTACGGTCCGGAGCACGATAAGTGGGTAAAGCACTCTGACGTCTTCGCCAAGGACGCCATCGATGCCTACTACCGCCACTACCCCAACGCTCCCCGCCGGATAGCCTCGGCTGCTTTTGACTCGCTGTCCTTCCGGAGGCGTGATAGGACCATCCGCTTTATACATCGGGACACCGTATTCCAAGGGGGGGGTGATGTCAGGGGAACCCCCGCTTCGGACGGTTTTCCATCCGGACCCGATCCGGATGCTTTGGGTGCTTTGGACGCTTCTCCATCCAGACCGGCTCCGGACACTTCGGATGGTTTTCCGCCCGGTGCTCCAGATACTTCTGCGCCCTTCTATCCGACCGCCAAACCACCCGGGACATCTGTCCGCTCTCGCTGGCACGTGCTGTGCGATCAGGCCCGCGACCATTGTAGATACCTCCGGACACGTGCTACTGGGTAGTTACCAATCAGTATATAAGGTCCTGCCCAGCGTGGGAATCCTCATCCTTTCTTCTCTTCGGATTCCCCCGCTAGGTGCGTAGTATTTCCGCTCCTGTATTCTAGTACCTATATTTACTCTTTGGATTCCCCCGCTAGTTCCCGCGCCCCGCACCGAGCTTAAGGTTGCCCTTACAACATGCGAGACCCCCTGCCCAGCACCCAATTTACTGGGCACCTACTTTCGACGACGCTGTTCAGTACCTACCCCACTGCCGGGGCTTCGAAACTGCCTTCAGATTTGGATCAGAAGATCCTGAGCTTTTCTTTGTCGTCAACTGGGATCCTCATGTCTATTACAACAGGTTTGTGTCTCATTTTTATTTTATTTTTGCTGAGTTCACTCAGCTATGCCGCTGAGAATGTGTGGAGGCATCAGGGCGAAAGAAAATCAGCCGTCCTTGTGACTTTGTCCTGGAATGATGCATGGGTGATTACTCGGGGTATTTGTATGCTACGTAGCTGCAATTCAAGTAAAATATGTAGCCTTTTCTTCAATTTTGCACTTGTTCCTAAGTGTTCACGCATTTATTGAAAAACAGAGAGGATGTATTGGCAGACATTATTTTATGAGCTAAGTATATTACTGGTCATCCAGTAAACACCAGAGGTTTTGCTTGTCGCCAGCGAAGACGAGCTTACCCCCCGGTGTATCCTTCAAAACCTCCATAGCACGCGCTCTGAGGAAAGCTATCTGCCGGCCCGTTACGTTGTGAGGACCTAAAATTCACTGATTGGTGAATATGCGGTTGTGGCCATTCATATGGATGGCGTACAGAGCTGGGGCCTGGCGCGTTTCAAACTTCTGCACACCGGTGTATGCAGGAAGCCCAGAAAGCCGGGTGGTAGGCATAGGCGCGTCATTGGAAGCGGCGATGTGTGCAGAAGTTTGTGGCGGAGTTATTAGAAACACTTGTGGGGCGGTTACTGTCAGGGATGGCCTGGCGTCACTGGGGGAGGCGTGTTCGGCGCGCATCCTTACCACTGAAGGCAGCGGTGACCCAGCCCCCAGCCCCAGCATGCGGTCACATGTGCGTTGCAGACTCAGAGGAACGGGTGGCGGCCGGGTTGTCGCCAGATACTCCATCTCCTCCCTCTTTATCCGCTTCGCCTCCTCCTCCACCCGGATTTCCCTGTCGGCAGCCACAAGGTGTTCATAATGTGCAACACTTCGTAGGTGCTGCCGTACTTGCAAGGAAGCTCGCGTGCAGACCTCGGGCGCCCCGCATTCATGTTCGTGATATTCACTGCAGTCCAGAGTCCACAGGTCCAGAAAACTAGACCATGTGAATGCAGTAAAAGTGCATGCACCTGGGTATCTGTTCAAAGCGTGAGTCAGTGAAGCCCTGCTACTGTGGTCAGTCAAAATCCAACACAGAACAAAAAAAACATGCACTGAGAAGTGACCACTCCCTTCCAGTTGCCGTGGATCACAGCGAAAAAAGCCGCCAGTACTGGCTTCCCGGTCTTTGTGGCCGGCGTCGGGGGCGTAGATTGGGATGCAGAGCAGAGCGCTGTTGTCGTATGGGGGAGGACCAACAGGCATCGGATGGTGTTACAGTAGGAGAAGAGAACAGATCTAGTCACACACGAGTCACACAGGGGCTGAGATCATCGACTCAGTACTGCAGGTCAAGTATGTCGCCCAAAAAATTATTGGTATAAAAATTCAGGGTACAAAATGTGCTATGAATATGTATATATCTATATCAAAGCTCAAAATGCCCTCCGTGGTCTTTCAGCAGTGTGCCGTGGGGGCAGATGCAACAGCATCCAGGACAGTCGTCCCCGCCGCACTTGGTGCAAGTGGGGAAGAAATGTCCTTGCCCATCTGCATGCTTGATCCAGTTGGTTGACACCGGGCACATGCAGATGCCACCCGGGGCAACCCTCGCAATTGCACTCGGGACATTTCATAGGGGCAGCGGCACGGGTGCTAGCGGTAATCCCCCCCTCGTAGATCGGTGGTGTGGCAGCGCGGTGTGTAGGCGAGTTGTTGTCCGAGTCATCCGGGGTAGCACGGTGACAGACCTGGTATTGGGGCACCCCGGCATTTATTCAAATCTGCTCGAGTTGCAACATACTATAATGTACTTCACTACATTACGACGTCATCTCACAAGGGCTAATGCTGGCCTGAGCAGTTAGCTAAGAGGGATATAATGTGTCTCGAACCATTAGAAGGGCGCTGGACAACAATCCTGGTAAAGGGTTGGAGTGGGAAGTCGCTAATGAAGCAATCGCGGAAAGTGCCTTACCATCCTGGAAACGGATTGGGGCTACTGCACATCCCTGACTAAGGGCGTATTACGAGGGAACATCCTTCTGAACCAGAGGGATCATTGTTGGGCATCATCTGACGTCTCCAGAACTGCCAAGAGAGGACTGGACTTGGTCGATCTACCAATTGACTAAGAAACCGTACTCGGGTACTAGGAAGCGGCAGCTATCACGATTTTCAGACAAATCACTTAAGCGGTTCAAGGCGGAACCATTTGAGCGTACGGTTACCAAGGAGGGTAGCGGAGTGCTGACGAGGAGGTTGGCTAAAAGTTGACATATCAACAATATTCCATCACGATCGTTCTAAGCGATGTAGATCTTGACTCATCGCTAAGCTCGGCTCGTTGATGTTTCTTATAAATCTCTCTCAATTTTACTAATCGCTTGATATCTGACAGGAGTTCATCAGCTAGCTGCCATACCACTAGTCATATACCCTGAACCCTATTGCTCGTTTGTATCAGTCTCGTTTATATTTAGAATCCTGTAACGTATTTAAGTGGATGGTTATGGGAGGAACACCAGTGAATCTCACCCCACCTGTTGGACGCGAAGTTACTAGACTTCACGCTTAACCGGTAGAGTAGTCATTCATTCGGAGACACCCAGAAGCTATACCAAGTTTCGTTTGTTTTCCCTGTTTGAATATTATCTGTGTTGGATTTGGATCTTTATAAACGACATGTGAACATATTGGATAAACGGAACGGACACGTGGAATATAAGGAAACAGATCAGACTTGACAATTGGTTGTAATCTCGCAAGGATTAGCAATCGCGGATACTATTTGGAATCGGAATTCATAAGAATCACTTGCTTTACGCATCGGAGTATTATCTCCAAACCTAGACCCACATCATACAAAACCGTTGAACATAAAATCTCGTCTGTCTATCACGATTGCGCCTAGAACGGATTCGAGCAAGTTTATCTATACGACTTGTAGACCTGTAAAGTCTTGCTTCTCAAAGAGAACTAAAGTTCAAATTGCCACAATCTATACTGGATTGGAACCCCGAACTTGCACGAGGACTATAGTGTTTGAGTTGTTGTAGTTGCATTATTGAACTGCGTATTCATTTACAAGGTTTGTGTTGTGGTTATTTCACCGCTAGCCCCATAGTCAGCGTTTCAACGGGTGGGGTCGTTTTTGGCCCGGGCGGAGTCATTGTGCGCTGAGGGCAGTGAAGGTACTCCTGGCCCTTCATCCTCCTGTCTGCACGTGGAGGGCGATTTTTTCCGCGGGAGTCGAATCGACTGGTCTCGGTGTGGAGTGCGAGAGCTCTGTTGGTTCGGGGGGATGGGTGGAAGGCCATGGGCCATGCACAGCTGCGATGGGTGTGGCTCTGCAGGCGCTCGTCGGCGCCGCGCTTGGTGCATGCACGAGGCAGTGTGACGCCCTCACCGCGGTGGGTGTGCACACCCTCATGCACGTCGTGCCGGTTGACACCGCGCTGCTCCTCACACACGTCTTTGTGCTCGCGCGCTTCCCCGGCCTCGTGCGCCTCAAGCTTGGCGGCGCGAACCCTGCGGCGCTCGCGATCAAGGCAACGGGGACTGTGTGTATGCGTGGGAGCCCCGGGCCGTTTGCAATTGGAGCAGGGAGCAGTGGACCCCACTGCGACAGGTGCGGCGCTGCAGGCGCTGGAGAAAGTGTGTGTATGCGGGAGCCCCGGGCCGTTTGCCCTTGGAGCGGGGGCGGAAATGGGCGCAGTGGACCCCGCTGCAACAGGCGCAATGCTGCAGGCGCTCGTCGGTGCACGCAGGGGCGCAGCACGGTGCGTGGAGGTGGCGTATGCAGGTGTGGTGCATGCGCACGGTGGTGACAGACCTGGTATTGGGGCACCCGGGCATTTATTCAAATCTGCTCGAGTTGCAACATACTATAATGTACCTCATTACATTATGACATCATCTCACAGAGGGCTATTGCTGGCCTGGGCAGTTAGCTAAAAGGGATATAATGTGTCACGAACCATTAGAAAGGCGCTGGACAACGATCCTGGTAAAGGGTTGACGTGGGAAGTCGCTAATGGAGCAATCACGGAAAGTCCCTTACCATCCTGGAAACGGATTGGGGCTACTGCACATCCCTGACCAAAGGCGTATTATGAGGGATTATCCTTCTGAATCAGAGGGATCATTGTTGGGCATCATCTGACATCTTCAGAGCTACCAAGAGAAGGTTGGACTTGGTTGATCTACCAGTTGACTAAGAAACCATCCTCGGGTACTGGGAAGCGACAGCTATCACGATTTTCAGACAAATCACTTAAACGGTTCAAGGCGGAACCAGTTGGGTGGATGGTTACCAAGGAGGGTAACGGAGCGCTGACGAGGAGGTCGGCTAAAAGTTGACATATCAACAATATCCCATCACAATTGTTCTAAGCGATGTAGATCTTGACTCATCGTTAAGCTCGGCTCGTTGATGTTTCTTATAAATCTCTCTCAACTTTACTAATCGCTTGATATCTGACAGGAGTTCTTCGGCTAGCTGCCATATCACTAGTCATATACCCTGAACCCTATTGCTCGTTTGTATCAGTCTCGTTTATATTTAGAATCCTGTAACATATTTAAGTGGATGGTTATGGGAGGAACACCAGTGAATCTCACCCCACCTGTTGGATGCGAAGTTACTAGACTTCACACTTAACCGGTCAAGTAGGCATTCATTCGGAGACACCCAGAAGCCATACCAAGTTTCGTTTGTTCCCCCTGTTTGAATATTCTCTGTGTTGGATTTGGATCTTTATAAAGGATGCATGGACATATTGGATAAACAGAACGGACACGTGGAATATAAGGAAACGGATCAGACTTGACAATTGATTGTAATCTCGCAAGAATTAGCAATCACGTATACTATTGGAATTGGGATTCATAAAGAATCACTTGTGCTACGCATTGGAGTACTATCTCCGAACCTAGACCCACATCATACAAAACCGTTGAACATAAAATCTTGTCTGTCTATCGCGATTGTGCCTAGAACAGATTTGAGCAAGTTTTATCTATACGACTTGTAGACCTGTAAAGTCTTGCTTCTCAAAGAGAACCAAAGTTCAAATTGCCACAATCTATACTGGATTGGAACCCCGAACTTGCACGAGGACTATAGTGTTTTGAGTTGTTATAGTTGTATTATCGAACCACGTATTCATTTACAAGGTTTGTGTTGTGGTTATTTCACCGCTAGCCCCATAGTCAGTGTTTCAGCAGTGTCCCAGAGGAGTATATGCTGGGCGCGATGTGCATGTTGGTGTTCCAGCGTGCGGAGGAGGACGGGGACAGGGACAGGGACACGGTAGTACATATGCTTCATATACTCTCTATGTACTTTAATTTTTCGGTAATTTTCTGTGTAATTTTGTGACCATCATCGCCAATGACAAGCAAAAGTTTGATTGTATTTGATTGCGGTGTCCAGCACGTTTGATCGCTGTTGACCAAATGCGGATGCTTGCCATCATTGTGCAGCGCAGGGACAGATGCCTGAGACAATTGGGTAATTGTAGGTTAAAGAGACGCTGTAGTGATGTATCAGAATGCCCTCTAAGCTAGCGGTTTTCATACATCACGGGTCACCGCTAGTCAGAAGGCCCTGATAGATCACACTGCTGCACTAAGGTGCCTAAAAAAATTCCGTGGATCCCAATTTAGCCCGTTTGTTTATGGAACAAACACCGCCGTGGTACAAATTGGGATAGACACCACCTGATGAGTCTTTCAGACGAAACATTGACCCAACGTCGTGGATCCCAACCCATCCTCTGTTGAAACCAGCCTCTTCATCATCATCGCTCACGGCAGTCGCTTCGCTCCCGCCGCTCGCTCCTCCTCCTCTTCTCGGATGTGCAGTCATTTCTGTCTCCCACACAGGATGGGGATGATCAAAAACATCATAGCACTATCCAATCATACAGTCACTGCATTCCCACCCCATGTAGACAGAGGGTCTGTCTACCCCCGTAGACGAAGGGTAGACAGACCACTGTGTCTACGTGTGTCTACACCATTAGTCTACCTATATCTACATTGGTCTACATCTGTCCACTCACCTAGACCGACGTAGACACACATAGGCAGACATAGACATATGTAAGGTATAACAGAAAGATAGCTGCATCGTGAAGTTGAGTGAAGTGGGTCTACGTGCGTCTACAGCGTAGACCCAGGTAGACCCACGTAGCCAACGGGTAGATGCGGTGCATCTACCTGACGTAGCCCAACGTAGCCGAACATCAATCAACGGCACCAAAGGGCCGTGATCTACACGGCGTAGACGTAGGTAGCCAAAGATCGCCACATGTCGGCACATGTCAATCAACGTAGACGTGGGTGTGTCTACATAGGGTGGGAACGCAGTGAGTGGTTGCTTTGGGAAAGGTTGTAGATGTGCAAAGAGCCCTTGCATCCTCAGGATACATCACTTTTGGCCAGCATCATTTAGTTTTGCGGTACTAGGGGAGCTCAAAGTAAACCTTCGCTGGACGCTTTTTTCGCTTTTTCGCCGGAACACTTTTTCTCATGTCAAAGTTTCATGATCTAGAGCAGTCACATCAAAAACCATCAAAAGTGCCTCGTCATCACCGACAACGTCCAAACAGCGTTGCTCGTCGTGTCCCCGACGTGAGCACTCAAAATTTTCGTCCGATTCTCTTCAATTCCAAGGCCGGCTCATAGTATGGCGTCATTGCGACTTTTGGCTGCTTCCATTGCAACATACACCTCCAACATCGGTTCCAGCCCTCAAATAGTTGGTACCCGATGTTGCGTGATGCGCCCGCAAGCGTCGCGCTCACCATTGCCCAGAGTCATCAATGTTTCGGTCGTGGGTGATTGATGAGTGATGTGACAACTTGAAGTTGACGTGAGAGAAAAGCGTTCCGGCGAAAAAGCGAAAAAGTGTCCGGCGAAGTCCACTTTGAGCTCCCCTACTGTATAGTCTCCCCTAGGCAGACACTTCAACATAATTGAGCTCGTACCTCGCTTGTTGAAGTCTGCTGTTTACCGCGGGGGTTGGATCGCAGTAAAAGCTTATTATGTAATTTTAGGTAATCAGATTCCGATTTTCTTCCTGCTGCATGAGAAACACCGATTTTGACGGGAATTTTGGGGGGATGATGTCTTCTGCTGTGTTTAAATCATTGTACTGCTTCAGAATTTTTAAATACGAGGTCTAATGCATTCATTAGAACAAGCTGTTTTGGCTTGCGAGTGCCACGTGATTGATGGATCGAACTTCGGCCGAGACGCAAAATCGGTTAAGACTTGCCTGAAAAACTCGGAGAAAAATAAGAGAGTGTCTAGTACTTGAGAAAATGTTCTTGGACGCATAATAGCCCATATTTATAGGTCTTATATAGAGGAAACACGAAAATGATGGAAAGTGCAGCCATCAATTAGGTAATAAGGTTTTACTACGATCCGAGCCCCGCAGACTAGGTACTGTATGATTTTCTGCTGGGGCCCTGTTGAATTATTGTAGTGTTTTTGGTGCACTACATTACTCATAGGTCCTCCAAGTGTCCCGCCAAAAAAAATCGGGCTTCAAAACACCCTGTCTCTAGCTCAAAACAGAATTTTTTCGGATCCGGGCATTTTTCGGACCCGGGTTTTGGCACTGTAGCTGCAGACTTTGAGTATTAAGTCAGACAAGAAAGCATTGATCGCAACCAAAGAGCGAAAAATTAACATCGTGGAAATAGGTCATCCTATTTGCGCTATGCCCGCTTATCCTCTTCCGAACCCCCCTCGTAATCGTTCTCGACACTGCTTGTGACACTCGAAAATGCCGCCTGAGAAAAATTGATCGAAGTCCTCGCCGCGGCTGCGTCGCGAAATCGGCCCCAGTTGATCCACCACTCATCCGCATCATCCATCGCATCGTATCCAAATCTTTGGAGGAATTTAGCGGGTTCAATGGCGAAGCAGTTTGAGACGACTCACACCGTCCGGAACTCCTCCAGCATTTGTGAGAAATTGCCTTCCATCGCATTCTTACCCGCCGCATGGTTCGTGCGCATGCCCGCATCACGTTGGTCGTGCTTTTCGCCCGCAGGAATCGTCGTAGCCTGTATGTATTCCATGTCTATCTCTCGGATGCGAGAGCAACGCGCTTCTCTGAGGAAACCGAAACTCGCATGTTAGAAAGGACTAAAGATTGCGGGATCGTACATATGTACCTGTGTTCTTGGAAGGCGTACAAGAATTCCGATATGCGGTCGGGGTCGTTGGTGTGCGAAAATATCTTCCCAATAAACGCTGCGTCTTCGAGGGCAATGGAGTAAGGATGGAATCCCCCAAGCTTTTCGACAGGTTGAATATGGCACAACTTCGCTGAGAGACGAAATACTCACTGGACACGGATGTGCTGCTTCGCCGAGAACTAAGACCCTGCCGCTCTCGGAGACCCATGATTCCAGTGGATACGGATTTTTCAACTGGACACAGATCGCCGGTCCTGCGAGAGCCGCTAGTTTCCGGAGACTGTGAACGTATGGGCATCATATCCAAACGAGGGAAGCACCAACTGACCGTTCATCGCATTTACCAAGGACGTCCATCAGCTTCTTCTCCGGCTCTTCCGACCAACTACCGTCCTGAGTGCTGTCTGGCGTGTATAGCCAGAGACCGAGATCGTTTTCACCTCCCTGAAAACCTGAGTAAGCCTTATGTCCGTAGTGACAACAACACCACCCACCACCGGGAAAATCCATGCACCTGTTAAGGGCAAAGGTCAGCATATTCGGCGAAGCGTAAGGGGTGCTCGAGCGCTAACTCACCTCGGTTTGAACCACACCATACTGAAGACTACAGGGAGCATATCAAGGAACATGCAAGAAACAATAATTCATGGCCTGACCCCGATGTCATCATAGAACCATTTCTCAAGGTCATTCTGGACGATGAGCGACCTCTGAATAGTCGTCCTGGTGGCGTCTCAAAATTCAATTTTGACCGCACGAATTAATCGCCGACGTACATATATACTGCCATGCCCGTAGGCAGGTCGTTCTCGAACGAGGCGTCTTCCTCCTCCATCAAAGTCCGGCGCACAATCCCGCGCGCCCCATCGGCGCCAATAATGGCGTCGCCTGTATGAGTCTCGCCAGACCGCAAGGTCACTGTGCAAGCATCGCAGTCTACACTTGCGACCTCCGCCTCGAAGACAACGGATACTTGCGAAAGACCCTCTCCGGGCTTCGTTGCCTCGTCATAGAGAATACGGATGAGGTCTTCGTGCTAAGTGAGTGTTTGAGAGGGACCGAAGAGCACGTCGCTTGAAAACACTCACCCTGAACTGCATGTAACCGCCCCTTGCCTCAAATAACAACTCTTCGTTCCAACGATTTTCCCCTGCGCTCATTGATCAGCCCGCGAATCTCAACGGTGAGTGTGACCGACCAAGGAAATCAGGTTCCGGTCGTTCGCCGGCATAATCTAGTCCCGCGTCACTTCAGTCCAAGCTAAACATAGCAAACAAAGAGAACCCACATTTCAAAAACGAGAAGCCTGGCATACCCGCAGCTTTGCCTCTCGTCGCGGGCTCGAGCCCCCAGTCCAAGAGTATTTTGCTGCCGTTGGGACATATCCTGAAAGTTGGGGTGAGAATAATTTGAATTGCAGGGAGCTCGGCGTACCGAGCGCATCCATTTAGTACCTACGACATCCGTAGAATCAGTGCGTGAGACTCGAGGACTGTCGATGCCAATCGCTTACCGCGCCTGCTCCGCCCAGCTGCCCTTTCTCCAAGACTATCACGTTGTGCCCAGACTTCCTCAGTGAAATGGCTGACGCTAGGCCTGGCAGAATCTGGTAAGTTGCGGACGTGATAAAAATGGTGGTGTGGAGAAATCCGAAAACTATACTATACCTGATATGGATGCTCCCACAATGATCTGTTGTGCGTCGTCAGTGTGAAAGTTGGATTGAATTCCGTCGGAAGTACGCACAAAATTGAGCCCAGGCGCTGAGTCGGTCATTGTTGTCCTCTAAATTTTGACGGAGCAGAGAGAAGTGGGGAGACTAGGGAGAGTCGCTTCTGCCATCTTGCACAGCATCAAAACAGCCCGGGTTCGAATGGTACTACCATCAGTCTTCAGGTTGAGACATTCATCTTCATCTTGATTTAGAGAACACCCGGACATTGCGGCTCCCATTGGCGTCTATATTATTGGCATGGACTCTCAGCGGCTCACTGGCTCCCAGTCGCTCTGCATATCCTGACGATATTACTCACCTTGTTTTACAGTAAATGGTATGCCCACTTCAAGCCTGGTCCGAGCCTTCGTTTCGTCTCTGGCTCCACCTCTGCAAGCTTTCAGGAACTGGACACTATATCGGGCTGAAACCTAGTACAGTGCGATAGCAAATATAAAACATCACTGATTGGGAGGGCATTCATCACAGTTGCGATGAGAATCAAAAATATCCGAGTCCGTCGAAATATTTTTCCTCGCACCCAACTCGGACCTGTAATAGGACATAATTCCAGCTAACTGCAAAACCCTAGAGCCTTTTCGAAAATTTCTCCCTCGCCCCACCCGCCAATCAATTGCATTTTACAGTAGTCCAGCTCCACTTCCCAGCGCAAGCTGAGGCCAAGTGACGTCAAGTGGAGCCTGTGAAGAATTTTCGAAGGGGCTCTAGGGTTTTGCAGTTAGCTGTCACACGAGTGCATTATTTTTGGACTGCACGCTACCTCGTTACCACAGGCAACAAAGATGTGATTCCGTTGATTTCAATTGCATCCTGGCAGATCTCATGGATTGAGCGGGAAGATGTGCACTGCAGAGCATCTCGCAAGGTGATGTAGTCCTTCTCTTTCTTTACCCAGACTTCCACGACCTCTGCGCAGCACTTGCCATTCCTTCTTCCCTTTGTGCATGCTGCTTGCTTAGACTCTGTTTCATTCATCCGGATCCTGGACACCCTTAACAGTCGAATATGGAGGGTGATCACGATCCAAATGCCCCTGAAAAATGACATTTGGAAGTGAGTGTGCCTCCAGATGTTAAATCCTGGTGCGCCGCCACAGGAAAGTCTTTATTTGCGTACGTGCTCTTGCATATGTATGCACGCATGCTTTCATTGAGGACAATTGGTAGGAATCACCCCCAGGTCGTTACGATGCCTCAATCTGTTCTCTCTTGGTGGGAAGACACTGGAAGCGCTTTTTTTGCGTGAGTGTGCGGGTTCTCACGTCTTATTGAAGTAATACACCGTGCATTTCACGCGCCATTGCCCGCCCATCAATTTCTACGCGACTGCCATTTTTCGTCAATCAATTCTACCCGCCTGTCTACTGCACTGAAGTCTCTACAGACGTCTCCAGAGAATTTGATCCCAACGGACTCAACCTCCTCCATGTTAGCTTTTGAGTGATACATAATTTCGAGTACTGGACAATTTCGTTCAAATCGACAGGGGGTGACACGTAACCCATTTTACCTATTCGACATTTCGGCAGCCGCCGAATTGTTGCGTGACACCTCGAAAATTTCGGCATTTGAACCGAAATTTTTGTGTTTTTTTGTGTTTTTTATTTTTTATTTAGGCAATTTGGGGCCTGTGTGACCACTTGGAGGTTCGACAGCGGCCCGAGTGATGCGTGACCTCGACCAAAGCTCGTGATCGACATGGGGGTGCGTGACGCGTGGCTGCCGATTTGAACGAAATAGTACAGTAGTTTGTAATGTGGTTGAGGAGAACAAACGGGATTATTCTCGGACATCATGTGCGAATAAATAAAGCCAAAGCGAAACACTTCTTTTGTACTCTGTACATAAAACTTGAGCATGCAGAAAGGTCATCCATAATCTCCTCGAAAACCCCCTTTTTGCACTTGGTTCACCCCCTGTAGTCTTGTGTGGTTATCAAATCTTGAGTTGGTTCGCTCACAGTGCCAAACATGGTCTGAAAAGAATCAAACAATGCGGGCTCTACAGGAGATTTTTTGTCAATTCCTTCTGTGCAGGTAGACTTTATAATAGACAGGTTGTGCACAAGCCGCACATGGCTTTTGGGCATTATGCAAAGCCGTGGAGATTTTCCAGGTTCATCTAGGAAGGGTCGAACTTTCAGTGAACCTGCTGAGTGGAGGGAAGTATTTTAGACTATGGGATGGCTGTTCCATTTGTCATTCAGTTTGTAGGTGCTGTGGAATCAACACGGAAACTCAAGGACAAATCATTATATTCACTGGATCTGATTGGATAGCCGCATGGACAGAACATTCATATGAGTCATTTCCGGTGGGTTTATGGGTTCAGGATATTGAAATCCTCCCTGCGGCTTTGCACAATGCCAAAAAGCCGCATGAAGCCGCATGCGGCTTGTGCGGCTTTTGCACAACCTGTCTAATGTGTAGATTGATGTCCCAAGATATCATGTTCATAGGATGAGTCCAAGGTATAAAATAACACCCTGTTTCGCTATCATAATGTTTTGCTTCCTGCTTTGCGGTCCAGTATCTTCTTTTGTTGATTGTGAGTACTGTAAATTCATTTCTTCGGAACCCATGCCTGAGTGTGTTTGAAAGAGAGGGTTTTGCAGAACACTGAATGCGGCACCGCTGCCGATAGTTGTGTCTGAACTGCCATCAAACACCTTCCATTTTGGGAAGACCACAGCCACCCTGCTAACGGCTCGCTTGGCGGAGTTTAAAAGGAAGTCCAGAAACACCAAGTCCGCAATTGAGTCCCAAAAATACATATTTTATAGATGCTACAGATAATACATGGCTGGCTATGTATGCTCTCAAGGAAACAATTGACCGGGTAGTGTTGGCCACCTCCTGCTCTGTGTGCTACACCTTCTGGATGCACATTGTCCACACAATCTCAGTAATTGTCACAGCCACATGGCTCGCCACTGCATCAAGGAGGGAGACAGACAACATGCCCACGCTTATCGCGTGTGCCTTGCTCGCTGCAACGAGATTGCTGAGGGTTGCCTCTGCACAGTCCCACAGGGCAATGTCAGCAACAGCCTCTGGGTCGGCTAAACAGCGAGTAACCTGGCGAGAACCCCAACCAGGATAAACCCGATAGACGCTGGTAGCTGGTGTGTTCCCCGAACAGTAGGACCAACCGTACGGCGTCCTCCCTGGGAGGCTGTATGTTGTAGGTTGGGATGCGAGGCAGAACCCGGAACGAGTCAAAGAGGGTGTGGTATCCACTCAGGTATACAACCCAGGGCGTGGATACAACCCATAGTACGATGTGGAGGAAGCGGGGCAGGGTGGAGATAATGCCTATGTCAAGCCAAGGTAGAAGCCTGAGATTAGATGAGGTAGAATCTACTGTACATGGAGATTCTACTGAGCTTATATAGGCTTCTAATAAATTAAAGTGATCACAGTCAATTCACGATTAGTTCCTGTACCACAGCATTAAGGAGTGTTAATGCTGATACTCCTGGACTCCTCTGTGTCTGTTTCCGTGACATCGGAGGACTTAGGAGACCTGATGTTCGGGTTTCCTAATCCTGAATGTCATTGTATTCAGTGGTTCAAACCCCGATCAGTTTGCAACCAGTCATGTACTTCGTGTATGCTTCTGTGTCAGCCATTGGTGCGTCCAGGGACTAGGATCTGTCTGTACGGGTTCCTAGTCCCTAACATCTTCTGTATCCTGTGGCACAGACTCCCCAAGTCTGTGGCTTTAGAATCTGTGGCCAGGTTTCAACTGTGAGAAGATCACGTGGTGGCATCATGAGAGTCCCATGCCACCAAGACGCATCTGTATCCATACGGACACGTCGTGTGAAAAGATAGAACCCAGGTGATTCATGACAGGCAGCCAGCTGGTCAACATCGATGTCCAAGTGCTCGTGTGCAGGCCACCCCTCAAAGGCACGTGCATCATCGACAATGGAGCAGACAGCATCCACAACGGCCTTCATTGGTGTTAAAACACGTGTTGGAGTGTTGGAGCGCCCGGCTGTGAGGAGTGCATTGATGCCAGAGAGGAAGGCCGTGAAGTGAATGTCGAGCATGCCACCATCGCCCGAGATGGGCAGCTGGTCCTTGCCTCGGTCCATCTTCAGTGCTTGTAGGAATAGTTGTGATGTTGCTGTAAGACTGAGTTGTATAAAATAGACACAAGAGGAACACGTACCTTTCACACTGTGTAGCTCCATCTTTGCCTGCTTGTACTTGTGCTTGTAGTCCTTGAGCTGGCTGTTGAGGTCATGGATACTAACAAGATTGGGATCCTGTCAGGGGAACCCCCGCTTCGCACGTTCCCCCGGCCTTTCCGCCCGCTCCGGCTATTTCTCTGGCTTCCGCTCCGACCTCCGCTCCGGTTTCTGCTCCAGCTATCCCTCCGGCTAACACCCCCGACCTTCCGCCTGCCCGTTCTTGTTGGCATGTGCTATGCGACCAGGCCTGTGATCATTGTAGATACCTCTGGACACGTGCTACTGGGTAGTTACCAATCAGTATATAAGGTTTCACCTAGCGTGGGAATCCTCATCCTTTCTTCTCTTTGGATTCCCCCGCTAGGTGCGTAGTATTTCTGCTCCTGTATTCTAGTCCCTATATTTATACTTCGGATTCCCCCGCTAGTTTCTGCGCCTGCGCCGAGCTTGAGGTTGCCCTTACAGCCACTCGAAACACTTTCAATCATTTTTGTTCTTTCATTCTGGTCCGATGCCTCTTTTCTCCCCCCGTTTAATGCTGGCCTACCAGCAAACCCCTTTTCTTTGACGAAACTTCAAGATTCATCAGTTCATGAGGCTGGGGGATCAGTGAATGGCCTCGCCAAACAACTGTCTCCGGCATCGTTTGCCCAACTTGTATCATTGTTTCCAAACCTGGCTGGTCTCAATGTCTGCATCAGTCAACCCATGGTGTGTACTCGCCGTGTGTAGTTTCACATTCCTCATTCGGAATAGGTTGAATACTGCGGAACATTTGCTCTACTGTCCACCCTACGAACTCTCCAATTGCGGCAGTATAGACTTCATACATGTGCATGTCCAACCTGCTGCTAGAAAGATGAGGCAGAGTGTCACGGACCCAAAAGGTCCATCACGCAGGTTTTCCCGCAAGAAGGCTGCATTACTGAGATTTCGCTTCTCTTGCCGACCCTCCCATACGTGGTGTCAGTCGAAATCAGCATCCTGGGACATCATATCCCGATTTTGGAAGACAACAGGATTTATTGTGGAGACGCCGAGATGGAGGTGGCCTACAACTTTTTTGTAGGCCACCAGTCGAGTGCCTCACAAGTCATTTTGAGCAGTATCCACATCTCCCGCGACGACCGGTGACATTTCAT
The DNA here is from genome assembly GCA_029378375.1 of Mycena olivaceomarginata. NCBI lineage: Eukaryota > Fungi > Basidiomycota > Agaricomycetes > Agaricales > Mycenaceae > Mycena > Mycena olivaceomarginata. Next base: position 221,510 of record JARKIC010000535.1, read on the forward strand.
GGAAGACTTTCAATTGATCACGTCCACAGGAATTGCCTCTGTTGGGGGCTCTCGCTCCGTACACTCGTGGCTTTGGTAACCTCCGAGATGAATTGTTATATTCAAGCTGAACAAATGGAACTTTGATAAAACTTCAAGCTGAACAGAACCATAATCCTGTCAATACTTTGTCTAAAAATTTGAGGTCGCGCCAACGTCTCGGGGGCCATTGCAGACCCAATTAATCCTTTAACGGATAGCTGCGCTAAACTCAAATCCGAACCTTGCGTTGAACTGACGGCGCACGTGCCTGCCGCACGTGCACCGCTTACGACTTTGGTAGCGCCGCCGTGTAAATCCTCCCGCTCGTCGTCCTCGTCCTCATCCCTATCCTTACTCTCCGCCTCTTTGCCTTCTTCCGACCCAGAGCTCGCAGCGCCGGCATGGCGCTTGGGGCACTCTTGCCATGGAACTGGGGCTACTCGCCACACGAAAAGGACTCGCGGGACAGCACTGCGAAGAAGAGGCGCGTACGCACGCGCGCGGAACAAGTTTCAGAACACAAGAAAAATGGGGCCGGCGAGAAGGGTGGAGACGACGACGCGCACTTCCCTGGGCTGGTGAATATGTCGGGGACGCATTGTTTTATGAATTTAACACTTCAGGTGTGTTCTCTGTCTTTTCATTCCCGAATGTTTCAGTCGTTTCGTCGGGGTGCGATCTGCGGGCTTGTTCTGCGGGCTTGTTCTGCGTATTTGGTCGGTCCTGGGTGGCCCAATCCTGGACGACCGACCACCGTGTTGGCGGTGGCTCTTCTCATGTCGGGTCATTGGTGCTCTTTCTGCCCCGATGACGCGAGGCAAGGGCCATGCTCGCGAGCTTGGCGACTGTTTCTTGTGGTCGAATCCTCCGAGAACCTCAGCGGGTCGCGAATTCGGCGGAGATCCGTGTCTCACTTCATCGGGGCGGGTGACCTCGACCTCTCTCGACGAATGCCGTGCGGTAATGGCTCTTTCCCGGTCCTTGCCTTGGGGTTCCTCCCATTTGAGGAATGGAATGTGTAGCACTCGACATTGAGTGTTCCTTGCGTCGCTCGCATTCGAGTGCGAGCCAGCAGAGGGAGGACGCCAACCGTGCCCTCTGGGTAGTTTCTTCCGCGGCCGATACTCTGTGGCCGCGGTGATTTCGCAGTCTTTCAGGTGGATGGATGATTTCGCTGGCGCGACGCTTTCGCACTCAATCTGCATGTTCCGCAGCTTCCCTTATTCTCGTGCCACGGTCGCTTTTCTTTCGGCTTCTCTCGAGCCAAAATTCCTTCTTTGTGCAAAGGGCCGGGGCGGAGGGAAGGACTTGGTCGTTATTTCATTCTTTCTAGTGCTGCTACGTGTATTCGGTCTTCGCGTCTCTGCGGGACCCTCTCTCCCTGCCGCTCTCCCTCGTGCAGGATACTGGGTGTCGATTCGGATCTCCTACACCATTGGGAGATGGGATAATTCCTCGGACCGTATCTCCGGAACTCATTCCTCCGATTACGCAGGAGCTTTTTCGAGATGTACAGCAGGGCCCTCATTCTTGCAGAGATGTCTCTATTTGGGTGATCTCGTCAAGCGGGATCGCACGTTTTCTTCCATCCCATGTCTCATCCCCTTCTACATATCCAATCTTTTTTGCTCACGCACGCACCAGGCCCTCGCCTCGCTCTCCAACCTTCCCCCGTACCTCCTCGGCATCCGTACCCGCGCCGAAGCACTCGACGTCCCCACCCCCGTCGTCGACGCCCACATCGACCTCCTCGCCGCGCTCAACACCCCCTCCGCGCGCTCGCCCTCGTCGAGGCCCTCTGTGCGCCCTCGCCCTCCCTCAGCTCCTCTGACACCTCTTCACCCTCCTCCGCCTCCTCCCCCTCTTCGCCGTCCTCTCTGACGAACGTGTTCTGGGGCGCGCACTACTAGCGGGGTGAGCCTCGACTCTCCGAGTGCGCTGAGCGGCTCCCTCGACGCGCCCGTCGCATTTCCCTCCACAAATGCGGGTGCCACCAGCGCGAAGGCAGACGAGTGCCTGTACCGCCTCGCAGCGGTCGTGTACCACTATGGGATGCATGCGTTCGGACACTATATCTGCCATCGGCGGGCGCCCGTGGCCCCGTCCGCCTCTGCGGAGACGGAGGCGCCTTACACACCGGCCCCGCCCTCCGCCGCGGAGAGCAGCGGCACCGGCACGGGCGGGCTGCGCATCTCGGACGCGGACGTGTCGCGCTGCGGTGTGGAGCAGGTGCTCAGCGAGGGCGGGGCGGCGTTCATGTTGTACTATGAGCGCGTTTTGCCTTCGCCTGCGCGCGTCCCGGACGGGGCGGGCGGGCGCGGAGGCGGGCGACTCGGCGGAGACGATACGGCCTCCGCACGCGAGTGCCAGTGGGAGTGGGAGTGGGGTGGGGCTCGCAAGCGGGTTTGGCGGGGGAGAAGCGGGGACGCGGGCGCGTGTGGTGCGGAGCGTGAGTCTCGGCATGGGCAGCCGTGCGAGCGTGTCCTCGTCCTCGCTGTCGGTGTCGTCGTCCTCGCTGCGCTCGGTCTCGTCGGCGTCCCCGTCTCCCGGGCTTGCGACGCCGCTCGCGCGAGCCGCGGATGCGGATGAGAGCGGGGGTGCTGCTGTGGTGGAGCCGCTGGCCCTCGCGAGTGTGGGCGAGGTCAACGGGGATGGGGATGGGGCACTCCTGCATACTACCGAGGATGCCCGACCACCGACTGCCGCCCCGCTACCGACTCCGCCACCGACGCCAGCGCCAACGCCGTCAGAAGCCCCCGCTGCTTCCCCGAACGCGAAGGCGCGGAAGAAAAAGAATTCGAAGAAGAAGGGGTCGCAGGACTTTTTGCGCGCCATTAGCGTTAGTTGATCTTGCGCGTCCGCTGTCTCGCCACCGCGCCTTGCTTGCGATCCCGCTCCCTCCCCGCTAGACCCCTCGATGTACTTGTCACTGTATCCCTAGCCCCGCGTTCGCGTACTTATTGTTATGAGCGCGTTTACTACTTATAAGATTGCGCACGCTAATCGATTATTTATTGTCAGACTGGAAGCTGGGCTGGGATTGGATCGGGAGGAATACGCAAGGACGCGAGAGCAGGAACGCTCCTCCGCGTCCTCGGGTCTTGCGAGTCTCGCGAAGTGCGGTTTGCTCCTCGGCGGAGCTCAGTCAATGCAGTAACGATTAGTAAAGGCGGATCTACGCCGAGTATACATTGGTACGTATACATGAATGCAAGAAGAGAGCGTCCCATTGTTCGTTTCGTTCCTTCGTTCTAGCTGTGGCGGCGCGACTAACTCGCGCCGCGCGCGTGTGTTGGTGGACGGAGTGCACGGACATCACCAGTAGATGCGGCGCTCGATGGTGCGCTGTCTGCCCAGGGAGGGCCGCGCGTAGGAGACGGTGCGCCGCACGCGTGTCACGGTCGGGTACCTGCGTTGCCACGTCACGTCAGAACGAAAACAAGGGTCGCAGACGCGGGGGCAGGGGCGGCTTACCACGCGTTGTAGACCTCGCCCGCGTCCATCTGGACCTCGAGGATCTGGCGGCCCTGGTAGTCGATGTGCGAGCCGATGACGAGGCCCTCGCGCCGGTTGTACCCGTTGTGGGAGACGGAGACGATGTCGCCGGGCTAGGGAGGGGAGCGAGTGAGAAGACGCGCGTCAGCAGGAGGGGGAGGGGCATACGTTGATTTCTTCGACGGCGGTGGACATTGTAATGTAGGGGTTTGGTGGGGGCGGGCGCGACGAGGTGGTCTTACGACACGGACAAGGGAGGATGGTAAGCGAGGGTGGTGGGGGGCGAGCTTATATACTGTGGTGCTTAGATTACGGATTAGATGCATCGTTGTTGGCGCGCGGATGCCTCGAGGCGGCGGTGCCTCGGCTATATCGGGGCATGAGTTCTTTACAAGGGCAGGCACGTGTACTGCACGAGGCTGACGTCGGGAAGAGCGAATGAAAGCGATGATCGGGTAAGGATAGAGCGCAGTCATACATCGCCATGCCCAAGACCAGACCAGACAGACGCGATTCAGCCAGTTTCGGCACGGGAAACACGCGCGCACCCTGAGGCGATCGGAGCACGAAGCGACAAGGCCGCAATAAACAATATGATGAGTTGGGATGACGGTGACCATAATGATTCCGCACGCAATCCAGCCAATCGCTGCAGGTCGTAGGGTAGCCATGCAGCTTGGACGTGTTCCTCCGGGTTATCATCGTCGTATCTTCCCCGCGTTCAGTCAAACGGTACCAGAGGATCCCGTGACTGTAGAGTGCATGTATATCCTCGGACTCGTCGGCGCTGGGTCGCGTCGAAGAGCGTCCAGATACTGCGTACAGTTACTTCTTGAATCCGAGCACTATCCGAGTCTGGTTGCAGCAGAACGTAGCATGTGTCCCAAGTGCTGAAGCAGCGGTCAAGTTTTGGTCAAGTTAGCCTATAGTTCTGGCGCCCATTGCGGTTACTAGAAAGCGCCACCCTCGGCGGCACAGCCCGCCTGCTGAGGGAGCTGGCTGGGATGTTCGGATCACGTCAAACTCGGGTGTGTATGATTGATCGAATTATAAGTTTCCGCAAGGGAACTTGAGATTATCCGTGAGCCGATTCTTCGGGGGAATACGGTCTAAGTTGTTTTTTCTTTGAACGATCTTGTAAGTTCTGCGCGATGCAGGGCGGCTGGCCAAATTAATATTAATGTTTCTTCGGCCTGACATGACCAACGATGTTTGACTCCGTGATCGCCCATTTGACCCCGTAATTAAAATCGCATGGCCCGAACTTCAATGTCTATCTATAGTAACACCAGCACAGTATTCACATCCATATCCACTCTGAATCACTTCCTCTTCGACATATGGTTGTGGATTGAACCGGAGCCACGTAGGACGGGCGTCATCAGTAGGCCCATATTTCACCCGATCTCCTTCCCTGGGACAAGGGAGAAGTCGAAAGAGCAGAGCAATGTGTATGTCGCAACCTCTGGAGGAGTTAAGTCAAACGAATTAGAATTTCGATGGCGACGCGAATGAAGGGCGGAAACACGCACTCATTTCCATCTGCGCAAAGTTGAACCCGCTGCAAAAAAATCAATTGGTCCATGCGTTGGAAGAAAAAGATGATGATTGGAGACGTACATGCAAGCGCGCTTTCCAGTTGCGAACGGCATCCTAAGGAGAGTAGATGCGGGTTAGCTGTGATCAATCCTTGGGAACGAGAAAAGTACATGTGCGAGTACTACACGGAGCGGTTCTTGGCGACGGTCTCGGGAAGCGGGCCGACCCGGCCGAGCCAGCGCTCTGGAATCCATTTGCTGGCATCCTGCGCCGGTCCCGCTCTGAGACGGCCGCTAGCGCCGTGTTATCTGCGAAGACTTGAAAGGAATGTCAGATGACATTGACATTGCCTATTTTTGTTATATATCCCGAAGAGCTCGGCTCCTTACTTACTCGGCTCCGATGTGAAACAAAGATTCGCCATGCAGGCTTCCCTTCCTCCTCACACTGCGCACCCATCATGGTCTCCTTCATCACTGCCGGGCTATTGCTCACCGCATTGTCCCCGGCGTCAGCGAAGAACCTCTCGTCGAAGCATACAAAGGCTCCTTCACGCATGCAGCACCGTTCGTCGGCTACGTCTGCGGCAGCCTCGTGCAAATGCTACCCTGGCGATGCTTGCTGGCCCACAGCGGCAGAGTGGTCAAGCCTCAACACCACCATCGGTGGTAGACTTGTGGCCACTGTTCCCCTCGCAGCCGCCTGTCATGACGATCAATGGGCGACGTACGACAATGCCACCTGCACAGCTCTGCGGAATTCATGGTTCGACCCGGAGACGCAGTGAGTATTCGATGAAGCTATAGAGGTGTTGGCCAGATATCTAAACAACGTTTGCAGCTATCCGTCGTCTTCCTCGGTCATGGCTCCCTTCTTCGCCAACCAGAGCTGTGATCCCTTCCTGCCAGAGTCGGCTCAGTGCGTCGTTGGCACGTACGTTCAATATGCGAGTGGGTATCGAACGGGAATAAGTCGTGGTCTGGACCATTGCTGACCTCGTCTCAAGTCAACGTGACCAGCGCAGATGATGTGTCTGCCGGCATCCAGTTCGCTACCAAGCACAACATCCGTCTTGTCGTCCGCAATACCGGCCATGAGTATGTTCGCCGAGCAGAAGAATCGAAGTGGCAATTTACTGACCTGATGGACAGCTATAATGGAAAGAGCACCGGCTCTGGCGCTCTCGGCCTGTGGATGCACCACCTGAAGGACATCTCCATCAGTGATTGGTCTGATTCGCATTACACCGGCAAGGCCATCAAGCTCGGTGCTGGCGTTCAAGGCTTCGAGGCTTACAGCGCAGCTGATGCCGCAGGTCTGCAGGTCGTCGGTGGTGAATGTGCTACCGTTGGTATCGCAGGAGGGTACACGCAGGGCGGTGGACACTCTGCTCTTGCCTCGAAGCACGGCCTTGCCGCTGATCAGACCCTGGAGTGGGAGGTCGTCACTGGTACCGGCGAGTACCTGGTTGCCAACCGCCAGAACAACACCGATCTCTACTGGGCTCTCTCCGGCGGCGGAGGTGGTACCTACGGTGTCGTCCTTTCCATGACCTCCAAGGCGCATCCCGACACCGCCACCTCGGCCATGAACATGACCATCGTTGCGTCCGATACCACCCAGGATGCCTATTATGAGGCCATCGAGTTTTTCCACTCGACCCTGCCGACCATCGTCGACTCCGGCGCCATGGTCGTCTGGTTCTTCACCAACACTTCTTTCTCCATCTCCCCGATCACAGCACCAGGCGTCCCCATCGCCGATCTCAAGACTTACCTCGCCCCGTTTGAGACCAAGCTCAATGAGCTCAACATCACCTTCACCAGCTACTACGCGCAATTCGACAGCTACCTCGACTCCTACGATGCGATGTTCTACGATGCGATATTCAGCCCGGACGCAATCAGCATCGCGCAGTATGGTGGTCGTCTGATCCCTCGCTCAGTCGTCGAGAACAACAACACCGCCCTCACGCAAGCCTACCGTGACATCAACAACCTCGGCGGTCAAGTCATCGGCGTCGGCGTCAATGTATCGAAGACCGTTGTCGGCGACGTTTACAACGCAGTCAACCCCGGCTGGAGAGATACTCTTATTCACACCGTCATCGCGACGCCTTGGAGCTTCGAGGCTCCTTGGAGCGAGATGCTCGCCAGCCAGCAGCTCATGACCAACGACATGCTGCCGAAGCTGGCGGCACTGACGCCCAACGGCTCCGCGTACCTGAACGAGGCAGACTTCAGACAACCAGACTGGAAGTCTGTCTTCTACGGCGCCAACTACAACGACCTGCTTGCCGTCAAGAACAAGTACGACCCCAACCACCTCTTCTACGCTGTCACTGCAGTGGGTTCGGATTACTGGACCATTGAGGAGGACGGCACGGGCAAGATGTGTGTAGCATGATTGGGCAAAACAAAAAGAAACATGACTGTATGTTTTTGGTATAAGTAAAGCAGAGCTCGGTGAAGAATATCGAGAAACTGTCTCAGCGGATATGGACCCGATATCCGTGTCACATCCAAAAGACGAGGACGATCGGAGCAGTTCGTAAGTTTGGTAACATCCAGATACACATTCATGAAGACACCCATATATTCCGCAAATATGTGATTCATCAACAACTGACAGGTCGCTGGTCCATTCAAGTCACCTTGCTGGAGGACAAGGCTTTCAATTGTGCCATCGGGCGTCACAAACAAGGTGTGCGGAACATGTTCCTCTACTACTCTGATTTGTTCGTAGAAATCTTTCCCGTCCAACAAGGACCTGATTGGGTGCCGCACGACATTGCGCAAAATACCATCCATATCCGGTAGAGGTGCTGTAAGTTTCTTTGTATTCGCGTTGACCTCGCGTTTATCAAAGACCGTGCGAATCTTCACGTCGCCACTCTTGCTTGGTTTCTTTAGAATCAGCATCGGGATAGCATTCGTCCCAGTGGCTATTCACCATCTACCAGATTTAAGGTAAACTTCCTCCTTGGTCTGCCAGATAGGTTTCAATGCTTCTGGACATTAGACGGGTGCCAACTGTACACCTTCTTCGGGTCAATAATTGGGATAATATGGTTTACAGCACGAAGTGGTCGAAGGGCCGTTTGCGTGGGATCTTGGCACAAATCCGCCACTTCCAACCGTATCTTTCGATGTAAGTGCTGCCGAGATAATTTTTACCATCATTTCGCCCTCTAGCGGAAGCGGTGTAGACGATCCAAGAATCACCCTCGTCGGATTTAAGCCCACTGCGACTTTGTGCTGAAACAAGAAGGGAGTACCCAGAACGACATCGTAAGCATCTAGATTGCAAACATCGAAATTCCGCTTGCAATCAATGTCCTGATACTTGAAGTTCACTGTTGCCGACCGGTTTACCACCGATCGTGAGCCTGACACTGCCATGTACAATGGAACTGGTTTAACTAAGACCTCTGTCTTAATTTTTAGCTGGTCCATAACCCTTGTTGAGATAAAATCCATCATTGAAACCCGTATCCATTAACGCCCGAACAGCTTGATCATTCACCATTGCCTCGACAATAATTTGGCGCGGCAAGACCCTGTCTCGATCTTTCTCACGCATTGCCGTCCTGTACATATGATCTTTGGTGCGTTCATCTCGATCTTTTCGGCGGGACTTGTTAGGCTTAGTCTTTCTTGTCATCACTGCTGCGCACCGAGGTCGGGACATAATCCGACGACGGCACCTGATCCGCTCCAGTGACTCTATACTCGGGGTTTCCTCCGGTGGTGGTCGACTCAAGACATCTCGCGCCGAGAAACCCGGCTGCTGAATTTCCCCATGAGTGACAAAGTAATGGTCGGCAGTGATCTGGTCGAAGATCAAATAACCACCAGTGGCGGGATCTACGATTAATCTTTCCACCGCCGTATCCATGTCAACATTGTCGAGGTCAGTCAATGCTCCACCGAACCGCAAAAGTAACCAATTGAGAGCAGGGTATTCATGGTCGGGTTCATCCCCAACGAAACACCCCCGATTTCTAGGTGCAGAAAGGTGTTTGTCCCATGAATCATTAACAACGTCTAGCACACTGAAGTCTAAGTCGTGTTAAATCCTCTCTAGTTACCATGTACGGCACTTGGCACTGCAGCCAATCCGTTACCTCAAATCCGGAGCCATATTCTATGACTGTGAATCGCTCGTCTGGGATCATGCCTTCGGAGATTGCCTCATCTGGTGGGTAAGCGCTCATCCACAACTTCTTAATGTAAGCGCAAACTTCCGCTGCTGGTGCTTGCAACCAAACCTGATCGGCACCTGGTTCCCGAGTAGGTGGGTCAATTAATTCTTCCGAACCTGCGTGGACTGAATCGGAATGTATAGAGGCTTCGGCCTTCTCTGTCGCAAGATCATTCATACCTAGTGAATTTAGGTAATCATACCGTGCGGCACCAACAGAGATCTTCTGTTTCGGAGGCTTGGCCTGATGCTTCTCTGGGCAATTACTGCTCTGGTGCCCAGTTTCCTTGCAATTAAAGCATCTATCCTCAGCTCGCATTCTATCCATTTCTTCTGGGGACCATTTGGGTTTATTCTTCGCAGGAGCTGTCTTTCCTTTCGGTTGTCTTATGCTGTCTTTCCTTTCGGTTTGTCTTCTGCTGACTTGCCTCCTGACTGATTATTCTTCGCAGATTTATCAGCCGGCTTCCCTGCGTAGCTATTGGACTCTCCGCTGGACTTATCAGTCTTATCTTGCGAAGGAATCCATGGTTCATTCCCACAAATACAATTCTTGAATCATCGCCACATGCGTCCCTCCCGTTTGGGCTTCCAATCTCGCTGCTCGCTGTCAAGAGTCTCTTTCGACTTCTCGAAGCGTATCACCCATTTTAACCAGTTTTTCCAGGTTTGAATCCTCTGGACCCAAGCCTCTGTCCAGCCATTTGACGTGAATATACTGTTCCACGCCATCCCAGAATATCTGAACCAAATGCCGTTCAGTCACATCAGGGAACCTTTTGGCCAGGGATCTGATGTCGCGAATGAAATCCCGAACTGTCTTTTTACCTTGGTACACATCCATTAATCGCTTCCGCAGACGGAGTTTAAAATCGTCCGGGAAACAGTAGTTGAATAGCGCGTTATAGACATCTTTGACAGTCCATTGATTCAGGTTCATCGCCACATGACCCATGAAGAATTCACTGGTTGGCAGATTCAATTTTTCCAGCATAATTTACAGTGAAAAATGTCGTTTGTTTTTCAGACATTTTTCGCTGAAAAAAAATGGTGAAATTTTCAAAGCTTTTTTACCCCTTTTCAACTTTCTTTTGAGTTTTTCACCTCAAACCGGAAAAGTGGTGAAAAATGTTTTGAGTTTTCCACCTAGTTTCCAGCTGAAAAATTGATGGAAAACAAATTACATTTTTCACTGAGGATTGAGCAGAAAATTTTGAATTTTCCAACCAGTGATTTGCTTGCCATTCCGCTAATGAAATTCACAATACATTTCATAGCTAACTTGTCTGTCAAAGCTGTGAGCTCGATCCATGTGTCGACTTCAAATGTCCAGTGGTCGAATACATCCATTATAGGTTTTCCATCCCATACAAATGGAGCTTTGATCTTGATGCCGGCCATAGGCTTCTTCATCTGCTTTGTCTTCTCTGATTTACGCCTGTTTTCATCTTCTGGCGCAATTTCTTACGGCGCGTGCCGCTGTCAGAGCTTGAAGAACTGCTATTCAATCTGAACTCGAATTTGACGGATCCAGATCCGAATCCGAGCTTTCCGAGCTGCTACTGGAATCACTCGAATTACTAGGTGTATTTGGAGGGGCGGGCGGAATTCCTGACTTGCTAGTGGTAGCCCTGAACCACCCACTGTGCGTCATCTGAGAATCGGACCTTGAAAACTTCTCCTTGGCCTTCTTCTTCTCGGCTGATGCCTTCTTCTTGCTTCCTGTTGCTTCTTTGCGCATCTCCTGTAAGTAAGCAGCAAAGCCATCACTGCATTCACCGGCAGCAATATTCTTTCCTTTAGAATCTTCCTCCATCCCCTCGGACTTCTCAGGAACCTCAACAATCACAGCCATGCTGTGGGCTGTCTGGGAAGACTTCTTTCGTCCTTCTGCAACCGAGGCCTCAATCACACTTTGAACATCAGTGTCCTTATCCAACCAATCCTCTGGGATTGGTCCTAGCTGATCCTTGTCCTCACTTATATCAAACCAAGTAGGAAAGAATTTATATTCAGTGTTAATTCCTCTGGGACCATCCACTTATATTTCCTCTTGGCAGTGAATTTAGGAACAATAAATTCGCCCCCTGGACTCTGCCAGTCCACACTGCTCTTTGAGCGGAGTTTATAGACAGCGGAATCTAATTCTGTGTCCTCCAATGAGGCGGCATTACTGCTACGGCACTCTGGATCACCCAAGACGGGTAATCCTGCTCGGAACATCTCCTCATCTTCTTCGCTTTCCTCCTGTTTGATCAAGAACTCATCAAGATCTGAGGTGTGAATCCGAGGGATCTGTGCTATGCTCAAAGCGTGTTGATCGACAGCCAACAAGTTCCCTATGGGGAGCTCGCCCTCTGCTGTCAAGATCACAGCATCATTCAGTATGTCGAATGAAGCCCTGACTTGGGCTGCCTCCTCCAGAAGTGACTTCTGCAGGGCCTGAGTCATCGATGCAATGAAAGAATAATCCTTCTTGCGAGTAGATACCATTGTAAAATGATAACTTGTTTGTAACCAGTTATAATGTGTGCTAGCTGTTCAATCGGGTGATCAGGTCCAACTGTGGGTGTGTAAAACACGAGAACAAAATAGACTCAAAAAAAATGTGAGGCTACGGAGTTTCTAGATAGAAAGTCGTAGACACAAGAGTTTCGATTGGCGGAGTTGACAGACGTCAGACAAAGTTGAGTCGAGCAAATCTGTGTGTTGTACGGAACTGTCTACTACGGGATACAAACTAGAGTATTTATACACACCTACTGTAACTACGGAACTAATACTATGACTAAAGGTGAGTAAGCTTGAGTAAAAGGGCTGGGGGCATGGTGGGGGTATGAGTTGCGCAACTACGGCACAGTAGTTGCGGACTTTGGCGCAGTGAGCCGCAGTAATGATCCGCCTTGATGGCTGGATTGATGAGTGAGCGGGTGCGTGATCCTTACACTTATAGTGTGCCTTGGGTCCATATCCCCGAGATTTGAATGCCTTTCAAGTGCCTCCACCGAACAGTCAGTGAGCTCGTGGTGTTGCAGGGCTGCCTCCAACTCACCCACATGCTTTCAACTCTCCACACATCCACTCCTGACTCTTGGTTCGATCTCTTGCAACTCCTGCAACGCCAACACCTCCGAAAACCGAAGGAATTCCTAGTTCCACAAGGCCAACTACTTCTCCGACTGTGTCAGTTCTAGTGGAGCCATCCTCCCTTGCTCGTAGCTTCATGGCGGACAAATCTTCTTGCTCCAATCCATTGAATCAATCGCTATATTACTTGGACACCGCACATACGCGACTTGGGCTGGGGCTTCGGTTTTTGCTTTTGGGTGGTGGTATTTTTGCCCTTGCTGAAGCAAACTCTCCGACTTCTTCAATTTTTCCGAATTTCACCCTGGGATTTCGCTCACGCTCGGTCAGCCTCAGTGCTTCAGCACCCAAGGGTCAAGACCAAGGATCCTAGAAAGAACTTAATGACCGATCTACTGTGCAATTTCGTTCAATTCGGCACGGGTTGTGACCCGTGACCCAAAATACCGATTCGGCACTTTGGCAACCAACCAAGTTTGGCGTGACACCTCCAAAAATTCGGCATTCAAGACGGAAATTTTCGAAAATTCTGCCCTTTTTGCACCTCCAAGGGAGATTTGGCCCGAATGTCACGCATTTTACATTCGGCACTGGGTGCCGTGACCCGTGACCGAAACCAAAATTCATCGCGGCACAGGGGGTGCGTGACGCGTGACCGCCGAATTGAACGAAATTGCACAGTATCACTGCATTTTGACAGGTTTTGGACCCTCCTTAGCTGGGGTATGCCAAGGTGCCTCGGCAAACCCAAGTGGCTGTGTCAAGGTTAGCTAAGGCACCTCGACAAAGGCTTAGCATAGAGTGTACAGGTACTACGGTCCCTGGACTCCTATATACCCCCTTAGCCGAGCTCACGGTCGCAGTCTCTCGACCCACCGCAGTAGAACTAAAGGAAATATAGAAAAGTAAGTGACACCGGGATTATATTACCTCAAATCAAGCATCTCTTAAACGGAACACGGGAATGGCATAGAAGAGTTGAAGGACATCGAAAGCAAATTTAGCCAGCAGTGCAATGTTCGGCCGCGAGTAAATCACGGCTTTCAGGAACTCGGTTTCGGAGAGACTAACCATGAGAGGTTGCAGATCAGGGGAGTTGGCAAAGAGTTTTTGTTGAAATGCAGCCCGTAGGACCAGTCGCGCGTCCGAGGACTTGCAGGTAAGCAGTGCATGTTCAGGGGTTTCAACTTTCTCCTTGCAGAATCTGCAAAGTCTCCGAACGCGGCACCGGCTGTTTGTCGTGGTCGATGTAGTGAAGGATTTCAACAGCCAATTAGTGAGTTGAGAGCGATAGCGAGGTTAATGCCTCGCGGTGCGTCTGTGTTCTCACCATCATTAGATAGTGCCGCATTTTGAAAGTAATCCTTGCTGGTGGTTTGTCCTTCTGAGGCTCGAGCCGTCCGTGAAGTAAGTATAGCTTGTTTGGTGAGTCAATCGAGTCTTGCAGCCATTCCTGCACAAGGTGCTCTACTGTCTTGGCGTATTATCAATTGGCCGTTGAAATCCTTCGCTACGTCGACCACGAGGAACCATCAAAATGTAGTGTACTTATCCGATGAATGGAGTCACTCGTGCCGACTCAGTGGTGAATGGCTGCGCATTTGCCTCTCTGGATCATAACACCATGATTCTTGCCACGTTCGATTCGTGGCCAAGCCCTACCACACTCACCACACTGAGCTAACTTTTTCTTCACACCAGGAGCGACCCGCGTCCGGCTGACTCGGTGTAATTTCATGCCGGCCTATCACACGTCCTCGTTCTGGATTCTTGGTTCGCCATATCCATTCGGGCTGGTGCAGCTACTCTCCGTTGCTCATAGCTCCATGGCGGACAGATCTCATTCCAATCGATTCAATCACGCTTGATATCTTTAGATACCGCAGCCGCCCGTTCGACTCGGGGTGCAATGGCTCGCGTGGCGTGGTCGCGCGTCTGTTTACAAGTACTTTATGTACTCGTTCTTTTCATAATCGGAACCAGCTTTTCGAGTTGGCGATAGGTTTATCAGTGCGTCTATTGGAGGTAATGAAATAGTGGCTTAGATTCTTGAAGTCTTTTTAACAGCCTAATCTAATGAATTTAGTGATGATGTAATCCATACAGATGGGGTCTGAATTCGCTGTGTCGATTTTTTTGCATTATTTCTTTCATAACACGTAGACGACTCGGTGGCAGCGAGTGTAGTCCATACTTGATGCGTAGTCCAGTTGGCCTCTTTAAATTCGACTTATGTCATGTTTTATTATTACCTTTGGTAGCTGTGCCATCCCCTCTGCTTCGGTTGTACTCTGTATCAGTTCACTGGGCTGTGCTGCCTGCCGATCTTTGCTTGCTCTTACCGATTCGGGGCTTTAGGATCTCTAGGAGGGCTTTGCTATTATTTCCGCTGATTTGGCACGCATCCCAGACACAGGTTCTGCACATTATTTCTGCCGATTTGGCACGCATCCCCTTCGTGGGCTCTACACATTATTTCTGCCGATTTGGCACGCATCCTGGATGTGGACTCTGCACATTATTCTGCTGATTTAGCATACTGGGCCCCGTGTATTTCCGTCTGCAGCCCGACCTGATTGGCTGTATCCTAACTGGCAAGCTCGGTTTCCTGGGTTTTAACCTTTGTCATTGTCGTCTTCTTGGCTCCCTAGGCCTGCTCCTCATTGGTCATGTGGGCATCCTCCATCCCCCGCCCTTTTCTCTGCTCCATGATTGATGATTTCGGTCATAGCGATGACTCTACTATCCCTGACCATTATTCAGTCATAGTTTCTTCTTTGCTCCCTAGTCAATATTCGATTGTATTTTCCTTCTTGCTCCGTAACCGTTATTCGGTTATAGTCTCTTCTTCGCTCCCCGACCGAGTGCGGTTACAGCTCTCTCTGACCGTTATTCGCTTAGAGTCTTTTCGCTCCTCAACCATGATTTGATTATAATTTGCATCCCTTATGGGCTCTGCCTTATTTTCTCCTAACCTCATAGTGATCCAGTAAGCTGCACCAAATTCAATCAACTCTGACGCATTCTGTCCTTCCTGATTTGGCAAGCTCTGCCAAGTTGTGTGTGTATTCTCCTGAATTGTAGGGCTCCGCCTTATTCTTTGTGTTCCCCTAATCCGATGGTCTCTGCAGCTTCTTGTCTATTCCCCAGGTTAGGCGGGTTCCGCAGCCCTCTGTGTATTCCACCCCAATTTGATGGGCACTGCCGCATTTGGCGCCGCACCTGGAGTATCCGGTCTGTAACTCTCCGCGATCCCCTTGCTTGTGTGGCCGAGTTGTGTGCCCTGCTGCACTCCGTGCATCCGACCGCCGTCCGGTGTTTGAAGCGTTTTTGGATATTGTCTTTCAACCCAGTCCTCGGCAGGGGTTCACGACTTTCTTGGCCTTGATTCCCTGGCAGTAAGCTGCAATATGCTTCCCGGGTTCTGTTGGTGTATGGTACATACCATGCCTCGGGTGAATGCGGAACTCACGCTGCAATTTTCCCGCCTTTGTGTGGCACACCATTCCAGCTGTTTCTGTCCGTCTCGTGGCAGAATTGCACGACATCTGTTATTGTTTTGTTGCAACCCTTCCAGGTTGGATTTTTTGGCCCGTATTTGACAAGTATCTTTGTGCATTCACTTCGATATTAATCTCCCATTCCTGTCTGCATCGGCCTACCAGTTGTTCTGTTTCCCGGGCTGGCTTGGATATATTCATGAGCTTTGTGTTGAGTTGATTTACACCTATCTGGGATCTCTGAATCCCTCCGTACCATTCCTCCACGTTCGATCTACGGCTTCCCGTCACTGCATCAAAACATATTCGCCTCATGGTCGTAGTGTACCTGGCGGGGTTGGCGTTTGGCTCGACTATCGATCATCCATGCTCTTTTGTCAAAGGTTTTTCTCGCCGATATTGTGTCCTTTCACCTTCTGATACCAGCGAACCTGGTCTCCCAGTTCTCAGGGTGCTTGACGGGACCCTTCCGGTTACTGCAACCTTGACTCCTGATTTCCGTAGACAGTCCTGTGTTTGAAGCCTTCCATGCACGACCTGGATGGTGACGATGCCCATGAATCCGTCCACAATTTTCACTTGGAATTTCGGTGTAGCGAAGCGCCCTCAATTATGCAGTGCCGCGATGTACTTGCTTATTTCCTTTTTCAATTGCTCTCGCACGACATTTAAGCCGCCTGGTGAACTTCAACATGCAAATGTTATGGATTTATGTTCGACTTCTTTCTGGCAAACATGTCCGTGGCTATTTACTTTGAGATGATCAAATTTCCACAAGGTAAACTTGGCAATACCTTCAATTCGACGCGGTGGGGTTCTCCCTTGGAGCTTCTTGCCTCGTGCCACTGGCTATCGAACTACTACCAGCTTTTGTCAACCTCTGTTGAGCTTCATGCATCTGCCTGAGATTTTGTGATCTGTTAATTTTCTTCAAGTTCGATTGGTTTCCAATTTGCCATGAGGTACTGAGACTGTGTATTGAGTGTTCAATTTGTTCATTCAGGCCTTCATCTCTTGATTTCCTCTTCCAGGAGTTAGCGTTTCTGTATCCTTGTTCTCTGGGGGAGTCGTTTCCCAGATTCCGACTGTTCACTCATTTCTCTTGCTTGTGGTTTTTGGGAAGTGGCCATCTGGTTGCCTCACTCACAGAGATCCCAAAGCCCGACGGGTTTTGGCTTCCTCTTCCCAAAGACAATGAGCCACAGGCCAAGTGCTAGCTAGAACACACCAAGCAATCTGCGATCAGGCCGGCAATCATTGTGACCAGAAGTATCCACGGTCTTTTGTACAACGTCCTGGGACACGAAGAATAGAGTTTTGTGGTATCTGGATGACTGTAATTTTTACCGGCTCCCTGCCACAAGTTGCTGATGTGTCCAGATCAAATGGTACAACAAGTGAGGATTAAGCGCCTCCCTGCATATAGAATAAACCTCCAAGTGTCCCTCAGTATACTACCTCTGTTCTGAAGGTCTGAGGGACAACAATCTGTCCACCAGAGGTCCAGGTTTGGCATTATATTGTTGGCCTGATTTTCAGGGCTATCGGGTCTTCATGGCACAGAAAAAATCTGCCGGTGTACTTGTGGTACACCAAGTTCTATAAAAGCAGATTTGGCAGGGAAAAAAACCGAAACTGTTGTTCCGGCCAGACAGTGAGTGCTAATTCGCAAAGGATTGACCTCACTGTGTTCCTCGAGGCACCTGGCTTCAATACCAAGGATGAGCAGCCGGCGATCACGTTGACCGGGTGTTTCCGAAGTGCTTCGTACGAAGCCTATGCACAGCCATAAGTTCATGGCCTATCGACCTTGAGCTTGAACAATGTTGTGTTTTGTTTTCAGTCAAAAAAAAAAAAGGCTTTAAGTACAAGTTATGCCGTGCGCAGCATCGGCCTCCCCCCAAGTCTGATTCCGAGTCCAAACTACCATGACTCAATAAGACCCCGTTCGATTTGGGATCTTATCGGTTTCTCATTTTGTCCTATGCCCTGCTCTTGATTAGACAACTTATTATGGAACTATAAAGGCGTTATATATGTTCGAACTCTCAAATGGACTCCAGTTTGACGTTCCTCGTCCCAACTCAGCTTCATCCCGGGGGATTCCTTCGCTTCTATTGAGAGCAACGCCCGGAACACATCTCTCATTGGCTCGGTGGCGATCGTCCTCGCTGTTTGCTCGTCAGAACGAGGTTCGCGCAGAAGAACCACGGTTGTGGACGAGATCTGACCCAGAATCTCCGACATCAAAGAGGTTGGGCCGCGCGAGATTAGTGCCATCCGACCTCACGCCGCTGGCTTCCCAGCTGTATAAGCCGTCCTGAACTATTCAACCATCTTCGTACCCGTACGTATCCCTTGAGTTTGCATTGCCGCAGATTGTTGAATTGATAACTTTGCCCATGGATACAATTGCATTGGTTCACCAGTCTCCGAGCGCCTCCTCACTAATAGGAATGAAATGTCCTGGATATCGGCTCGGTGGAGCCGACGAACCACTCACAATATGAGAGAAGTACGTATTGATAAGATTCTGGAAAAAGTTCTGATATACCCGATCAGGCCCTTTGAAGGATGTATTCCGCCGAATCAAGATTTCGTGAGGTCTAAATACGATTGGATTATGTGTCAAATGTGTTTCTCTCCATTTTCGGGAAAATGCTATACCTCTCCAGCGCAATATATCGATGCAAGATGTGCTCTGCTGACCCAGCGAGTACGTAGCCCCTTCCTTTAGGGCGAGGAGCGCCGGCCAAATCGTCTACATCATCAGCCGGCTCGTCCGCCTAATCCGTGCTGGAACGAGAAAAAAGCCAATGCGGCAGAATCCAAAGCAAGCATGAAACCCTAGATGAATGCATGGACGATGGGGACAAACAGAAAACATCTATCTAAGGCAAGTAAAATGAATGTTATGGCTCTATCCATCAGACTCGCTGTACCATTTGCCCCCCAACCACGCCTTCTAAAACACCCTTATCGCGTGAACTAAACACAGTGCCACTCAGTGTGGATGCCACATTCATCCGTCTCATTGAAATCGGTGCAGGCGGCAAAGACTGCGGACTGGCCGGTCTTCACGAGTCCGAAAGGCCCACCGCACCCCTCTGCGGTAAGGCTTATACCATTGAGGACGAAAGGGCGGCCGCAGAAATTCGCTCCGACCTGGAGATATATGAGCATTGTGGGATCCTCTAATCCGGGCGATGGAATTACCGGTCCGATGATGACTGCACTGGTGCATCTGTTTTGTCCCGAGACCTAGGCAAGCATGTTGTCTGCAGACGTGTCTGCGCCGATGTTGACCGCAAAAGGGGCTGCGAGCGCAGTGAGATTGCGCGCATTCATCTCGACTGCCGCTCCATGCACCATGGAAGCGAGGGACAAGGGAACAGATACGGCGATGCTGAACTTCATACTGATAGTTAAGTCGAAATCGGGTTCTAGACTCCGAAATGGAGTCAGCGACTGTGAGATTTGTCCAGGTGGTTGGTTTCTCACCGAGAAACCTGGTTGTGGTGCTGGCTGGGGAGAAGTCTCAGTCCAATGGATCTTAAATACCCTCGGTGTTTGGTCAAGTATCGCAGAGATATGGAGTGGCGGGCCTCACACTCTTTGTTATTTCTCCGACAAGAGTTGGTGATCGGACTGTGTCGAATCACCTGCTGTATTGACTTCGCCAACATGATGCTCGGTGAAAAGGGTCTCCCGTTAAGCTCGGCTACCCAGGCATTGGTTACTCACAGGTATGGGCAGGTACAATATTCCCATGCACTGCGTTCAGAGGCCCCGGCCACTGGTTAACTTGTGAATGTCGAGATTGCCGTTGGACTGCCGAGCCAGAACCATGATCAAGCCGCACTCAGGGCGATTACCTCGGAGGTACAATCACTCCGTTCAGTAGACAACATTCATCACGGACTGAGGGCGTCTACATCCCGATATCCGAAGTCATCGCAGAAATGCGTGTCACTGGAACTCATGGTTTAATTTGGCACGGAAGTGGTCGCCCAGGCGGCATTGATGTCGACCTTTTTTAAACTTGGGTGTTTGCTTCAGGATTTTGTGGACTAAACTGAAGGATTACAAGCGGCTGGGAGGTGTTGTGGCTTTTTCGCCCGGTTCCACAGCCCACCATTCTCTTTCAATCGGTTCGAATCAGTATTATGTTGAGGTTCCCATGATATCTGAAGGAGACGTGATCGGCGGTGTTTGCGAGGAGCGGCGGCTTGTGGAATCAGTCCCGAATGAGAGCCGAAGTCGGCCTACGGCGAGTCGAAAGTCAGAAAGTCCTCCATTCTTCTATTTCGCAGACATTTTTTACCCTTTTTATGAAATTAAGCATTCTGTCTGTCTGGAGCCTTTTTAAACTCCGCAAGCATGGTGCCAGATGGCGGAGCTAAAAGGTGTCGGAATGCTTTGAGCACTAAGATACTGGGCACTCAACAGTGGACCGAGAGTGCTAATTGACGGGCGCTTCTAAAGTTTCGGGTTCCGAGGTCTATAATTGGAGTTTAAAAGGCTTCTGACAGAAGGACTTGTCGGCAAAAAAGAGGCATTTCTATCCAGCTCCATGGGAACACGGGGAGTCAGACCCCGGATAGCGGCTCTACCATCCAAGAGTTTCTTTGCTAAAGCGCCGAGATGCACCATGCACCATCTGCTTCTTCTCCCTCATGTTTTCTCAGTACCTTGTGGTGTGTTCTATTGTCGCACTGGATGCGGATCAGAATATTTTCTTTATGCGAGTCATCCAGCTGGCAATCCTCAAAGAAAGGTTGAACTATTTTTGATAGCTTGGCAAGCGTCCCGTAGTCTTCGCAGTAAATACACAGTTTCTGCGGAGACTGTCCTAGGCGTCAAATTGCAGGCAATTTTGGTAGACGTCGACTGTCCAAGCAGCCACCATCTTTCACACAAGCTTTCGGGAGGATTAGTTTTTTGGATGGACCGTTCGCCGCGGTAAAAGAATCACAAAACTTGAAGCATTTGAATTGTGGATAGGACATTTCCAAACATGCGTGTGCTGGGTTTACACGTGTCTATCCGTCCAAAGCCTTTTCAACCTTGATTGCCGTAGACATCTGACATTCATCTCTCGGAGAGATGAATGTGTGAAATGGTTCGGCCCCTGTGAGAGATGCGTATCCCCAGCCACAAATAGTGCGACATGTTGGAATATTCAACTGGAAGTGCTTGCGCATCCGCCAACGCCGATGCACAGCCCCATGCTCACTTAGTTTCCCGGTTCTATTCTTGGCTTATGGTTTATGTCTGGTGTTACGGCAATGAATTCAAGTAAGTTGAGGAAAGAGAAAAAAAGAGGGAAGAAGAGGGGGGATTTGTGTGACTTACCTGCGCCCAAATCTGAGGTCTTTTCCGCTGCCCGGCGACTCCAGTGGGCAGAGAAAGAAAGAACACCAGAATCAAGTTGATTGATTGAAGCGCCGGCACGGCGATTCAACTTTATGCCTCCTGGGAATAAAGCCGAATCGAGTTAAACGGCCAGCGAATGAAACTCAAGATCTAGAGATCCGACCAAAACCGATCATCCGAAAAGTCCGATCTCGGCGGCACTTGTGCCGTGCGTTATCGCATTTTGAAAAGCTATTTTTTTTCTTTTCCCTCTATCTCGCTCAATCTCGTTCCTTTTCTTCGAAGCCGGATACAATCGGTTTCGCAGTGTCTTTTAATGCGGCGTTCGGACCCTTCGGTATATTTTTATTGTGCCTGTACCGATCACTATTCCACTGTGAATTTCCACATTATGTAGATTTCCCCCATCCTCTTGCTGTAGGAATTTCGAGTGCTTGGAGACCTCCGTGAGCTTGATAAAGTAGTCTGATAGAACCACAATACTGCACCGAATAGTTTAATTTGAAGGAAAACAACCAGGAAAACCTTGAAACGAGAGCAAAACTGTAGATCAGCCAGGAAAAGTGTATAAAACTGTAGACCCTATGGAAAAGAGACACACAGTCAGGAAGGACCAGTATCTTGTCCAAGGCCTCTTCAAGGTTCAAAAAGGTTTACTGCATAGCTTTATAGGCCATGCTGGAATGTGGTCTAAAAAATCTGCAGCAACCGTGGAATGACACTTTTCATACTTTTTTTTGGTTACACTGCTGTTTTTTGCATACCTACTATTTATCTTGGGCTCAGTTCTGTGGGCAGAGAGCTCTGTAGGCAGACTTGTGGCTGTATACTTTTAAGTGTAGAAAAGAAAAAGAAAAAAACAACTCAGAATTTTTTCCGATTTGTTCTTTTTTATTTATTTATTTTATTTATTTTTTTACAGTCAAAAGTGTACAGTCACCAGTCTGCTCGCAGAGCTGAGCCCAAGATAAATAGGTCATTGTAAGAATGCAGAAGGTCCCACTTGCAGCTGCTCTCAAAAATGACCTTGAAATGAGTGTCACCCTTGGGCTTAAAATGGTCTGGAGTTTTTCAGTTATCATCGGACCCACCATGGCTCATCTGAAATTTCAGATTGCAGACATCTCCGTGAGTGCATAAAATACGCTACTGACCGTTGTTATCATCATTATTTTATGCAGGCAGAGATGAACCATCTCTTCATGCAAGAGCTGATCCTGGGGTTGATGTGAGCTGATGTGAGTTTTCATACTAAGTAAGCATTGAATACTGAATGCTAAGCACACAAGCATTTCGATATTTTATTCAATGTTGTCCTACTTGTATTAACCCATGACAGGCCAGATGAGTTGGGATACTACTGAAGTGAAGTCCAGAAGAGAACACCTGCATTTGGTTCAATGTGGTCTGCTGCAAGGTTTGGGTGGTGACTCCATGTTTGCTCCAGCAGCTGAGTCTTGCGGTAAACTTTGAAATCAGCCAATCAAATGTTACATGGTATATGCTCATATTATTGCCACTGACCACAACTTTGTCGTGACTGTGCATCCAGACAAAAGAAATCAGTGGGCATCCTGCAGTTACGATACCCCAAGGTTCTGGTCTCGAGAACTTGGTGATGCCATGTCTCATGGGATTCCCACGGCGACATCCACGAGGTTCTCTCTCTTGCCAGGTCCTGCCGCGCATATGGTGAGAATATGTTTTTCAGGGCCATGGATTGGCAACAGCAGTCTTTGGTGATGGTTGACAACCCAGATCGCTCTGGCCCTCCAATTGAACTTGTCTAGTCTCCACAGGGCAGTCTCACACAGATGGGCAAAGTGCCCACTGCTGCCCTGGGCACATTGCACCAGGAGATCACCCTTGTCAGAGGAACCCCCCGCTCCGGCCGCTTTTCTGGCTGCTTCTCCGGCCACCTTCGCCCTTCTGGCTTGATCCGCTCCAGACACTTTTCCGTCGGATGCTCTGGATGGATTTCTGCCCACCGCTCCAGATACTCCTACACCCTTCCATCTGTCCATCCAACCATCCAGAACATCTGTCCGCTACTCGCTGCCACGTGCTATGTGATCAGGCCGGGATCACTGTAGATACCTCTGGACATGTGCTACTAGATAGTTACTAATTAGTATATAAGGTTTTACCTAGCATGGGAATCCCCATCCTTTCTTCTCTTCGGATTCCCCTGCTAGGTGCATAGTATTTCTGCTCTTGTATTCTAGTGCCTATATTTATTCTTCGGATTCCCCCAGCTAGTTTCCACACCTTGTGCTGAGCTTAAGGTTGCCCTTACAGCAGTGCGTGCTCCGGGCTCGTTCGCCCCGGCTCCAGTGCCCATGCTCCCGGCAGTTGTTCTGATGGACATGACCAGTCCCGGACGCGCGCTTTCCCACGCACCTGCTTCCGGTGCGGAGCTGCCAGATACATCACCCATGAGTGCCCGGTTACATCCAACGTCCCCCACACAGACGTTCTCGATGAGGTCGTCTGTCAGCTCAGTGACAACCCCCTTGACGAGCTGTTCGCCCGTCTCTCCACCACCGCCTCACTTCTGGTGGAGTCAATCAATGAGGACACGTACCTGACAGGTTTTCTGTCCCCGGCTGAGTGAGTGGTGTGCCCCCGGTCACGTCCCCTAATCACTATGCCCTCCTGTATTCAAATAATGCCAATACATTTGATTCCGAGGTAGTAGCAAGAGGCGCACCCCCGTCCCAGTCTCCGTCTGGGTGACTGAGACCCCTTCTGTCCTGGACACGGAAAACCGCACTATCCCTGAGCCGGGACCGTTATCGCTCGATGTGGGAACAGCGACTCCCTCGGCAGTACGTCATCGACTCTGTTGAGGGCTGAAACTCCCTGCACACCCCGTTGGACTTGGAGTCTGTCGAGACCGCCACACGGATGTCGGCGAAGACTCTGGTGACTGCAGAGCGACTGGAGACTTTATCAACTCGGAGTACATCATCTCCCACAACCTTCTGGTCCGCATCTCTTGCAGCCCATCCTGGTTCTCAATGTGGATGGCAGCCTGAACCAAGTGGGCGGCATCACCAGTGGAGTCAATATGGTGGTCAACTACAAAGGGCACCTGAGCGCATCCTGCTAGCTTGCCGTCACTCGGCTTGGGAAGCAGCACGTCATCCCCGGTTACTCCTGGCTCCATAAACACAATCTGGAGATCAACTGGGAACCAAGGAGGTTCACATGATGGGCTGCGCGACCGGACACCGTACCTGCCGGGATGAGTTGCAGGCTGTATGGAGGAATGAGAAGCTCGCCACCTCAATCCTCCAGCAGCTGTGCGAAGGTCCAACCCTGTCTATCTGTGCCATTGACTCGGAAGAGTGGCACGGAGACGATGGGTATGATCCGGCTGATAATGACGACCTTCTGGACCTGTCCCTAGACTCGGACAATGATGATGACAATGAGGATGAGCTCGAGGAAGGCGATCGTATTCTCTACACCGGTTCGCCCCAGTTGAAGAGATTCGCACCGGCAGCACCGTCTCGCAACATCCTGCAGAAGCTATGCGTGGAACTCTGCACCAGCCAGAACTGAGGTTCTGTCCTGGGCCGCAGATTCTCGGACATCTTCAATGGGAGTCTTTTGACTCTCTCTAGAAAGGTGGACGGGACCACACTATCGAACTCATCCCGGACACTAGAACCAGTAGACACTTTGCAAAGTTCACA